>OY731405.1:23313022-23850978 GCA_963425845.1 Sphenostylis stenocarpa
AAAAGATAAAAATGATTATACTTAAGCATAGCTGCGGACACACTAATCCTTCTACTCTTTTATCTAAGTGATCGTTGACCGCTACAAAGTTGACTTTGACTTTATCTTTGACTTCATCAAATTAATAAGATCTTTGCCAGAGTATTTCAATAAGATCTTCATCACTTTCAGATCTCAGCCTACATTTCTAACAATAATAAATAATATACATGCATACATCCACATTGCATATTTCTTTTTCTTCTTTTGTAGGAGAGATAATTTGAGATGGACCAAATTGATGGAAAGAAATGTCCAAATTGATGGCGTTAAGCTTCACTCTTATTGGAAGCCCGATTTTGCTTATGCAACCCACTTGTAGAATATTACAAATGGAAATTTTGAATCAAGCAAATTAACTAGTGTGGGAATCCAATTTAGCTGAATTAAAGGCCAGCAAGAATCAATAATTAAATGCAAATTAGTGTAGGCTCATTCAAAATAGGAAAAAAGCAGATTATTTTCTCTAAATCAGTCCCAGAAATTTCTCTTCACAGTAATTCAATTTTGCAATTATTTATTTGAGAAATATTTGATTTTATTATAATTAATTTTAGGCTTAATTTCTCTTGTTCAAACCCCTATAAATAGAGGTCTTACAACAACGCACAATCATAATCTCCTACCTTGGGGTGAGAACTATTGTTTTGTCTCATCCCCATTTTCTTTTCCTATTCTCAATTCTAAGTTTAGTTTTTAATTAGGTGAGTCATCTACTCGCTATTGCATTTATAGTTTGTTCTCTTTTATTTAATTTGTAATTTCTATTGAATTTTCCAGTTTATATTGTTCTATTTACTTTATTTATTCAGTACTCATTTTAATTTATGTTATTTAATTTTTTAGAATTTTTATTCAAATACTACTTAATTTTCATTTTTAATTCACCTCTTTTCCAATTCTAATTCTAAATTTAGTTTTAGAGTTATCGTTTCTAGAAATTTCAAATTTAATTATTGCACTATTTTATTTTAAAGCAATTCTTAATTCTTGCACTTTTAATTAAAAACACTTTATGTTGATTTTATAAACTTTAGTTATTTAAATTCTACTTCTATTTAATTTTAATTATCGTTAATATTCTATAGTAATTTGATTTTAAATTTTTATTATTCTGCATCAATGTATTTCTTTTTTATTTTTTCATTCATACCCTATTTACTGTTTTAGAGAGAATAATATGTGATAAGGAGTACGTTCCTATAATTGTGTCTTTGTGAGATTCGACATGGGTTAGTTATACTGCATTAGTTTAACAACTTATTTATTATTTTTTTATCAGTATTTTGTGCGACCAAAATGTTGTTATTAGTAAACTAATATAACAAAAGCGGTAAATGAAAGCATTTAAAGAAAGTAATAAGTGCAGAAAATGTAAATAGAAAGCGATAAAGAAAAGTCTGTAAATGAAAGCAATAAATCTAATTTACTGAAAGCTTTTAAAATAAATGTGATAAATATAATTCTATAGAAGCATTTAAAGATAAGAAATTAAATAACATGTAAATCTATTTTATAAAAGTGCAATAAAAATATAAAAATTAAGAAAATAAAGGTTGAATATCTAATCATCACTTGTTCATATGATTATCATTAATTTCTGGAATTTTGTTTTGCAATCACAAAAACAAATTCACAATAATTCTAAACAATTATAATCTAATTGAAATAAGTAAACACAACTCAATTACAAGGCCCATAATTAATCAATTACATAATATGGAACTTAAATCACGCTTCTGCATTATTAAGGTTTTGCAACAAATTCGCTCAATAGTTTAAAATTTGTTAAGTGGATTTGGCGAGATAAATAGTTGAATAAAGAAGACATTTTTGCTCAACAGATGGTTCCTTTTCTGAACAGATTGGAAGCGTTAAGATTTATGCATCTAGATGAAATTTGTTCAAGTAAAATTGTTAGGCGCTAAGTGGATTATTCAACTTAAAACTTTATCTTTTCTTTTAATTTTTTATTCGTGTAAAAATAAACAAATAATTAGTTAAAATGTACAATTTAAACAATAAATTAGATTCATAAATATTTATTTCCTTTTTACAAGAATTATATCAACTAATAATAATTAATTAAAGAAAAACACTAAATATATCTAAATTATATTAATAAATTTATTGATAAAATGTGTTCATTAGATAACTCCACACTTAAACCTTTACATTTCCGAGCAATGTTAAATTTACAAAATAAAGAAGAAAATGAAGATGAAATACATTTTATCAATAAATCAAGTTAAAATCAATAACTCAAGTATAAAGACTTCACAATCATAATGTTAAAATACAAGTACTCTATCAATTTATTCCAAATTTATAACAAGGGATCAAGTGGTCATCATAACATAGTTAAGATTAGAAATCCTCACATGAATAAATTTAATTGCACTCAATCACTCAAAGTGCTCTTAATTCACATCTCAAAAATAAAATTAACCATAAGTTTGACAAAGTTCTGATTAAGTAAACTAGAAACACATGCAAATTAAAGATCATAAGGTCTTTTAAAAGGTCGTATTAAGGTTTAGGTTCAGGTATGATATAAACAAATGAAAAACATAGCTAATTATGAACTTAGGAATTAAAGAGAAGTATCGGGGCATGAGCTTTTAAATAAATCACAAGAATACTATATTGAAATAAATATTTCTCATTTCTTTTTTCTCTATTCTTTTTCTTTTATCTTTCTTTATTCTTGTATTTCTATTTTTATTTTTATTTTTATTTTTAACTTCTTTTTACTCACTTAGCGGATTTTTGTGCGTTGAGCGAGTTTGCAATAGATTAACATATATTTTGGATAATTTATCTTACATTCTTATAATTATTTAAAATTATTCCTAATACAATTTCAAAACTTCTCAAAATTAAAATTTCAGGAGATAAATATGGTTTTTCACTTTCCTTGCCTTGTAATGTAGCTTAATTAAACAAATAAATGAGAATATAAGGCCAAAAGTAGCTAATAAAGGTTAATAATTATAGGCTTCATTTGGCTCAAGGTTAACTAAGAAAAAAATTGCCTAAATCATCTCAATAATTGCATATAATCAAGTTCAAAATAAAGAGAAATAAGTCAAGTTATAGCACTACAAGAAATTTTATAATTAGCTAGGAAAATTAGCTACAAAATTTATTTTTCACTAATTTATAGCTAATTAGCTATGGAATAGTGAAAGAATAAGGTTGTAGCTAATCTATAGTAAAATAGCTAGAAGACTAATATTTTTGTAGCTATTCTCTCACTTAGCAAAAAAATAATTTAGTTAGGAAAATTTTTGTCACTAATCCCTAGCTATAAATATTAGCTATATTACTTTTTGAAGCTATTTCCTAGCTAAATTGTGTAACATACAATTATAATTAAACTGTAGCAAATTTATAGCAACTATCAAATTGAAAAAAATATTAAATTATTGGGAATCATTCTTATAAATTATTTTAGTTTTATAAAAATTATTTATAAAAAATACTTGTAAATTTCTCTAAAAATATATAATTATAAAAAATAATTTTTGATCTTTTTGAAAAAAATATCAATAAAAATTAATTACAATTTTTTCTTAAAAAAATTATTTTTACCAAATTTACTATAAATATATAATTATATATATATAAATTATTTTTTTATCTAAAATAAATTATTTAGAAATAATTATAATTTTTTTGAAAAAATATCTAAAAAAATTGGTAAATATTTAAAATTATTTTTTGTAAGTTTTTTATAAATTTAAATTTGTTAGAAATATTTAATAATATTTAAATTAATAGAAAATTTTTATAAATAATATATTTTTATAATTTTTTTAGAAACTATTCTTTATAAGAAATAAAAAAAATTATATTCAAAAATACTAATTTTTTTTATAATTCTTTTAATAAAAATCTAAATTAATTTTTTCTCATCTTCTTCATACTTAATTTAAACCTAACGGATAACTGCCTCTCTGTCCCGTCCGCTCCCTGCCCCTGCTGCTGCCGCCCATCCGCTGCCGCTCTCGCTCTTGCGCCGCTCCCCTGCTGCTCTTGCTCCCGCTCTGCGCCGCGTCCGCGGTTGTCCTGCGCCGCTTCCGCGTTGTCCCTGCCGCTGCTCTTGCTCACCTGATATTCATTTACCATCTTCACTCTGTCTTTAGATTTGATGGGAGATTCTCCTCTTCTTTTAACTTCTTCGTACCACGTTGGTAACTCTTTTCTCCCACTTTTATTTTTTTTCTCTCTGCATGCACTTAATTCTGGATGCTCGTATGAATCATTGGATATATGCTACATATGTCCACTGTTTCTTCAATGATTATTCTCGAATATAAGAATCTCTAAGTTTGTTTCCTTCAATTCGTTACTAGTTGAGGCACTCTTTACTACCAGGTAAGTCATATCTCATTCTTCTAATTAAATTCTCTGTGTTGGTTGGATTTTAGTTGGATATCATGGACAGAGGTACTGATGCGCGGAATCTGTTGCTAGGAAAAGTTATTCCCCTCCGACTTGGTTATGTGGGTGTTGTGAATCGTTGTCAAGAGGTAATGATGTTATCCTCACAAGTCATTGCTAATGAATATGCGCTTGTGAATTGGTTGATTAGCCTGCAGTTCCACATGCAATGCTGAAATTTAGTTTTTTTTTGTTTTCATCTCAAATTAGGATATATTAATGAACCGAAGTATAAAGGATGCTCTTGTTGCTGAAGAGAATTTTTCCCGTAGTCGTCCTGTAAGGAATTACCTTTACTTTATAGTATTCAATGTGTCACGTCTATATACTGATTTAATTCATGCTATTCAAGATATACAGTGGCCTAGCAGATAGTTGTGGTGTTCCTCAATTGGCAAAAAAGTTGAACAAGGTAAAGAATTGGCAATGCTGAAAACACTAATTAGCTTTCATTATTAATTTTACTTGTCTCAAATGCTGCCTTAATTGCATCTTCTGCTACCTTATATATTTAAAAGAGCTCAATTCTTAGAAATTCCTTGAAAGTTCTAATTATTACTAATTCTTAGGATTTCATAGCTGAACTTAAGCATGCTATTTGCTTGTATATCTCCTGCAAATTCTTGCGCAACATATGAAGGCCGTATTACCAGGACTGAGAGCACGTATAAGTGCTTCTCTAGTCACTCTTGCAAAAGAACATGCAAGCTATGGAGAAATTACTGAGTCCAAGGCATGTGTCCCTATGATATACTTATTTAAATATACTGTTTAACTTGTTTAAAAATGATTAGTTTCTACTCTGGCTGATCATTTACCTACTTCATCTGTTAGCATGACTTTTTTTAGTTTTGTTAAATTTCATTATAAGTGTGTATATTTTATAAATATTAAATTTTGTTTATTTATAATATTGTTAAAATATTGATTTGATGTAGGAATCATATGAAAATACTATGATTGAAAAATATGGGGAAGATACATCAAATTATCCTATAGTTGATTCTGATATTTGGATAAAGACTGCTGGTGAAAATAAAAGAGCTAGAATTTATGGTATAGGTCGAGTTTGGATCTTGGTATTTCACATGTTTCATCTTCATCAGTTGACGGTCCCTTTTCCCAAAATCTTACCACACCTCTCACTCGAAGAAATCACTACCTTAGCTACACGGATATCTAGTTTGCAAGAGCGAGATGAAAACACGATTGCGAGCACAAACAGATATGCAAGCATTGATGCAAGCACAAATGAAGACACAAGCGTAAATGCAAACACTCATGCAACAACAAATGCAAGAAGAAATGCAGTCTTTCAAGAAAGATATATTATCTACCTTAAAGAAACAATGATGAAAACGTACTTTAAACTTTGTTTCTATTTGTAATTGTGTTATACGTAACTTTTTAGTTAAAATATTATTTTTGTTATGTTTTAATTGTTTGAAACATCATTTTAACTATGTTTAAACAATACTTTTATATTGAAAGTTGATAAGTTTGTCTTCTTTTTTAAGAATGAGTAATAATTTAAATCTTAAATATTGGATATTATAAATTTTGATAAAAATTATGAGGGATTAGCTATGAAATAGTGAGAAAAACATTGCAAAGGATTAGCTACGGATTAGCGAAGAAATAATTGTGAGGCATTAACCACTAGCTAGAGATAAATTGTTAAGGATTAGCTACAGATTAGAGAGAGAAAAATTGTGAGGGATTAGCTACGGATTAGCGAGAGAAATATTGCGAGGGATTAGCTACGGATTAGCGAGAGAAAAATTGCGAGGGATTAGCTACGGATTAGCGAGAGAAAAATTGCTAGGGATTAGCTACGGATTAGCGAGAGAGAAATTGCGAGAGATTAGCTACGGATTAGCTACAAGTTTTGGGAGATCAAATTAGCTAGGGATAAACAAAATTTCATCATTTAAATTAGCAAGGGATTTAGCGACAGTTTAGCGACAAAATTTGCTACAAGTTTGAGAGAGAATACTTTTGTATCTAATTAGCTACTTGGATTTAGCTACGGACTATTCCATAGCTATTCCGTAGCTAATCTGTAGCAAAACGTACCAGCGAGAGATTAGCTATAAAATAGCTACGGAATGTGTCATAGCTAATATGTAAAATTCTTGTAGTGTAGAATCTTAAATTCAAGAGTGAACACTCAATCAAGAATAATTAGGCTCAAAACTCACATGACTTATATTTATATCAAATTAAGTTATAATTAGACTTGATCAAAAGTTATACAAGAGGAATAAAGGTATCATACATGAGATTAAACAAAAATGATGTTAATCTAAATAAATAATTATCAATTAAAACTTCATTTATTAACAGAATGCATAAAAATTTTAAAAATAACACAAGTGTAATCCTATCACTCTACATTTAAATTTTGCATTGTTCTAGATGTAAAAATATAATAAATTTAAGGAGTGGAAGGTAATAAATGAATAATGTCTAAACAATGATGAGGAATAGGAAAGTGTAGTAAATTAAAAATTGTAATGGTAAAGATAAAAGAAAAAAAAATAAAAGAGAGAAGAAGAGGTTAGAAGAAGCTTATAGGATTCCAATATTCCTTGCTTCAAGTTAGAGGAAGTCAAGCTACCACAAATAACACGATAGAAAATGAGGAGGAGGAAGAAACAACAAAGTCGATAGATTGTGGATATCTCACTCTTAGTCTGAAGTTGAAGAAGAGCATGATGCTTGGATTGTCGAGCATAGAGGAGAGAGTTTGTAAAGGTGTGGTCAGTAAGCAGGCAAGGACCCCATTTTCGAAAATTGCCAAGTACCGAGAGAAATTTTGCGAAATTCAGGCTAAGGTCAAGCTAAGTTTGAATAGTACATTCTGAAGTGATTCTGTTTGAGCTGACAAAAAGATTAAAGTTGTTATAGACAAAATGATCTGATATGTTATGAACGAAAAAAATATAAGATGTTGTGAATGATCCGAATTGTTATGGATGACAAGGTCTGAGTTATTATAGACAAAAACTTGTTTAAGGTTTACTTTGAGGGTTTAGTGAGCGAGGAAAACACCTAGGGGAAGAGAGTTATGTTGTTTGGGATAGGGGTTACAATTTGTGACCTTGATGATAATTTGATATTTGAGATTTCTAAGTCGGTGGTTCGGAATGACACTAGCAAGGTCGACTTTGCCTTCAACCTAGGCTCTCAAGGCTTCTTCCATTGTCCACTCCTCCTCCTTTGCTATAATCGAGGTGATCAAACAACTTACCGTCAACAACGACGATGAGTTGAATGTGACAACATTGTAGTTCAAGGAATTGGCATGTGTGGGGTGCAAAATGAAGGACAGGGAGCATAGTGAGAGGGAAATGCAAAAGATAAGAAAGGATTTAAGTCGTTTGATCCACATGGGAAGGCAATGAGGGAGATTTTGAGGATTTCTTAAGCAAATTGGTAGGAGTGGAGCGATAACTTTGAGAAATCATTCGGCAAGGGTTCATTTTTGTTAGGGAGGTCGAGAGATCGATCATACCAATCTTATTTTTATTGTAAAGATAAGATAGATTTAATTTTACAGGATAATTTTGTTGAATAAAATTAAATAACAAGATAATTATGATTAAAAGTTTGTTGGATATTTCAATATTATGGTAGTTATTATTTTGATTCTATATTTATTATTTTGATTCTAGTAAGATAATAATAGGGTTTTTTTTTGTTGTCTAGGATATTTTATGGAAGTCTTTAAATACTCCAATGTAATTATTATTTTGGTATAAGGGAGAATCTATAAAATTCAATTTTTCAAAATTCTTTATTATCATATATATTTTGGTTGAAAAATATATAAGGTCGCCAGAGACAATGAAAATCCCTTGAAGTTGATATGCCGAAGAAGATACAAGTAAGGCAAGAAATGATGGGTTAATTTATTAAGTTTCTAAATATGAAAATTAATGTGTTGGGATGGAGAGTTAAATGATCTTATCTAACTAATGAAAAATAAAGAATATGTAGAGATAGTGTGCGTTCATGAGAGCGAAGCTCAAGATACTAGTAAGGAGGTTGACCATGTAAGGTGATAAGGACGTTGAATGGGTACACCCTCTCATAATAAATAAGACCGGAGGATTGCCATGTACAGTGGCGGATCTTGACCATTGATCTTGGGGGCCAAATAATATATTATTAATAAATAATAAAAAGAAAAAAGAATATGAAAGGTTGAAAAGATAAAATTGTAGATATATATTAAATGATAATTAAGTTTGAGGGAAACAAAATCATAAATTATATGAGAGTTACAAAATTGAGGAGGGGCTGAGAGGATAAAATTGTAAATATACAAGTAAATATATTAAATGTTCATTATGTTTGGGGGGGGGCCAAAATCATAAATTACATGGGAGTTATAAAACTTTGGGGGGGCCACGGCCCCCCTCAGCTCCCAAGAAGATCCGCCACTGGCCATGTATGTGTCGTAAAAGGGTGCTGCAGTATCGAAGAATATTTTAAAGGTCAGAGATTCGTTGCGTTACATGAAAAATAGGGAAGGAACAAATTGTTTGCACCGTTGTTATTGTGTATTCGCCTTGTGTAAGTCGTGAAAAAGAAAGATTATGGGATGAAACTATACAAGCTAAACAAGACGATGACAAGAATAATAGATGGGGCATATTGGGTGACTTGAAGTCAATAAAGAAGGTATTGGCAAAAACGGGAAAAGAAGATGGGAGAAATACCACAACAAAAAAACAGTTCAATGAGTTCATTTGTAGAATGGAGGTAATCGAAGTTGTATTAGTAGGGCGTTTATCATCTGCTTCTTGTGAAAGAGAATTGCGAATTAATCATTGGAAAATGATACTTTGACAACCCAAATTCATACAACTCCGGTAGAACAACTCTGTTTTAATATTATAATAATAGTTTTATTTTATTTTTATTTTTATTAAATCAGTCTATAGATTATTATATTAATAAAAATGAGTTGTTTGAAGAGTTGTATGGTTTCTAGTTGTCAAAATATCACTACTCTTAATCATTCTAATAATGTAATAAACAAGTTATTATAATATATTAGTTTAATTAAATATTAAGTCAAAGGTTATGTTAATTATAAGCTAGATAGATTTAAGAATCAATAAATGTATTTCATTATTCAAGAATAATTACATGTAGAATCATGACTCCCCCTAAAACTTATTTCCAATTATTTATCCAAAAGGACTTATAAATATATATAATTTATTTCATTGGTCTCCCATCTAATGGGTGACTTTCTTACTCTTTAAAGAAAGAAAAAAATTATTTAAAGATATTTGCACTATTGAGTTTTGTCATGCATAGGTGCATGCAGGGGCTTTCGATATTGATGGCTTGATATTATCACATTTAGATATTACTGGAGCTCCCTTGAATTTGAGATCAACATCAGATATCTGTACATTCTGACATGGTACCCCATGACTACACATTAGACTCAAACCTTCTTTAGTTGCTGAAGTTCCCCTGATGTTCTTGATGATAACGTCGCTTATTCTGATTTTTGAAGGATTCTAAGTGACAATAACAAAAATGAATAAAAGTTCGTATTATAAATAACGTTAGTGTAGGTTAAATAACCAAAGTGAACTTGTAGATTAATAGATAAGAAATTAAATACCTGTTTGGTGCATTGGTTCCATGGGCAATACTCTTGGTCTATGATTATAGGGTTCTGAACATTTTCCATGGTAATATTTTCAAATCTCACGTTAGTAACTGTAATTTGTCCAGGCTCGTTAGGCCAAGTCTTAATCCTGATTCCATTGGTAGTTCCTTTCAAAGTACAACCCATAACTGTAATCCTATCAACAGGCTCTTCTTCCTTGTACTTGCCAAGGCTTCCAATGCTAATACCGTGACCAGGTCCACATTGTACATTTTGGATAGTAACATGTGTGCAACCATCACCTAGTGAGATACAATCATCGCCGGTGGCAATATTTGTATTAAGAACATTCACAACATCGGATCTTCCAATGTGGATGCCATCAGTGTTGGCACTATTACCTGGAGCACTCACTTTAAAGCCGTCGAATGTCAAATTGTTGCAACCCAAAACATTCACATGAAAATGTTTGCTATCCTTGCTAGTAATGCCCTTAATTATTGAATTATTGACGTAACTAAGCACCAAATTCTGTTCACATCAGTACAAAAAGTGAATCAAATTTATATTTGATAAATGCAATGTTATATTTCATTTGAATTTGGATAATAATATTTACTTACCATGCCAAGCAGCTTACAATTAAAGTTTTTTGAACATTGATTTTGTTTCCAAGCTGCTGCACCTTGGCCATCAAGAACTCCACTACCAGATAAGGTTACAGAGCTAACATAGCTAATCTTGAACCATCTAGTAGAACCAACATCACCTGGGTTTGCAGGAGCTTTAATTGTGCCATCAATTTGAATTTCAATAGGAGCCTTGCAAGGACCTCTAACATCTACTGCAGTCATCTGGTATGTCCCAGCTGGAACCCAAATTTTGGAAGCACTTGAAGATGCACATGCTTCAGCCCAAGCACTTGTCAAAGCCTTAAGAACATGGAAAATGACAAATTAATCAATTCAAAAACGGTAACAATAATAATATAATCAATTCAAAAACAGGGTAACAATAATAATAATAATAATAGCCGTCCATTTCACATCAAATGAGTGGTTAAATATCACCCGTTCATACCCGGGCTATATTCGAATTTTGTTTTCCTCCATGTTTTGATATATCGATATGAGATTGAGCTAAAGCAAAGTAGAATACAAAAAAAGATAGAAGTTCTATGACAAGAGAGAGCTTCATGATTTTTTATTTTTTATTTTATTTTGTGGATACCACACTTTTATCAATGCTAAGTGAATTGATTATGGAGAATGCTTTGGCTTTATTTATATAGGAATTGCAAGGTTTGAAAACCGTCAATTTCGTAACCAACTACTATCCATCCGGATACGCCTTTCCTTCTACAACTGTTTGGTATATATTTAGAATTCAGTTATTAACAATTAATTCACTCTACATCACTCGTTAATCGCATTATTTTCGCTATGGACCATCTATGTTGAAAAATTGATTTAATTTGAGTACAATATAGTTATAGTTTGATTCGTTCAAACGCGATGTTTACTATCTAAATTTTAAAAGTGATCTCTCTCTTCACAAAATAAGTTTATTTTCAAATATATTTATATAAATCTTAATTTATATTTTAGATTTAATCACTCAATCATTTCAAGAATCCTCAATAAATGTTCCTTTTAATAATTATAAATTTTACTATTTCATCTTTAATTAAAATTTAATTATAACATTAATTTTAATAATTATAAAATTTACTATTTCATTCAAATAGTTTTAAAATATATAGTCTGTTATTCAACTAAGAAGAAAAGAAATTTTTTATTAATATATGTTAAGCGTAAAAATGAAAAGAAAAAAAGGCTAAAAGTATCATTAGTGTTTAGAAAATGTTGTAGATAGTAAAAGATAGTGACGAAGCAGTTTACGGTCTTAATATTGCTATCATTTCGTAACATATTTATAATTTTTTTTATAAAAATTGACCTTTTAATTTTATTATATTTTATATTGATGCACCTTTAAAAGTTTTAGTACCTTAAATAATTAAATAATTAAGTGAAGATGCGGATGAGAATCTCAATTTTCAAATACCCTCTTACAGTGAAACAAATATTGGTATAATTTATACGAATAAACTAATTGAAATCATTTGACAAATACATTTTATTTCATTTCACTTAAGGATTCAATAGAATTCTGCATAATTTTTTATATTCTTTAAATCAACAAAAATGGCTTAATATTAAAAAGGTAGCAGATGTACTAAGTAGTACAAAAACAAATACACCCAAGCTATCTTATTACGTGGGTTATGTTATATTTATATCAGCATAACATTTTTTATTTTACTAACAAATACAATAAAAAATAACAGGTTGGTCTGTACGGTGACTTTTCAAAATCTAATACTTTATTTTATATTAGGAAAAGGTTGAGAGATTATTTATAATAGTAACAAATATAAATATTAATGTGTTTGTAAAAAAATTAAAATAATATAATTTAAAGGTGTTTATACGTTGTTCGATTGATTAAACTTATATTCCATTACGCGATGGATTATTTAAATACCACGTGAGTTCTTTAGAGATGATTCAATTAGCACCTATTATTTTATAATTAAGATGTAACGTATTTCAACAACCTGTCCCTCGCATACAATTTGGATTTTTATTATAATTTGAAATATTTAAAGTAAATTATGAGAACAGTAAAGAACAATAAAAGTAATTTGTCGAAAAGTAGACCTGAGAAGAAAGTAAATGATAAAAAGATTTTATAAAGGATAAAATAGAAATTAGTAAAAAAAATCAACGAAAATGACGATCTAAATTCTAAAGAACTTCATTGAAAGTTGTTTGTTCCTTGTTCATAATAGTGTTTCAAAATATAAATCTTAACACAATTTAAAAATCACCTTTTATTATATTTATTTTATTCTATTTATATTTTTCTTATGTAACCGTTAAGATAATGTAAATATAAAAATAAATATAAATAATAAATAAAATCTACAAACAATTATTTCTTTATAATCGCTGTCCTTGTTCCTCAATCCACTTTTTGATACATGTTACTTGTTAATGACAACTCATTTGTTAGTATTTTTCCAATTTAATAAAGTAAAATTAGATTCTTTTAGGTTCTTATTCTGTTATATTAGATTTTTATTTTTATTTTTAGAAAAACATATGCAAAATCACAAAAATATACTAATTTCTGTATATTAACATAGCTTTCTGTATTACATTTGATTTCTTCACTTACCAGTTTTGACCTTTGCCTCTTCTTTGATTTATATCTTTTTCTACAGAATTTCGATTAAGCTAATTCTTTTGCGTTGGAAACTAGACATCTTAAGTTTCAATTTTAACACATATTTGACTATTTTTGGAGCTCGAAGCTATTTTCAATAAATCAAAGAAGATGGTGAGACGAAATTGCAGATCCTGTTGCGAAAGTGATACGGAAATTAACTCTAGTTAGATTTAGGACACACTTATAATTAGTTTTAATCATGGTTTAGTTAGTTTTAGGTGGAGTCTTGGAATAATTGTTATTCTCTTATTCTCAAAAGAAAAAGTAAGAATAGTATGATGATCCAAATTATGTTATTTATAAACCACATGAGATTTATTGGATTGGATTGCGTTATGGTGAGAGCTTCATGGGAATATTTGGTTTCATTTTAAAATGCAGAAGAAGAAAATTTACATACTCCATTATATTTTGTGGGATAAGGTGGGATTTTCTTTTTCCCAATCAATAAAGTTTTGTTCTCTTATAAATTAATTAGAATTTAAAAGACAGAAAGATAAAGGAGCATGCTTAACTCATGAAAATATCAATTCAGTGTCACAGATGATGAATTCAGTATCATTTATGTGCTTTTTTTAAAGGCAAAGAGACACTAAGATCACCAAAATTACTATTTATAATCATATAGTGTTGTAATTAACTTGTAATTTCTTAGCAACAGGGTAAGTATTTAACTAAATGGGGCACATGCTTTGTTTGTTCCATTGGATTACATCATGCATGCATCATACGTGTCCAAAAATGTACAAAGTAGGGTCCAATTTTTAGACAATGCCTTTTTCATCAAATTGGTTCAACACGCTATAATTTAAAATTTTCTAACAAGAATTTCAAGTTTCTCTTTTACTCTCTTGTCTTTTCTCTTTTATTATTCTAGAAACTAATACAAACACAAAGTAGTTGTTAATTAATTGCAAGCATTAATGTAACCAGTCCTGGAACTGTTACACCATTTTCATTGCAAGCTTTTCTGTTAATTGCATTAACAAAAACATAACAAAGCATGTTTTTGGGTGAGAAAGGATTATTAAATGGATGAAGGAGAATGAGAGAGATTTATGGTGGAAGAAAAAGATAATGATATTATTGATTGTTTTCTTATCTCCACATAAATTAGCATTATGAGCGTGTGTGAGGTGTGTGTTGAACATACAAGGATATGAATGTTGAACATACAAGGATATGAAGCTTGTAGATTTTGGTGATGATTCAAGAATAAAGGACCTAAAGATCTGAAGACTTGTAATATTATGTAATAATTCTGTTTTTATGTTTTTGAGTCTGTAATATTAGAGTCCAAGATAGCCAGCACATATACCACTCTTTAAAAGCTCTAAAAACTCATTTTTATCAAAAAGTTACTAGAATAATCGATTAAACCACAGGATAATCGATTATTACAGAAAGAAAATCATTTTCAGTATATGCTCACTGGATTAATCGATTAACTGGGCAAAATAATCGATTAAATGGGCTGTTAATCGATTATCTGACCCTGTATTGCTTTTCTGAGAGAATGACTTTGGAATAATCGATTAACACTTAAGATAAACGATTATTTGGGTCTGTTATGTGTTTTGAAATTCAAAATTGGACCAAGTTTTGAAAACACTATTCTCAATTCATCAAGTTTCAAAAATCCCCAATTCCCAAACCCTATTCTCTCTATTTAAGGTTCTTTAAGGCTCTCTGCAAATAGAACAAACATTTTTCATACAAAAGTTAAGAGTTGTGACTGCTAGAGAACTTGTTATAGGGAAGAAAAAGGGGCTTTTGAAAACCTAGTGTGGACTAGAAGCGATAAGAATCACTGAGTGGGTTTCTTGGTGGATTGTGTGTTGTGCTGTCTCTAGGAAAAACTGTTCTTCATCCTTTGTGGTTCGAAGGAGGTGTTCATCTCTTGTGTGACTCAAGAGAGGTATTTTCTTTACCTTATCTTTTCAATTTATAATCTATTTGTAAACTGTGATTATAGTGATAGCGTTAATCCTCTGTTTGAGTGATTAGCAACTAGACGTAGGGTCTTTTGATCCGAACCAGTATAAATCAACTGTGTAATCTTCTATCCCTTATCTATTTACTTTACACAGCATTTTGATCGGTTGATCGGTGAAATTTAGGGAAAATTTTAAAACCCTAATTTTTGTTTAAGAAACCAATTCACCCCCCTCTTGGTTTTTGTCCGTAAATGCAAACATTTCGCTGCGCGATTCTAACAAGTGGTATCAGAGCTTGCTTTGATAGTCATTCAAATTTTGAAAATGGCCGGACAAAATCAAACGTTTGCTGATGGTGCTTCTATCAATAGACCCCCACTTTTTGCGGGGCAAAATTATCCTTTTTGGAAAGTTAGAATGCAAATATTTTTGGAGTCTGTTGATAGAGGTGTTTGGGATGCAATTTTAAATGGACCTTTTGTTTCTAAAATTACTGAAAACGGAGAAGAGGTACCAAAACCATTTTCTAGATGGTCGGTTGGAGAAAATAGAAAAGCCCAATATGATGTTAGGACTAGAAATATAATTTCATCTGTTTTAACCCTTGATGAGTTTTACAGGATATAGGTTTGTAAGAGTGCTCAAGAAATATGGGAAATGCTAAGAGTAACCCACGAATGTACTGATGACATTAAAAGAGCAAGAAAGAACTCATTGATTCAAGAGTATGAGATGTTCCGGATGCAACAAGGGGAAACGATTTTTGACATTTAAAAGCGTTTCACACATATTGTGAATCATCTCACCGGGTTAGGTAAAATTTTTGATATTGATAAGTTAAATGTAAAAATTCTTAAATCTTTGGATAGGAATTGGCAACCAAAGGTGACGGCCATCACGGAGTCACAAAATCTTGCTACAATGTCTATGGCGATGCTCTTTGGAAAGTTGAGAGAGCATGAACTTGAACTTGGAAGGTTAAACGATGAAGAAGGCCAACACCAAAAGAGGAACCTTGCCTTCAAAACTGAAATTTCCAAAAGTAAGAACAAGAAGGAGGAAGAAGACTCGGAGAATGAAGATGATGAAAATTTGAGTCTCATGATAAAGAAATTTACAAAGTTCATGAAAGCCAAAGGAAAGCAACCCTTCAAAGGTAAGGGAAAGGTAAGAGAAAGTACTTCCTTAAATATTAAATGTTACGGTTGTGGTGTTTCGGTTGTGGTGAAACAGGACATGTAAAAACCAAATTTCCAAACAAGAAAAATGAAGATCATAAAGGCAAGAAATTCTTCAGGAAGAAAGCCTACATTGCTTAGGATGATAGTGACTCAAGTTCGGAGTCAAGTGATTCGGAAATTGAAGCAAACATTTGCTTGATGGCAAATGACAACATCTCTTCCGACTTTGAGGTTAGTGATTCCAACTCTTCCTCAAGTGATAATGAAAATTATTATGATGCTTTACAAAATTCATATGGAGAATTTTTTACTGCTTTTAAGGACTTGAAAAATGAATATAAATCTGTGAAAAAGTGTTTGAAAAAATCCGAAAAAGAGGTGGAATCCTTAAAAACGAAAATTGTATGTTTAAAGGAAAAAGATAATAAAAATGTAGTATGTGCATCATGTAAAGAGTATGAATATGACATTGATATACTTAGCCATTTGCTTGATAAAGCTAAGAAGGAAATAAGTGATAGTTATAAGGATAAGGCTATTGTTCAAAATAGAGAAAATGTTATGTTCCATTGAAAAAGCCTAAAATTAAAAATAGAAGAGTATGGATTGAAAAAGGAACTAAAACTTCAAAAGTTAGAAATGTATCATATTCAAAGATTACATCTAATGCATGCTTTTATTGTATGAAACATGGTCATACTTCAAATAGATGTAGAATTAAGCATTTTGGTGTTCCTAAAGGAAAATATGTTTGGGTTCCTATAGTTAAATGATATGATTGTCTCTAACCCCAAGGACCCAAAAGTTATGGGGACCTAAGATTATTATGATCTTGTTTTGTAGGAAACTTCCAAATCCAAGAAGTCTATGTGGTATCTTGACAGTGGATGTTCAAACATATGACCGGAGACAAAACGAAATTTGTGAGTTTCAAAGCTAAAGAACAAGGATATGTAACCTATGGGGACAACAACAAAGGAAAAATACTTGGAATCGGAAACATTAGTGGTGTAAATACTTTGGAGATAAAGGATGTGCTTCTTGTTGATGGACTAAAGCATAATCTCCTAAGTATAAGTCAACTTTATGACAAAGGATTCAAGGTAATCTTTGAAAGTAAATTTTGTACCATACATTTAAAGGATTCCGAAAATATAGCATTAAAAGGCATTAGGCATAATAATATCTATTTGATTGATTTGGATTGTGTACCTAATACTAGTATAACATGCTTAATTGCTAAGAAAGAAAATCCATGGTTATGGCATAAGAGAGCGACTCATATAAACATGCATCAATTAAACAAACTAATAGCAAAGGACTTAATTGTTGGTTTGCCTAAGTTAAAATTTGAAAAAGATAGATTATGTGATGCATGTCAAAAAGGTAAACAAGTGAAATCATCCTTTAAATCTAAGAATGTTATTTCCACATCAAAACCTTTAGAACTATAACACTTAGATTTATTTGGTCCATCTAGGATAAAAAGTTTTGGTGGAAATTATTATGCTCTTGTAATTGTTGATTATTTTTCTAGATATACTTGGACATTTTTCTTAACATTAAAAAGTGAAGCTTTTAAGGTTTTTAGGAAGTTTTCCAAGCAAATCCAAAATGAGAAAGACTTAAGAATTAAGGTGTTAAGAAGTGACCATGGTGGAGAGTTTCAAAATGAATGGTTTGAAAATTATTGTGAGGAAAATGGTATTTTGCATAATTTTTCTGCACCTAGGACTCCCCAACAAAATGGTGTAGTAGAAAGGAAAAATAAGGCACTAGAGGAACTTGCTAGAACAATGTTGAATGAATCAAATGTTCCTAAGTATTTTTGGGCTGATGCTATAAGTATTGCATGTTATGTATTAAATAGGATGCTTATTAGGCCAATTATAAAATCAATTCCTTATGAACTGTTAAATGGTAAAAAGCCTAATGTTGCTCATTTAAAAATATTTGGATGTAAATTCTTTGTTTTAAATAATGGAAAAGATAACTTAGGAAAATTTGACTCAAAAGCCGATGAGGGTATTTTCTTAGGTTATTCACTAACTAGCAAAGCATATAGAGTGTTCAATAGAAGAACTTTAAATGTTAAAGAATCTGTACATGTCACCTTTGATGAAATTGTAGACCTTGAGGGAAATCCTCTTGAGTCAAATAAAGAATTTGTAGGTGATGATGAGTACATAAGAGAGACTCTAGAAGAAATGTACTTGAATGAGAATGAGTCATCTCAACCAACTGAATTAGCAAAAGAGTGGCAATCACCAAGAGGACTTTCAATAGACAATATAATTGGTGATATCTCAAAAAGGGTAAGAACTAGAAATATGACAAATTTCTGTATGTCTGTAGCTTTTGTTTCACAGAAAGAACTCAAAATTGTTGAAGAAGCTCTTAAAGATGACCAATGGTGCATAGCAATGCAAGAAGAACTTAATCAATTTGAAAGGAATCAAGTTTGGGAATTAATTCCAAGAGAAGAATCTTATCAAGTGATTGGAACAAAATGGGTATTTAGAAACAAACTTGATGAAGATGAAAATATAACAAAGAACAAAGTCAGACTTGTTGTCAAAGGTTATTGTCAAGTGGAAGGTATTAATTATGATGAAACTTATGTTCCTGTTGCCAGGTTAGAGGATATACGCCTACTTCTTGCTTATGCCTCATTGATGAAATTTAAACTTTATCAAATGGATGTTAAAAGTGCATTTTTGAATGGGTTTATCAAAGAGGAAGTATATGTGGAACAACCCCCTGGATTTGAAGATTTTAAATATCCAAATCATATTTTTAAATTAAAGAAAGCTTTATATGGTTTGAAACAAGCTCCTAGGTCTTGGTATGAAAGATTAAGTAGTTTTCTAATTTCAAATGACTTTTCTAGAGGAAAAATTGATTCCACCCTATTTATTAAGAAGGTTAAGGAACATATTCTGTTAGTTCAAGTATATGTTGATGATATTATTTTTGGATCAACTGATAATTCTCTATGTGAAGGATTTGCTAAGATAATGCAGAGTGAATTTGAAATGTCAATGATGGGAGAATTAATATTCTTTCTTGGACTTCAAATTAAATAACTTAAAGATGACATTTTTGTGTCTCAAACCAAATACTGCAAAGAGATTCTCAAGAAGTTTGGAATAGACACTTCAAAGGAAGCTAACACACCCATGGGAACATGATGCTATTTAGACAAGGATGAATCAGGTTTGGAAATTAATCAATCTATGTATAGAGGTATGATAGGTCCACTATTATACTTAATTGCAAGTAGACCTGATATTATGCATTCTGTTTGTGTGTGTGCTAGATTTCAAGCATATCCAAAAGAATCTCATTTAACTGCAGTAAAAAGAATTTTAAAATGTTTAAAAGGAACTACAGGAACTTGTTTATGGTATCCATCTGAAGCTTCTCCTAGTTTAATAGGATATTCTGATGCTGATTATGGTGGATGTAAGATTGATAGAAAGAGTACTAGTGGAACATGTCATATGTTAGGATCATCTTTAGTATCTTGGCATTCTAAGAAACAAACATATGTTGCTTTGTCCACAACTGAAGTTGAATATATTGCAGCTGGAAATTGCTGTGCACAAATCCTATGGATGAAGCAACAACTAGAAGATTATAATATTTTTCTAGATAATATTCCCTTGATGTGTGATAATACAAGTGCAATCAATCTTACTAAGAATCCAGTAATGCACTCTAGAACTAAGCATATAGAGATTAGACATCATTTCTTAAGAGATCATATTAGTAAGAGAAATTGTAAAAATTGAATATGTTAATACAAAGCATCAATTAGTAGATATTTTTACTAAACCTCTTCCCAAAGATAGATTCTATGATCTTAAAAGAGACTTAGAGATATTAGAAATAGCCTAAATTCTGATTAACTGATCAATTTTTTCATTTTGTACTGTAATAATCGATTATATAGGGATTTAATCGATTATCATGTGTCTAAACCTTAAAAAGATTGATGATCTCTCTGGAATAATCAATTATTTTGGGAAATAATCGATTATCTGCACCAAAATGACCAAAATCAGAAAATTCTCTCTGGAATAATCGATTATTTGAAGAAATAATCGATTATCTGCTATTTAATCGATTAACAAAACCAGTTAATCGATTATCCTGTGCACTTGAAGGTTTAATCGATTATCAGAAGCATTTAATCGATTATTCTGCATTGTTTTTCATAAACTAGCCGTTTGTAACGACTATTTTGGTTCCAACTCTCCTCCAACTAGTTGTTTATGACCGTTAGGATGTTTCTCTATATATAGGAAGGCTCTAATTCACATCTTCACACCTCCAAACCTTGAATCAAAGCATTCTACAATCATTCAAGCTCTCTTGTCTCCTCAAACCTTATTCTCCTCAAAAACTTGTTCAAGATCTCTTGTTTCCTCTCTTTCTAATCTAAATGGCTTCATCATCTCGTAGTAAGATCCCAACAAGGAGAAGATCCGCTCCTGTTTTTCATCCCTGTCCAAATTCAATTGAAGGATGGATCTCCGACGATGAAGGAAAACAAGAATTTCTTACGTTCTGGAAAGAAGGGGGCATTATCAGTCCCAAATATATTATTGGTGATCAATTCATCAATAGGGGCTTCAACTTTCCAAATCTTCTTGAGCAGCAAGGAGTCCTTCCATTCATTCAAATGCAAGGTACTTATTACCCAGATTTAGTTAGGGTCTTCTATTCACGTTTTAAGTATAAACATCATATCGCCACTTCTAGAGTCAAGGGTGTGATCATCATCCTTGATGATGATATCTGGGAAAATGTTGCCCACTTTCCTTTAAGGGAGGATGCTATCAATGTTCTTGCGGATTTAGAAGATTTTAATAGAATTATGGCTTATTGCTTATTTCTCCGTAACCCCTCTATGGAAATTGGCCGATTACTATTGGCCGGACCATTAAAGAAAGAAGAACGCATGTTGCTGCATCTCATTGTATGGATTCTGTGTCCTCGAGCAACAAATCATGCACAATGTTCATCTATTGATCTTCACATTATTCATGCCATCATGAATAATGAGCAAATTGATTGGGGTAGTCTTTTCACTATGACCATTCTTAAAGCTAAGCGTCATCCAACCTTTAAAATCCCATATGCTCTTCTTATTTCTCGTATCTTAGAATACAAGGGAGTAAATGTTGAAGGAGAGTAAAAGGTCAGGACGATAAATTCAAATCGAATGCTTGACAGCACACTCACTCAGCTACAAATGGTGCATGTAAATGGAATTTATGTTCACAAAGATGATGCTCCCAACATGGCTGAAGATGTTCAAGATTCTGATGAAGATATGCCTGCTACTGAGATGCTTGCTGAAAACATTCATACTGCTGGGACATCATCTGCTCATCTTACATCCTGTCCGTCTATGGAAGATATGATGTTTAATATGAATCAAAGAATGCAAGAGTTTTTCACTATCTCTCAAGAACGACATTAGGAAATTATTCGCCATATTTCGGATGTAGATGATGGGGTTTGTAACTTAGAAGATAGATTTGATGCCCAATTTAACAGTGATGAAAGTGAAGAGTTTTAATCTCTTCAACATATTTTCTTGTTTGTAATTAATTTTATTTATGGAATAAAAATGGTATTTTTGCTTTGTTTGAGGGGGAGATATTTTCTATATTATGCACTTATTGAGGGGGAGCTTTCATTTTTTGATCATAATTAAAATAGGGGGAGAAATTATTTAAAGCCTCTTATATTTATTAAATTTAAATGTCGTCTGGTATTTTTAGTGCTTTTGTTAGTTGTGACAGATAAAATGGGTTATTACAAAGGGCTTTAAAGGAAATTTTGATCATCATCAAAAAGGGGGAGACTGTTGAACATACAAGGATATGAATGTTAAACATACAAGGATATGAAGCTTGTATATTTTGATGATGATTCAAGAATAAAGGGCTTAAATATTTGAAGACTTGTAATATTATGTAATAACTCTGTTTTTATGTTTTTGAGTCTGTAATATTAGAGTCCAAGATAGCCAGCACATAGACCACTCTTTAAAAGCTCTAAAAACTCATTTTTATCAAAACGTTGCTGGAATAATCGATTAAACCACAGGATAATCGATTATTACAGAAAGAAAATCATTTTCAGTATATGCTCACTAGATTAATCGATTAAATGGGTTGTTAATCGATTAACTGGGCAAAATAATCGATTAAAAGGGCTGTTAATCGATTATCTGGCCCTGTATTGCTTTTCTGCGAGAATGACTCTGGAATAATCGATTAACACTTAAGATAATCGATTATTTGGGTCTGTTATGTGTTTTGAAATTCAAAATTGGACCAAGTTTCGAAAACCCTATTCCCAATTCATCAAGTTTCGAAAATCCCCAATTCCCAAACCCTATTCTCTCTACTTAAGGTTCTCTAAGGCTCTCTGCAAATAGAACAAACCTTTTTTCATACAAAAGTTAAGAGCTATGACTGCTAGAGAACTTGTTGTAGGGAACAAAAAGGGGCTTTTGAAAACCTAGTGTGGGCTAGAAGCGATAAGAATCACTGAGTGGGTTTCTTGGTGGATTGTGTGTTGTGCCATCTCTAGGAAAAGCTATTCTTCATCCTTTGTGGATTCAAAGGAGGTGTTCATCTCTTGTGTGACTCAAGAGAGGTGTTTTCTTTACCTTATCTTTTCAATTTATAATCTATTTGTAAATTGTGATTATAGTGACAACGTTAATCCTCTGTTTGAGTGATTAGCAACTGGACGTAGGGTCTTTTGATCTGAACCAGTATAAATCAAATGTGTAATCTTCTATCCCTTATCTATTTACTTTACACAGCATTTTAATCGGTGAAATTTGGGGAAAATTTTAAAACCCTAATTTTTGTTTAAGAAACCAATTCACCCTCCCTCTTGGTTTTTGTCCGTAAACACAAACATTCTGCTACGCAATTCTAACAGTGTGTACTTGTCTATGAAAAAGTGAAAGTAGATTGAGATGAGTTGCAATGAATCTTTCATTTCGGTTAGCCTTTAAACAAGGGGAGTGTAGGTTATAGAGTGGTCATGCTCAACAAAGCCTGTTGTCTGCATAAAACACCAGTGACTCTAACAATTACAAATTCTTTTGTATATTTTTAAAGGTAGTTAATTTGATTAAAGTTTTATTGAGTTTTTGTTACACATGGGTTCACCTGCTTAGGCTTATAATATTTCACATCATGGATATAACAAAAGCTTGATAGAGACAGGTTGTCAATGTGAACATGTTGATGAATTAAACATAATCCAATATTAGAATTTATTCTAAAGCAACATAGAATTTAAGTCTGTAACATGTGTTAATGTTAAACTTAATAATAATAATTTATTTTCTTGAAAACATAAATTTCTTTATTTTGTTACAAAGAAGATGGATGTTACAAAGAGTAATGAGACCAGATCGAAGATGGATGTTACAAAGGAATAATCAATTTGGCATTATAACTGAAGAATTCAGAAATGGTGTTGATGGTTTTATTCAAATAGCGACAAGAGACTCGAAATTTGCCGATGTAGCAGGGCGTATTCCTTACCCATGTGGAAAATGTAGGAATCGTTATTGGGATGTATCATTTAATGTGGAAAAGCATTTGTATCACCATGGATTTATGGATGGTTACACAAATTGGATCCTTCATGGTGAGGAAAGATGGACCGATGATGTATCAACTTCTATCTTTCAAGAACATAATGAGGATAATAGAAGTCCATATGTTGATATGGTTATGGATGTTGCTTATGTTAGATTAAATCCAAAAGTAGAAGAGGTGCAAGCAGACCCAAATGCAAGAAAAAATGCAGTCTTTTAAGAAATATTTATTATCTGCCTTAAAGAAACAAGGATGAAAATATACTTTAAAGAATTAAAACTTTGTTTCTATTTTTAATTGTGTTGATATAAAACTTTTTAGCTTACACAAAACTTTTTAGTTAAAATAATATTTTTGTTATGTTTTGATTGTTTGAAACATCATTTTGACTATGTTTAAAGAATACTTTTATATTGAAAATTGATAAGTTTGTCTTCTTTTTTTCAAGAATATGAGTAATAATTTAAATGTTATGATAAAGACAAGAACAAGATAAAGATTGAAGGTCTTGAAGATTTCATGAAGTCAAAAGGATTTATGAGTTAAGGGTTATAGTGTTTAGTGAGTCTGCATCCATATTATGCAGGTATAATCTCCTATCCCTTTCTACAACATGAGATTCTATCAATAGAAAGAAATAAAAATGTCTCTAATCATTTTAATATGTTAAAAATTATTCTAATAAGTTAATATGCTCTTAAGTCTCTGAATTAACCGATATATTTACAGATTAATCGATTAAAATTAGCTAAAAACACTTTTGACATATTTTTAAGCTGATGTATTTTTGAAATAATCGATTAAAATCACTTAAAGCATGTATTATCATCATTTTAACCAATACATCTTCAATTTAATCAATTAAAAACACTTAAGAAAGTTTTAGAAAATGTTTCATCAGTATTTTAATTGATTAAACCTCGAATTAATCGATTAAAATCACTTAAGGAATTTCTGGTTAAATGTTTTAATCGATTAAATCAAGTTTTTATCAGCTAAAAACATTTAAGACGATTTAAGAAATGTTCTGTCAGTTTATTAATCGATTAAACTTCGAAATAATCGATTAAAATCACTTAAGGAATTTATGTTCAAATGTTTTAATCGATTAAATCACGGTTTTATCAATTAAAATCACTTAAGAAATTTTTGAAAATCTTTTGCTAGTATTTTAATCAATTAAAATACAAATTAATCGATTAAAATCTCTAAAAGATTTTTGTATAAATGTTTTAATCAATTAAACAAGTATTTGTATCAGTTAAAATCTTTTTTAAAAAGTTTGTTCAACACTTTAATTGATTAAAATATATTTTAATCGGTTCAAACAATTAGAGTCAAGATTTTTGAATCGATTAAAAGACGAATTAATCGATTAATTAAACCACTTTGTTAGAAAAAGTCTCTATATATACAAATTTGATTCAACGTTTTAAAACAAATATTTTAGAAATCATTCAAGCAATCAATAAAGATTTTTGAAGTTCTTTCTTGAGGCATTTTTGTATTCTTACTTGTGAAGAAACTCATACTAAAGTGGGATTTCTGCATCTGCATAATCTGGTTTGATTGTTCTAGTTTTTCATTCTCTATTTTCTATTTTGATCTGTGTAGTCTTAGTGTCTGGAAGGTTGGACACTTTTTCTGCAACTGGAATTTGGTTCTTAGTGCAGGTTGGGTGTTTTGTAATTCTGTTCTATATTCAAAACAAATTCAATCTAGTAGAATTCAACTAGAATTTGGTTGAGAACTGGACGTAACCCACTAGTGTGGGTGAACTAGTATAATTCTTGGTGTTTGATAACAACATTTCGGTCGCACAAAATAGTGATCAATAATAAAATAACAAGTTGCTAAACTAATGAAGTATAGTTAACTCGTGTCAAATCTCATAAGGACACAATTACAGGAACATACTCATTATCACATATCATTCTCTCTAAAAAAGTAAATAACAATAAATAGGGGAATGAATGAAAGAGTGAAAAAAAATTATGCAGAATAATAAAAATTAAAATCAAATTACTATAGAATATTAACGACAATTAAAATTAAACGGAAACAAAATTTAAATAATTGAAATTTCTAAAATTAAAATAAAGTGCTTTTAATTAAAAATGCAAGAATCAAGAATTGTTTTGAAATAAAATAGTGCAATAATTAATTTTGAAAAGAAAATAGAATTTGAGTAAAACAATGAGAAAGCAATTGATTTCCTAATTCGAATGCAGTGTCACTTATCCTAGGTTATCAAATTAATTTTCTTTAACCCTTATTCCAACCCGAAATTAACCAACTAAGCAAAGATTAACCCAAATTATCCTTATACAATTAAGCATTGCATACATCACATAATCTCAACTCTACCACAGGATTAAGCAAACTGTGATATTGGTTTCAATTTATTAAGCATAAACATATTATAATTCAACACAGAGATTAGAAGATGAAGAGTTAAGAGAATAAAAAAATAGAAGAACAAAAACTCAAAAATCTATTGCATTCTCCTCAGAAAATCAATTCAGAGATTTAGTTATTCATGGAAAATAAAAAACACAGAAAAAGAGACATATGCAGGGCAGATTCCGTAGTGATTTTTCGACCTCAAATTTGATTACCTTCTGGTTGGAATTTGACAATTCTCATGAGAGAGTCATTTGTAGCTTTGCCTCTTATATTTACAACGTACTTGAAATCGCTCAATTTGGAGTGCCATAGCTTTAGATATGTCCTTGATAATGAGCGAAGGTCGGTTGCGCGATGCAACTGCACGTTGTGGTTGTGCGTTTTTCAGAAGTATGTTTCCGGCTGCACGTTTTGGCTGTGCGTTTTTCGATGTATGGTTGTTGTGATGTGTGATGTCTGTTTTGCAACCCTACTTCATCCTTTATATAACTAACCATAACCCTAATCTTAATCTAGGTTTGGACCCAACTGGTCAACAAAACACATCATAAGTTGACTTTAGTGCAGGTCTGCGAACTTCAAACATGTGCAGTATTTTCAATACTTATCTAAATTAAACGATTCCAGTCTCCTTTGAAAGCCTTTTGAGTTAGCTTTAAAACTCTACATTTTCTACTATTTTAAAAGGTCTAATGAATTCAGAAGACTTAAATTAATGAAGCATGTCCATTGGGCTGGCCTGGTGCGCTTAACCCGTTTTGGATCATTTATGTAAAATTCAATTTAGCTCCGAATTGAATGGTTCTAGATCCTCTGCAATGCTGATTGTGTCTAGTTTATAATGATTTAAGAATCATGATTTTTGGAGCTCTTTAGGAAAAATGATAAATAAAACAGTGAACCAATGTTAGTACCTGTATAGAATAAAATATGGCATCTGGTTCAATCTTTCAAGCCGAAAATGACTTTAAACTGTCCTGAAAATAATAATAAGCAAAAATTAGATCAATTAGATTCAAATTAATTAAAATCTGAATTATTGGCCCAATGAAGCCCAATTAATAAAAATTCACTAATAACAAAAAGTTAAGCCTAAAACACTAATTAAAATAAGTATAGAAAGGTAAGAAAATATGAGAATATAATGACTCATCAAATAACCACACACTTAGCCTTTTGTACTCTTGGGCAAAATTAAGAAGAAAAGCAAGGAAATAAATTAAAAAACATTAAAGAAAATCATGCAAAGGACAGAAACAAAAATAAAGACAAACAAAAACATAAACAGAATTACATACTCCTCAATGAAACCTATGAAACAAAAGGAATAGACAACCTCCAACATTCAAAGAGTAAAAGAAACCAGACATCTATAGACATCGTCCAAACAATTCAAAACATGTCAAGAAAATCAATTTGCTCAAGAGGTGAATGAAAAGTAACAGAACCTCACAAGATATGCACTGTATCACTCAAGTGTTTTAGGCTACCATTTACTCTTAAAGCACCCACGAAAAACAAGCACCACATAGACTTGACAAGCCTCTAAAATCAACAACCTAAAACACATGCACATAAAGATCAAAAGGACTTTCAAAGGTTGTAATGGGGCTAAGGACAAGGTATGGAATGTATGGATAAGTATCTTAAAGACCAAAGAAAATAGAGGAGCAATGGGGAATGAGTCAAAAATACACATGAAAGTAAATCCACCAATTTCAATCCTCACACAACGCCTAAGCCCAAACATAATTCTTTTTTTTTTTAACCTCAAAGATAAAATATAGTCACTCATATATACACAAATGAAGAATCCAAGAACCAACACAACTAGGTACAACCCCCCACTATTTGAGCACCCATTCCCAAAACAATTCCAAAGCTCCAAAATTTCCTAAGGTAGGGTAATCATAGTTTTTTCAGGCTAAGGGCTTATAATGAGCTATACAACAATGAAAAAGGGTCATGGGCTCAAAGGGGCTATCAAAGGGAATGATTTAAGGTAGGCTCATTTGGCTAGAGGCTTATAAGGGCAAAAATATCTAAATGATCTCCAACATGCATGTGAATGAAGAAACATAAAAAAGAGTCAAGTCAAGGCCACTGTACAAGCAATCAATAGGCATAACACACAAGAAAGAAAGAATAGAGAGTGGCTCAAAACCTCACATAGGGTAAATCTATCACTTCCAAATCAACCTCTCAAACCTCAAAATTAACTTGACATGCAAAGAAGAATAAGGATTTCAATCCATAGAATATCAAGCAACTCATATCCAAGAGTGAAGTAAGTGCCTACTACCTATACAAAACCCAAAAATCAAAGAAAAATATGCAAAACTGTACACAAAACATAGAATATAAACCTACAATCCTACATCTCCCACCCCACACTTAAATCAGACATTGTCCTCAATGTAAACACAATCATATCCACTAATAAAATAGGACAAGCAATCTAAAAGAGTGGAAGGGGAAAGAAGAACTCCCTGATCATGGTGGGTCTCAGATCTATCTCTTCATATGGTATAGGTGTTGAGGCCATCAAGTAGTAACTTTTTCAACTAAAACAAACAAAGTCTTCTTCTGCATTAAGCTGGAAAGAGGCAATGTCACCTTCTTGAAATCTCAAATGATTCTTTGGTAAAAACATGTCAATATCTCAATCATTTGATTTATGAATGGAAAGGGAAAGTGATCCTTCCACATATCAATTCTCTCACTCCTTTTTGGAACAACTTGGATAGTAGATACCCAAGTATTGTTTGAGATGGGACATATGATGTCAGCTTTCAATAGCTTGGTCACCTCCTTTTTTACCACATCAAGAATCACTGGATTGAGCCTTCTCTGTGGCTGTCTCACTAGTTTAGCTCCATCCTCCAAGAGTATCCTATGTGTGCATGTAGATGGGCTGATACCAGGAGTGTCAGTTAGAGTCCAACCAATAGCTCTTTTATGCTTTCTCAACACATGCAATAACTTTTCTTCTTGTTGGACATCAAGTGAGGTGGATACTATCACCGGGAGCTTCTCATCCTCGTCTAAATATGCATACTTGAGATTTCCAGGTAGAGGTTTAAGCTCCAAGGTGGATGGCTGAACAATGCTAGTGGACTGCACCTCAACAATCAAGTCAGATTCACTTGTACTTCCTGCAATATGGTTAGTGCATTTTGACGGTATAAAATCAAGACAAAGAGGTACAACACCGAAAGTATCAGACATGATCAGAATATGTATCAGTATTTATATCAATCATATCAGCAGTTGTATCAATATCAATATTCAGAAACTGATCAATGCAAGAATTACACACTTCAGAATTAGTACATGCAAGACAGGTGAAGGAATTTTGCAAAGATGGAAAGTCAACATCATGAAAGAATTCAAGTACATGTTCATCAATTAATTCCTCAATCAAATCAACATGAAAGACAAAATGATCCTCAGATGGGTGTTTCATAACATCATGGATGTTGAACCTAGCCACACAATCATCAAATTCCATAGAAAGTGTACCAGCATGGACATCTATCTTAGTTCGGGTTGTACTTAAAAATGGTCTGCCTAAAATAATGGGTACTGAACCGTGGGAATACCCTTCTTCCATTTCAAGAACATAAAAGTCAATAGGGAAAATGAGTTTATCAACTCGAACCAAAACATCATCAATAACACTAGTAGGGTGGGCGGTACTTCTATTTGCCAATTGAATAACCACACATGTGGGTATTAAGGGTCCAAGGGACAAAGAATTGAAAACTGACATAGGCATGACATTTATAGATGCTCCTAAGTCTAGCATGGCATTTTCAAATTTTCTATTGCCTATGATGCAAGGTATGGTAAATGTGCCAGGATCTGTACACTTTTTAGGAGTAAGAGGAACAGGTTTACCTATGAGTGCAGACACATTTCTGCCCAAACTGATTCGCTCATTACCTTTAAGCCTCTTCTTGTGAGTGCACAACTCCTTGAGGAACTTGGCATACCTTGGAATTTGTTTGATTGCATCAAAGGAGAGGTATATTGACCTCAACCTTTCTGAAAGTCTCCAAAATCTCTTTATCCACCTCTTCTATTTTCTTGCTTGGAACTGCTCTTGGTGGAAATGGAAGGGGGATGGAAGATTGTTGCTACTGCAAGCTTGTTGGAGAAGGGCTGGTTGACTGATTTCTACTACCAATCTGCTCCTCTTCTGGTTGCATAGGACCCTTCCCTTTTGCTGTTGCAGCTCCATCACTAATCTGAACAAGGACATCAGGTACAAGTGTGATCGGTGTCGTACTCAGTCAAATAAATGCAGTACTAGTAAGTGACTCCTAGGTCGTCTCCCAAGGACCATTAGTTTCAATCAAAGATTCACACATCAAACAGATAAAACAATAAGAGGGGGGGGGGGGGGTTGGTTTGTAGATTAAACATATAGACACAATTTAAATTCTACAAAATAACAACAGTGACAAAAAAAAGCAGAGATTGAAAACGTATTGATTCCTTAATTCAAATGTAAATCCACCTATCACAGATTACCAAAATGAATGCCCTGTTCAATCTTGAAACCCAAAATTAGACAACTAAGCGAAGACTAAAAATGAGTCCAATATGCATTAAGCAAGCATACATCATTCAACCTTGGTGCCACGGATTAAGCAATCATGTAGCAACCCACTTCCATTAAGCATGAACAGGGGTTGTTTAAATGTAAGAACACAAATATGAGATTAAGCATACATCAAATTTGTGATCCCTACATCAAGCACAAAGTAATTAGATGAAGACCAAAACGGGACATGGCAGAAACACTACATAACACAAAAATCTCAAGGGTTCATCACATTCTCCTTAAGGAATCAATACTCAAAGTTTAGCTAGCCATGGAAATGAACTGCAAATACATAAATGAAAGAAAATGCTTCATCATATATATGAAAGAACTGGAAATCGAAACTCAAAGATCCAAATATATAGAAAAATCGAAAAACCCCAAATGGGCAGTGTTCCAAGCGTTAATACAGAATACCAAGTTGTTCCAAGCTGAAAATGAGAAGAAAACATGAAAATGGAGTCTATCCAAGAATGAAAACGCAAAACCTAAGTGGTGGCACCATGGAGAGCTTCCCAAACGGCAAAAATGGAGAATGAGTGTTTGGAAGAAGCCCCCTCTCCTAAAAATGAAACCCTCTCCCGTATTCCCCTCATCGTAGCACTCCATAATTACAAAAATGTCACTCTGGGCCTCAAATGTTGGCCCAATCACTTAAATGACGTGGAAATGACGTGGAAATGATGTGGAAATGATGTGAAAACTCTCTTCATCTCAAGATTAATGTCCAAGCTCCAAAATTGTTTCACCAAAAGTACCTAAAAGTAATTAGAAATGAAAATTAGACCAATTAATGCTAAACTAAGCAAAATTCAGAATAATGGCCCAATGAAGCCCAATCAATGAAAATGCACTAATAATAGACAATTAAGCACAATGCACCAATTAAGATAAGTACAGAAAGATAAGAAAATGCGGGAAAATAATGGCTCATCAAATTCCTCCACACTTAGCCATTTGCACTCCTGACCAGCTCTTCTAATGAAGGTTCAGAAGTGGAAGGTTGAGGGGTTGGAGTTGGTACTGTTGCTGGATCTTCATTTTATCTTTGATACTGTTGCTGAAAAGGTGGAGGCACATATCTGCTCGGCCCAACATTGTTTTGGAAGGTGGGAGGATGTTGTTGCTGTTGATTGGACCATCTCAGGTTTGGGTGATTTCTCCAACCTGGATTGTATCTATTTGAGGCCAAATCAAAATTTTGTTGCTGTTGTGGACCTCTATTATTGTAAATGTTTGCAGCATAAGCATGGGGAGCATCAAAACTTGTAGTTTGTTGCAATGATGGACAAACATCTGTATAATGACCATTTGAAGTGTAGATGCCACAAACTCTTGCAGCAAGTGCAATTCTCTGATTTGTAGCAAGTTGGTTTACCAGTGTTGTGAGAGCATCAATCTTACTCTCTAACTTTTGTGCAGTTGCATCCTAGGAACCAACATCATGAACTCCTCTCAAAACTATAGCATCACTCCTCATGTTGAACTACTGCGAGTTGGATGCCATCTTTTCAATCAGACCTCTAACAACAACAGGTGTCATTCTCCTAAGGCTCCTCCACTGACTGCATCAATCATGCTTCTTTCCATTATGTTTAGCCCCTCATAAAAATACTACAGTAACAGTTGCTCAAAAATTTGATGATGAGGACAACGTTGGTTAAAATGGGTTTTCTACGTCGATTAAAGAGGCGAAATAGATACAGGGGTCATAGAAAGTAACACTTTTTACGTTGGTTATTATGAACCGACATAGAAAGTAATGAGTTTTAGAGAATTGTCACTGGCAGGATTCAAACCCAGTACCTTAGAGTTGGAGAATGATACTCCAACCACTAAACTACACATTTCCTTTATATTATATTTGTATTATACTTTATAATATATTATTTTATTATCTATTAGAAGTTTGAATTATTATCAAACTAAGAGAATTGTCTCTAGCAAGATTCAAATCCAGTACCTTAGAGTTGGAGACTGATACTCCAACCACTAAGCTAGTACGATTTATTGATTAATAACTTACAAATAAATTATATTTATATACAAATAAATGTATATCCGTGTAAATATATAAATATAAATTATATAAATACAAATATATTTATATATTTAATTTTTTTAATTTAATATACACTTTCTATGTCGGTTAAACTAAAACTGACATAAAAAGTTCACTTTTTATATCGGTTAAACTAAAACTGACATAGAAAGTGAATTTGCTCAAATACCATGTCAATTACATAATAACCGACATAAAAAGTTCATAATTTTATTACAAAAATGTCACCACCCTACATACTATGACGGATGGATTACAACCATCATAAAAAGTCATCATAGAATCATATTTTTTCACTAGTGAAATATCCTTTCGAATAGCAGTGGTCCTGGATGCAAGGAAGAATATGTCCAGGAATACTCTGTTCAGGTCATCCCAGCTTGTAATTGAACCAAGAGCCAAATAATACAGCCAGTCCTTAGCAAGATTCTCTGAAGAGAAGGAAATGCCTTCAAGTATATGTGATCTTCTAGAACATTTTGAGGTCTCACGGTGGAACAGACTAAGTGAAACTCCTTAAGATGCTTGTGTGGATCTTCACATGCACGACCATGAAACTTAGGCAAGAAATGGATTAGTTTAGTTTTAAGCACAAAAGGAACATCCTCTTCGGGATATTGAATGCACAAATTCGCATATGTAAAATCATATGCAACCATCTCCCTAAGTGTTCTCTCACGAGGTCCAACAGGTTGATCACCCATGTTATCAGTTTGGAAATTATCTGAAGAAGGTGCATTCGGTGCAAGACTATCAGGATTATCACTAAGACTATCTAATGGTATAGACTCAATAGATGAATTCCTAGAATGCCTAACTAATTTATGAAAGATCCAATCTATTTCAAGATCAAAAGGTTGTAAAAGGCCAGGATTGCTCCTAGTCACGCACTATATGCAACAATTCATGTATTTCCCAAGAGTCAACAAACATGTGAGATCAAGCAAAAATAGGGGAGGACAACTAATCAGTATGTGTAAATATGCCAATGGTAGACCGTGAACAAGTACACCAGGTAGGTTCCCAGGAAAGAGAGGTGGGTCACTAATGGACACGCTTAAGTACTAAGTCTTTCCTAGCCAAAACCCTCCTAGACATGCACTCTCACACTACCAAGCTATATCTAGAGTTTCCTCTGACAATGGTTTTCAAGAATAATTTCCATGCAAGGATGACTTTTCAACGATTTCCTGCAAGAATGGTTAGGGAGCACACAAGAACAAGTTATAATAAAATTTAATCTTTTTTTTAAACAAAAGCTAGAAAGGGAAAATTAGAAAAAATTGATATTAGACAATGTTATGCAACACAATTGTGTTCCTGGCAATGGCGCCATTTGATATCAATATTTCAGTCGCACAAAATACTGATCAATAATAATAAACAAGTTGTTAAACTAATGTAGTATAGTTAACCCATGTCGAATCTCACAAGGACACAATTATAGGAACATACTCATTATCATATATCATTCTCTTTTAAACAGTAAATAGGAGAATGAATGAAAGAGTGAAAAAGAAATAAATTTATGCAGAATAATAAAAATTAAAATCAAATGGGTATAGAATATTAACGACAATTAAAATTAAACAGAAATAGAATTTAAATAATTGAAATTTCTAAAATTAAAATAAAGTGCTTTTAATTAAAAGTGCAACAATCAAGAATTGTTTTGAAATAAAATAGTGCAGTAATTAATTTTGAAAAGAAAATAGAATTTGAGTAAAACAATGAGAAACCAATTGATTTCCTGATTCGAATGCAGTGTCACTTATCCTAGGTTACGAAATTAATTTGTTTTAACCCTTATTCCAACCTGAAATTAACCAACTAAGCGAAGATTAACCCAAATTATCCTTATACATTTAAGCATTTCATACATCACATAATTTCATCTCTACCACAAGATTAAGCAAATTGCGATAATGGTTTCGGTTTATTAAGCATAAACAGATTATAATGCAACATAGAGATTAGGAGATGAAGAGTTCAGAGAACAAACGAAATAGAAGAACAAAACCTTAAAGATCTGTTGCATTCTCCTCAGAAAATCAATTCAAAGATTTAGCTATCCATGGAAAATAAAAAACGCAGAAAAAGAGACATATGTAGCGTAGATTCCATAGTGATTTTTCGACCTCAAATTTTACTACCTTCCGGTTGGAATTTGACAATTCTCATGAGAGAGACATTTGTAGCTTTTCCTCGTATCTTTCAACACACTTAGAATCACTCAATTTTGAATGTCGTAGCTCTAGATATGTCCTTATTACTGAGCGAAGGTCGGTTGTGCAGTGCAGCTCCGTGTTGTGGTTGTGCGTTTTTTGGATGTGTGTTTCCGGCTGTGCGTTTTGGCTGTGCATTTTTTTATGTGTGGTTGTTGTGCTGTGTGATGTCTCTTTTTCAACCCTACTTCATCCTTTATATAAATAACCCTAACCCTAATCTTAATCTAGGTTTGGGCCCAACTAGTCCACAAAACACATCATAAGTTGGCCTCAATGCAGGTCCGCGAAGTTCAAACACATGCAGTATTTTTAATACTTATCTAAATTAAATGATTTTGGTCTCCTTTGAAATACTTTTGAGTTAGCTTTAAAATGACATTGTTTCTACTATTTTTGGAGTTCTAATAAATTCAGGAGACTTAAATTACTGAAGCATGTCCATTGGACCAACCTAGTGCGCTTAACCCATTTTGGATAATTTATGTAAAATTCAATTTAACTTCGAATTGAATGGTTCTGGATCCTCTAGAAAGTTGAATGTGTCTAGTTTATAATGCTTTCAGAATCATGATTTTTGGAGATCTATAGAAAAAAATGATAAATAAAATAGTGAACCAATGTTAGTACCCGTATAGAATAAAATACAGCATCTGACCCAATCTTCCAAGCTCAAAATTGCTTTAAACTGTCCTAAAAATAATAATGAGTAAAAATTAGATCAAATAGATTTAAATTAATTAAAATCTGAATTATTGGCCTAATGAAGCCCAATTAATAAAAATTCACTAATAACGAAAGTTAAGCCCAAAACACTAATTAAAATAAGTATAGAAAGGTAAGAAAATATGGGAATATAATGACTCATCAGTGTTTATTTTTCTCTTCTTTCATTTTCTTTAAATCTGTTTGAACATTGTTCATTTATGACTTGTTTTTTGGGTTCAATTCTTAATCTGATTTTTTAATCTTTGAAATTGTTCATCCAGTATCCGTAAAGTGCGAAAAAGTTTTCAAATATCAATTCACCCCCCTCTTGATCTTAGCCTATATTTCTAACATGTTAAACATTTAATATTAAATTTTTATGAAGATACTTTAGATGGAATACCTACTACAATAATAATAATAATAATAATAATAATAATAATAATAATAATAATAATAATAATAATTAGCAAATTACCTGCACATAAAATTGCGAGAGATTAACGAGAGAAAAACTTGCGTATGATTAACTATAAATTAGTGAGATACGAATTTTAATACATATTAGTGACAAAAAATTATGAGGGATTAGTTATGGATTAGTGAGTGAAACACTGTGAAAGATTAGCTACAAATTAGTAAGGAAAATATTATGAGGAATTAATCACGGATATACTAGAGAGAATTATTGCGAGGAATTAACTACAAATCAGTTAGAGATAAATTGTTAGGGATTAACTACAAATTAGCGATAGAAAAATTACAAGGGATTAACTACGAATTAGTGAGAGCAAAATTGCAAGAGATTAGTTATGGACTAGTGAGAGAAAAATTGCTAGGAATTAACTATTGTAGACCCCAAATCTTATCCGGCCTCAAAATAAAGAGCAGAAGATCTCCAATTCAAAGATGGGCAAGGCCTAAAAAGCCACTAGGAGAGACTATTAGGCCCCATGTTAGAATAGGAAGGCTTTACTATACAAAAAATAAGGATTACCACCTTAAGATTCGAGACCACCATCTCGCTTTTCGGGACAATCATCTCGCTTAATGGCAAAGTCGAGACTGCCGTCTCGTTTGGCGAGACGGCTGTCTCGCCACTTGCCATTGGCGAGACCGCCTTCCCGTTTGGCGAGACGACCCTCTCGCCATTTGGCAAATCGATAACACCGTCTCGATTGGCGAGATGACCGTCTCGCCATTTGTCAAAGACGAGACTGTCGTCTCAACCTTGCCAGGCGAGACGGCGGTCTCGACCTGACATGCGCTAATCCCTATAAAAGGGGGACACTCTCCCCTTCATTTTAGAGAGTTCTGAAAGTGATCCTAGCAAAGATCTCAGTGATTTGATGAAGTCAAAGATAAAGTCAAGGGTCAACTCTGCAGCAGTCAAACAAGTCACTCGAACAAAGGAGTCGAAGACTTAGTGTGTCTAAACGAAAGCTTAGGTAAAACCACTTTACCTTTTCCATCGCATAAAGCTTCTTCACTCAATTTGCAAAATGCCTCAAAAATAGTTTTAAACAAATAAAAAACAAAAGCATTTTGGCAAAGAATTTTCTTAAACAAGTTATTAACTGATAAAGGTTTGAAAGAATCAATTTAAAACACTTAGAATGTTTTAAAAAGTGTTTTTACAATATTTTAATCGATACAAACTTCTTTTAATCGATTAAAACTCTTTATGACCGATTAGAATTCGAATGTAATAGGTCAGAATGCAATATAATCGATCAGATCTTAAATATGAGCGATTAGAATTATTTTAATCGATTAAAACACGTTTCAATCGATTAAAATCACTTTGGATGTCAGTATGATCGATCAGAATGAGATTATGACCGATCGAAGTTGGTTATGATCGATCAGAATTGAATTATGACCGATCAGACTTATTTCAATCGATTAAAACGCATTTCAATCGATTAGAATAACTTAGAAAATCTTTTCAATCGATTAAAACGAACTTTCAATCGATTAAAATGACTTGAAAATATATGTGCAATTTTTCAATCGATTGAAACGACTTTATATCAGCTAAAATAACTTGGAAAGTTTTATAAGAAGGTTTTTAAACAAATCAATCGATTAATACGCGATTCAATCGATTGTTTTATACTTAGAAAATGTTTGTAAAACGTTTTAAGCTGATAAAAACGTGGTCAGTATCAACTAAAACATTTTCTCGTTAAAGATCATGAACGCATTAATGGGTTGAAAGGACTTTTAACAGATTGTAACGGCTATTTCAACAGATTAAAACAAACTTTCAACAGATTAATTAATGCAGCAGATTTGAAAAAACTCTTTTATAAACAGATTTGCTTGAAACTTTGAGATATAGATCACATATCAGCTTTTACACAATTCAAGCAATCAATACAAACAACTATTAGCATTTTTCAAGAAAGATACACAAGCTGTTTTTGTGAACTTCTTTTGAAATCTTTCTTGAGGCACTTTGCATTTCTTTGAAGAAGATACTGATCGTGGATTGGTGTAATCCGGTTTGAGCTTTCTTTGTTTCTTCTTTTAAATTTCTATTCATTCATTTGTACTTGTTTTGTACCTGGAATTTGGGTACAAGTTTTCTGCAGTTGTTGTAGAAAGTTGCCAAGAACTGGAATTTGGTTCTTGGTGGAAAGGTTAAAGCAAGAGCTGGAATTTGGTTCTTGTGTGTGGTGCCTGGAATTTGGGCACTTGGTTTCTCTCGTGCTGGAATTTGGTTGCGAGAGGTTTCCAAGAGCTGGAATTTGGTTCTTGGTGGAGAGTTAGAATAGGTGTAAGAGGGTGAGTCTGTAAAACATCTATTCTAGTGGAACCAACTGGAATTTGGCTAGAGTCCGGACGTAGCCCTGGTATTGGGTGAACCAGGTATAAAATTACCGGTGAAATCTTTCCTAACCTTTCTCTCTTTAATTTCTGCTGCTGCACTTAAACTGTTTGATTGCTTTGTGATTTGTGAATTGATAAGTAATCTTAATTTTCGAATTAGATAATCTGTGTATTGCGAAAAACTTTCAAAAATCAATTCACCCCCTCTTGATTTAAAACTACTTTTCTAACAATTGGCATCGAGCAAGGTGCTTGAAAGTTATTCAAGTCTCTTGATCCATGGTCGAGAACAGATTACCGTTTTACGAGGGGGCATCTATTAACGGACCTCCACTATTACGTGGAACAGATTATCCTTTCGGAAAATTAGGATGAAAATCTTCATTGAATCCATTGACGAAATGCTTGGGATGTTATTACTAATGGTCCTTTAATTACGGATAAAGGATGGTCAAGCTTGAATGAAGAAGAAAAGAAGAAAGTTCAAAGTGAGCGTAATGCAAAAAATATAATTACTTACGCTCTTAACATGGATGAATTTTTCAGGGTGTCCCAGTGCAATTCCGCCAAGGAGATGTGGGATGTTCTTGAGGTCACTCATGAAGGGACTGCGAGATGTTAAAAGAGCCGGAAAACACACTTTGATAAGAGAGTATGAGTCTGTTTAAAATGCAGAATGGTGAAAGCATCGCAGATGTGCGAAACGCTTCACGCACATCATCAACCATTTAATGGGCCTAGGTAAGACCTTTGATAAGGAAGAATTAAATATTAAAGTGTTGAAATGTCTTGACAGGTCCTGGCAGCCAAAAGTCAACTGCAATATCGGAATCAAAAGATCTGTCCACCATGACAACAGACCTCACTTTGTTTGGAAAACTCGAGAGAACATGAAATGGAAATCACAAGATTCAATGAGCAAGAAGTCTACGAGAAGAAGAACAGAAGCATTGCACTTAAAGTTGAAGAAAATCAAGAATCGGAAGAAGATAATGAGAACCTTGGACTCGCTTGTTAGGAAATTCAACAAATTCCTCAAGAAAAAGATCCAAGACAAGGAAAGACACAAAAGGTATGAGAAAAGAAGCTGATTCTTCTAACTTTAAATGTTATGGTTGTGGCAAACAGGGCCATGCTAAAATGGAATGTCCAGAAAGAAATAAACAAAGTGAAAAGAAAGAGGAAAAATCAAAAAGAAGAGCCTACATAGCCTGGGATGATAATGATACGTCATCAACGAGATAACTACGAAAATGAAGAAGCCAATCTTTGCTTAATGGCGAGTCAAAATCCACAAACCAGACCAGGTAAGTTCTAGCTCCTCTTCAAATATAGTTAACTATGATGCATTACAAGAAGCATTTAATGAAATGCATGAGGAGGCTAAGAAACTTCAAAAAGAAAATAATAGGCTAAAAGGATTAAATAAGCTGGCTAGTTAACAAGGTTGATTCTCCGGAAAAAGCAGTTAGTGAAAATGAAGCCGATAATGAATTCTTGAAAGCTGATTCATGATAACTCCGATTGTAAATGCAATAAACCATGCAAAAAGCATGTTCGAATTGCAAAAGAAAATTGAATTCTTATCTCAAACTGTTTCAAAGTTCACTCAGGGGCAAGCCAATCTAGATGTATTACTTGGATCTCAAAAATTAATTTTTGACAAATCGGAATAGGATTTAAATCTAGATCCGAGTAAAACAAAAATAAATAGGAATTCATACTCTACAATCAAATGTTTTTACTGCATGAAGAAAGGGCATTCAGGTAAAATACTTGCAGAATTAAAAAGTATGCTATTCCTAAAGGGAGAATGAAATGGGTTCCAAAGATTAATTCTTTTCAAATAACATGATCAGGACCCAATAATTATAAAGGGTACCAGAAAAATACTTAATTGTTTTGCAGGAACAAGTCTAGGAATCCCTTGAAGATCAGAGTCGCGAAACCAGGTTACGTGTATTTAAATTAATTGTTTTAAATTGATATAAACCATTATTAATCGATTGAAATAACTTACCAGTACCATTTTAATCGATTGAAATGTCGAAATAATCGATTAAATTGTTCTCAGAATGTTGGTTTAGTCGTTTTAATCGATTAGAATAAATTTATATCAACTAAAAACACTTAGGTATCAAAATTAATCGATTCATTCACGTTTTAATCGATTTAAATTCTGGTGTCATGTTATTGATTTCATTATCGTATTAAACTAATCGATCCTTTTATAAAACAAATCGATTAATTCACTTGTAGATGTTTTCAACTCTAATGACAAGAATCAAATTAATAGATAATGAGTTGATTAATCAATTGATTAGGATCTGTAAACAAGACTTATAACATCTAATTGAAGTTTGACAGGGAAATTCAAAACAAAAACTCGAGTGTCTATTATCTGCAATAAATCTTTAAAGATTTCTTTGACCAAATCAACATTATTCCCAAGATCAAATTAAGCTGATTCACCCACTCATCCTGTAAATTGTGTCGCACATGCTTGAACAGATCTTTAATTAGAAACTAAGACTAGTGGAATAAATGTGCGAAAGTTATTGCCGATTGAAATACTGCAAACTTTACATGTAGGAAAGTTATCCATAGATGAAAATGTTATTTTAACAATCGATTAATTCTCTGTAGATGTTTACATTTCTCTTAATACTTTACATGGAATGCTTGCGTAGTAATACATTGAAAATCAAAGGAATTATCAAAGAATGGACTGTAACTTTTCTTATAGACACTAGTTACAAACGAGGTCAAAGCTGTTAGGATCGAAAACATAGTTTATCAAAATTTTTTTTGATAATTGTTTCACGGTAATAAGTTATTCATTACTAGGAAATCCAATAAATACATGTTTTCATTAAATTTCTTGATATTACATTGCAATATATTTGAAATAATTTTGAGCATGCATTGGTTCAAAACTCTTGGTGAAATTCATTGGAAGCTGTGCAACTTTGAATATTTGCTTTAATCATCAATGTCACGAGGTGACACTCGTAAGGAAACCAATGCGGGACGACAATTCAAGAATTGAATAACGTGAGTACAGGGAATGTATGTTTTATGGTCGATACGAGGATAAATTTTATATTGTTTTAGAATTACGGATTGATTGTCATCACCTGTCCTCATTACTAATCATTGCCCACTCTACCGAGAATAACATTCCTCAAAAGATAATGATGACTGGTTCACTATAAGTGAGAATAACACCCATCATACTACATTAATAAGAATGCGAGTTATTTGCTTGGATAATGACAACTGCGAGGGTTCAAAAGAAAATTCCTATCTCGAGTACATCATTAACTCTGTGATTCATGCAATTTATGGTATCATGCATTACTGTGTGGGATTTGGTCAGTACATGATTATGCCTCCGATGTGTAGTAGAAATTCCGAGTGTGGTGTCAACCATGGACTATGATGCGATCAATAATAACGATGAACTTGCTAAAAGATTTCTTTTCGGGAAAAGTTTCATTCTGTCGATACTGAGAGTGACAGCGAGTTGTTGACTCAAATAGTTGATAGAGCAAAATTAGTTCCAGCAAAAAGGAAAGCCTATTATCTTTTGATATTGGTGGGGATCAAATGAATGATCACCAAGCTGGTGGATAAGCGGTTCAATCGGGGAAATTGGGATGACTAGTTCCCCTCATCATCTTTATCTTACGCTTATTTCTATCTTTATATTGTTTGCATGGATGTGATATTAACTGGTGTTATACCAGGAACATTTGCCTTAACCTTTGGTTAAATATGGTTTAGGATCTAATCTAGATCAGACTGGCGTAAATAGAATTTAAATAGATCCACGAGAGCTTTAGCTAAATAAGACTTTATTCGATAGATCTATTAGCTAAGATAGTCTGTTAGTATTGTTAAAACATCCTTCTAAATGATCAGTTTTACAAAATATGCATTAAACATTACTTCATTTTCAAAAGCTGATTGTTTTAATCAATACAACATCTTGTTAATCGATTAAATGAACTTATACAACATGTTTTAATCGATTGAAAATCGAAATAATCGATTATTTTTACTAAAGTTTCATGTTTTCAAAATCTTAAATGTTTTAATCGATTAAACTTTTCTTTCAATCGATTAAAATCATTTACCAAGAACATTTTAACCGATTATGCTCTGTTTTTAATCGATTTTTATTACGGGAAGAAAGATTAAAGGCTTTAGTTAATGGTCATTTCGTAAACATGCTACTAAAGCGTGATTCCCTTATCTTTACACGTGTTAATTGTATTCATTACAAACGTGTTAATGGAGATAAGTTTGAATCAACTTTAATTGATTCTTTTCATGAGTGAAATATTGATTCACTTTTGTATTTTCAAAAACTTGAGCATATTTTTCGAAACCTTACATTCTTCTCTCTTCTATTCCCTATTTTTGATGAAGTCAAAAGGGGAGAAATAGTTGCATCACTTTAAGATAAATTTAAGAACAACATTTTAGGGGGAGAAATAAGTTTTAGGGGAGAAACAAAACTTTATTACATTCTTATATTTCTCACCTAACTTGCATTATCAAGTGACTTATTTTGCGAGAGATTGTTTTTTCAAAATGGTGTTTGTCTTCATCAAATAGGGGAGACTGAAAGTGATCCTAGCAAAGATCTCAGTGATTTGATGAAGTCAAAGATAAAGTCAAGGGTCAACTCTGCAGCGAGTCAAACAAGTCACTCGGAACAAAGGAGCTGAAGACTTAGTGTGTCTAAACGAAAGCTTAGGTAAAACCACTTTACCTTTTCCACTGCATAAAGCTTCTTCACTCAATTTGCAAAATGCCTCAAAAATAGTTTTAAACAAATAAAAAACAAAAGCATTTTGGCAAAGAATTTTCTTAAACAAGTTATTAAGCTGATAAAGGTTTGAAAGAATCAATTTAAAACACTTAGAATGTTTTAAAAAGTGTTTTTACAATATTTTAATCGATACAAACTTCTTTTAATCGATTAAAACTCTTTATGACCGATTAGAATTCGAATGTAATAGGTCAGAATGCAATATAATCGATCAGATCTTAAATATGAGCGATTAGAATTATTTTAATCGATTAAAACACGTTTCAATCGATTAAAATCACTTTGGATGTCAGTATGATCGATCAGAATGAGATTATGACCGATCGAAGTTGGTTATGATCGATCAGAATTGAATTATGACCGATCAGACTTATTTCAATCGATTAAAACGCATTTCAATCGATTAGAATAACTTAGAAAATCTTTTCAATCGATTAAAGCGAACTTTCAATCGATTAAAATGACTTGAAAATATATGTGCAGTTTTTCAATCGATTGAAACGACTTTATATCAGCTAAAATAACTTGGAAAGTTTTATAAGAAGGTTTTTAAACAAATCAATCGATTAATACGCGATTCAATCGATTGTTTTATACTTAGAAAATGTTTGTAAAACGTTTTAAGCGATAAAAACGTGGTCGTATCAACTAAAACATTTTACGTTAAAGATCATGAACGCATTAATGGGTTGAAAGGACTTTTAACAGATTGTAACGGCTATTTCAACAGATTAAAACAAACTTTCAACAGATTAATTAATGCAGCAGATTTGAAAAAACTCTTTTATAAACAGATTTGCTTGAAACTTTGAGATATAGATCACATATCGGTTTTACACAATTCAAGCAATCAATACAAACAACTATTAGCATTTTTCAAGAAAGATACACAACTGTTTTTGTGAACTTCTTTTGAAATCTTTCTTGAGGCACTTTGCATTTCTTTGAAGAAGATACTGACTGTGGATTGGTGTAATCCGGTTTGAGCTTTCTTTGTTTCTTCTTTTAAATTTCTATTCATTCATTTGTACTTGTTTTGTACCTGGAATTTGGGTACAAGTTTTACTGCATTGTTGTAGAAAGTTGCCAAGAAGCTGGAATTTGGTTCTTGGTGGAAAGGTTAAAGCAAGAGCTGGAATTTGGTTCTTGTGTGTGGTGCACTGGAATTTGGGCACTTGGTTTCTCTGCATGCTGGAATTTGGTTGCGAGAGGTTTCCAAGAGCTGGAATTTGGTTCTTGGTGGAGAGTTAGAATAGGTGTAAGAGGGTGAGTCTGTAAAACATCTATTCTAGTGGAACCCAGCTGGAATTTGGCTAGAGTCCGGACGTAGCCCTGGTATTGGGTGAACCAGTATAAAATTACCGGTGAAATCTTTCCTAACCTTTCTCTCTTTAATTTCTGCTGCTGCACTTAAACTGTTTGATTGCTTTGTGATTTGTGAATTGATAAGTAATCTTAATTTTCGAATTAGATAATCTGTGTATTGCGAAAAACTTTCAAAAATCAATTCACCCCCCCTCTTGATTTAAAACTACTTTTCTAACAAGTTCTTCCACTTCTCCGTCTAGCATTTCTTAGAATTCTTCTTTTAGAGCCCCTCCGAAGCATTTCCAGAGTTTTCTGAGAGTTTTTAGGGAGTTTTTATAGTGTTTCAAGAGGAAAAAGTCAACATTGTAGAGCGAAGAACTACCGAAACGCGTCCTAACTTTCAAAGAATTAATCAAAGCTTGCTCCGGAGATTTCTTCACTCTCTCTCTCTCTCTCTCTCTCTTTTATCACTTTATCATTTATATATGCATGAATTAGGGTCATGTAGTCGTTATCTTTTAATTCCGCAATTAAAAGGGTAAAAGCGTCATTTTTTTTAGTTTATTTACGAAATAACCGGCCTATCATAGGGAACCCAAAAGGGGCGTCATAGGGAAGCTAATACCTTCCCTACACGTAACTAACTCCCTTACCCAACTCTGGTTATAATGGCCAAAGTTGGTTTTTCTTAAAAACCAACGCCTTCTTTTTTTCCTTTTTCGATGATTTCGGTAAAAACATCGGTGGCGACTCCATAAGAACCCTCTTCAAAAACCTTGCTTTTAGGTCCAGCTCGGTTATCGGACAACCTAAAAGCTCCCTTTCGAAAACCTCACCCCTAGGTCCAGCCCCGTTATCGGACAACCTAGAGGTGTTGTAACACCACCCATATAAAACGCGGAAATGGAAGTTGAAACCATCGCGTCGCTCCGACCGCCTCTTTTGTCGGCGGCAACAAGAGGCATCATCACCAAGATCAACAAATCCTCAGTGGATTCCTGCCTACCTAAGAGGCATTCATCAAGAATCCCCAGCAATCAAACAAGCTGGACGACAGTCGAAAAAATCCAATCCCAGCAGTCAAGAAGCTGGATGGCTAAAGAAAAAGCCAAAAGCGAAGAATCCCCAGCATACCGGATGCCTACAACAAAAAGTCAAGCAAAAATCTTCAAACAAAGATTACTCCCCATGGAGTCAGCGCATGAACAAGATCAGTAAGCCGCTATTACATCAGTTCAAACCAAGTCTTTCAGAAGAGGACTTCAAATCGGATGGGGGTTTATACTCATCGAGTCCTACAAAAGGGGACTAATCAAGAGGGTCTTACAAAAGGGGATTCCTCAAACTGGCAGAGCCTTACAAAAGGGGGTTCGAAACCAGATCAAGTCTTACAGAAAAAGATTTCAATACCGGTGCATGAGCTAAAGCAGTAAGCCACCACCACCACCAGTCCTACGAAGTGGACTGCACCAGCCAGATGGGGAGTTCATACCCATCAATATGCGCATGACTTGCACATGAGCCAGAGCAGTAAGTCGCAGTCGGTCCTACGCTGTGGACCATACCAGCCTGATGAGGGGGTTATACTCATCTAGTCCTACAAATGATGGATTGTAAACGCTACCAACCGGATGGGGGTTCATACTCATCAACCAAAGGATCGGCTACCGTAAGAAGGAACATCCTGAGGTTCTACCACTTGTCAGCTAAGGGGTCGGCTATCGCAAGAAGGAGCATCCCAAAGCTACAACCAACCGGATGGTGGTTCATACTCATCAACCGAAGGGTCAGCTACTGCAGGAAGGAGCATCCTGAGGTTCTATCACGTGTCAACCAAAGGGGTCGGCTACCGCATGAAGGAGCATCCTGGAGGCGCACACACATATTTTTTGTCCAGAGGGTCGGCCACCGCAAGACGGAGCATCCGAAGAATAGTCGGGCAAGAGGGTTAACTCCTTCACCCTCCAGTCGATCTTTTTGGCATAACAGGTCAACAGTCGGCTAGTCAGGTGAAGGGGGGGTAGCTGTAGACCCCAAATCTTGCCCGGCCTCAAAATAAAGAGCAGAAGACCTCCAATTCGAAGATGGGAAAGTCCTAAAAGGTCCTTAGGATAGACTAATATGCCCCATATTAGAGTAGGAAGGTTTTTTGTACAGAGAAAATAAGGAATTCCACCTGAAAGGTCGAGACTGTCGTCTCGCCATTGGCAAAGGGCGAGATCATCGTCTCGTTTTGTGAGACGGCCGTCTTGCCACTTACTATGGCGAGACCGCCTTCCTGCTTGGTGAGACCGCCTTCTCGCCATTTGTCAAGTCGATATTGCCTTCTCGATAGGCGAGACGGTCGTCTCGCCATTTGCCAAAGGCGAGACCGTCGTCCCATTTGGCGAGACGACAGTCTCAACCTTGCCAGGCGAGACGGCGGTCTTGACCTAACAGGCGCGAATCCCTATAAAAGGAGGGCGCTCTCCCCTTCTTTTCACACAGTTCTTCAACTTTCCCTTCTACCATTTCTCCAAATTCTTCTCCTAGAACCCCTCCGAAGCATTTCTGGAGTTTTCTGAGTGTTCTTATAGGGTATTTTATAGCGTTGCAAGAAAGAGCGATCGACGTTGTAAGAGTGAAGGACTGCCAAAAAGCGTCCTATTCCAAGAATACTAATCAAGAAAGCTTGCTTCGGAGGTTTTTTCACTTTCTCCCTCTCTTTTACCGCTTTTTTATTTACATTTATCTGTGCATTAGCTGCTAGGGCCATGTAGTCATTACTTTTTAATTTCGCAAATAAAAGGGTAAAAGCGTCATTTTAAAGTTTATTTATGAAATAAACGGCCCATCATAGGGAACCTGAAAGGGGCATTGTAGGAAGGCTAATACCTTCCCTACACGTAACTAACTCCCTTACCCAACTCTAGTTATAACGACCAAGTTGGTTTTTCAAAACCAACGCCTTCTTTTTTCCTTTTCCAATGTTTCCGGATAAAACATTGGTGGCGACTCCAGAACCCATTTTTCGAAAACCTCACCCTTAGGTCCAGCCCAGTTATCGGATAACCTAAAGGTGTTGTAACGTCACATTTTAAAACGCAAAGTGGAAGTCGGAATCCATCACGTCGCTCCAACCGCCTCTTTTGACGGCGACGACACTGGGCGATACCCGTATTTTAACATTATGTGGGCCACCTTCACATTGTTGCGAAGTCTTTCAACATTGGCGATTTCAAACGCTTGAAAGGAAGTTTCAAGGGCCTCTTCAGCCGTATCCACATAAGGTAGGGTAGACGGCTTGCTGATCAAGATGTCATCTTCAGCTTGAACCGTGACCAGTTTGTCACCTACCATGAACTTTATTTTTTGGTGGAGCGTCGAAGGGATCGCTTTAGCGTTGTGAATCCAAGGTTTGCCGAGGAGACAACTGTAAGTAGGGGTGATGTCCATCACATGGAAATCCACATTGAAGCTAGTGGGACCTATTTGGATTGGTAGATTGATCTCTCCCACTACTTCGCGTCTTGATCCATCGAAGGCCCGAACGACGGTATTGCTTGAGCGCATATGGGTTCCTTGTACCGTCAGTTTATCGAGTTTGCACTTAGGCATGACGTTCAAGGTTTGTCATGGTTCAACCCTCCAAGTGGGAGTTCTTCATTGGTGAAGGTAAGATGATAATTGATTATAATGTTGCTAATAATCCCTTCGAACTTGTCTTAGAATATGGTATGTGACATGTAGGCTTCATTCATGACCTTTGGCAGTGCATTCCAGTGTGGTTCAGAACTCATTATTAATGATAACAAAGTTATCTTCGTGGGTGTGCGATTAAGTTAGTCTATGATGGAGTACTCGCTTTGCTTTATGAACCGGAGTAACTCATTCGTTTCCTCCTTGGATTCTTCTATTCTCTTCTTCAATTTATTTTTCCCTTTAATTTTGGGGGGCGTCTTCTTGTGACTCCTTGGGGGAGTAGATTCGTCCGCTTCTTGTCATGCCCCCAATACCGGCTATATTGGAAACATCTTTGTTTACTATGTATTTCCAAGGTACAACAGCTTTATTCAATTCGTAGGGGAAAGGACGAGGCACAAATAATCGAAATGGTGTCCATGCCCCCTCTTCTTTATTGACTATGATGACCAATGGCTGAGGCTTATTGTCCTCCTTAGGTGGATCAGCCGTTGGGGAGAGACTGATTACGAGCGGTTTTCTTTTCATTCTTCTGATTTATGGAAACACATCATTTAATCTTTCTTTTTTATTATCTTATTAATTTTAGACAAGGAGGGATATGTAAATCATTGCGAGATGAATGCAATAGACAGTTGTAAAGATAAAAAAAAGTGATTTTATTTATCCAAGAAAAAGTGTACATTCCCCTATACCATGCTACGAAGCACATTTTGGCAGAAACGGAAAAGCCTAAAGAAACCCACAGGCGGGTTATGGTTTCTACATAATTCTGCTTCGACTTCCTGTACATGACGAGCGAGTGCTTCGGGCTGCCGATGGACCGCCTGACCCATATATTCACTATATCATTTAGCCTCTTTTATTTTTGCCTCTTGATGGACGACCAAGGCTTGTAAGTTGTTGAGTTTTTCAACAACTCAGTCTCTTTCTTTCAAAACTTGGTCATACTGAGCTAACCCATCTCTTTCTTTGTAGCGTAGCTCAACAAGGCTTCTGTTAAGTCTCTAGGTGGTCTCCCACCCTCGTTGTGCTTCAGACCGAGTCCTCACAAGATCTTGTTGCATCATCTTGGTCGTCTGTGTCTGCTTTGCATATTCGACCTCAAGGTGTGCTAATTTAGCCATCATCTCTTGGAATTGATTATCCGAGTTGACTCTTGTAACTTTGGATGCTAGGATAACCTCCTCATTGAAGTTAGCACATTTGTCCTTGAGATGCTCTATCTCTTGGTCCTTCTTCCTGCACTACCTTTGTAAACCGTTGATAGTGAGGGTAGATTCTTGCTCTTTCTCCTTAAGGGCCCTCAACTAGGCTCCTATGATCTCTACCCTTTTGGTTAAGGTGTCGACTTGTGCATGCAATCATTTCCTTGCTGATGGCGAAGTAGGAGGAATGAATGGTGGCATCATCCCTCTGTTCCTTCTCCATTCCTCATAATCACTGGAAACAAACACTCGAGTTGTGCCTAGCTCTCTATCTCCCACATGGACTAGTTTCTTAACAGCGGGTGCTCCTTCAAAGCTACAGTGGTCACCGAAGAAACACAGTCCTCCGAGCTCTTCTTGTGATGGCTTGATTTGAGTCCTCATGAGCTACCTCATAGCTATCTTTAGAGAATAGGCTATGCATCCCCTAAGGCCCAACAAAGGTATGCTCGGATAGTCTCCACACCAGATGAGAATTTGGCCACGTAGGAACCAAGGACAGACCCATGATATTTGATCTATGCTCCAATGTTCCAACTCGTCCTTCCATTTCAAAGCTTGATGAAGACGAAGAGGGATTTTTTAGAAACTCCTCAAAGGGTCGGGGAATGCCCCCATGTGATTTGAGGCAAAGAAATGAGTGGCGCCCCAAACATACAGCAATGAAGAACAACAATTGAGTGTTTTTCCTTGCTTCTGATGACAGAATTCTACCGAAAGCAAGGTGTCGGAAAGAAGTGCAAGCAAGGGACTCTTTGAATGCACGTCCCAGGAAAAAAAGGCGTCCATGGCAGCGTGATCTATTGTGTTGAAGTGGAAGGGAAACAAGATAGTTCCAAAGACAATTAATGTCAGAGTTTTGTTGAAGGCAGGCCATTCTCCCTTATCGACCAAGGAAGATAGATTGTCCTCTAACAATGAGGTCTTCCACCCTTGGATACTCCCTCTTCCCATGAGGGCAGATTGATGAGGTGGTAATTGGATGAGGGCAGTGACCCTGTGTGTGGAAATACGAGCCTCGTGGCAAAGGTAAACCCCGGCCGATTTGGGCCATCTGATCATGAGCTCGTATTCTTCTAGGGTCGGCACCAGATCAAACTGCGGGAACTCAAAGCAATGCAAATCGGAGCTCCAAAAATGGATCAAAACTCTGACAAAGAGGGGATCAATGCAAATTTTTAGGAGGTCAAGAATTCGTCCGTAGGATCTTTCAAAGTTCGCGCGGATCTCGGGCGGCATCAAAGTTCATAGTTACTCTAACCTCTCAACATGGTACTGGGGAATATCCACTTTCTTCAACTGTTTATTAATGGACCCCTCCATTTATCTAGGAACATAAAAATACATGTTATGAGTATGATGTTCGATAAGGGCATGCATGAAAGTGTTTTGTTTTTCCTAAAAATTATCATGTTTTTTTTTATTTTCTACATGGTGCATGATAGTTTTTGGATTTCTTGTATATATTTATTTATTTATATATATATATATATATATATATATATATTTTTGAAGAAAAGGAAACTACCTATATGGATGTTATGAATTTGATGCTTAACACCATGAAAAAGGGTCTCATTTTCTCTTATTAATGTTATTTGACTTTTTATAACCCTTTATCTCTTCTGTAGGTCCACGTGGCTACTTAGCTTACAAAGAGCCTGAAACTAGGCTAGCTAAAATGTAGATTGTCTGATATAAAGGTGGTTTATTTTGAAAGATTTTGTTTTGTATTCCCTTATCTCTTCTGTCGGTCCACGTGGCTACTTAGCTTACAAAGAACCTGAAACCAGGCTAGCTAAAATATGAACTGTTCGAGATAAGGTGTTTATTACGGAAGAATTTTGAGATTTTTGTTTCTTTTTTATTTTTTTGTTGTTGTATGATTATGCTATGCAACAAACAAATGCACAAACAATTCACTCATCCGCGAACAGAGTGGCGACGCTTCATTACGAGGTAGGGGTATCCTGTAGAAAAGTGTGTTTTTCAAGGTAGTTTTAATTATCCTCACCAAGGCCAAGCCCCCAAGGTGCCCCCATTATAGGGTCCCCTCTATCTTGCAGTCTTCGAACCATGCACGGATCTCTGTGTTGACATTCTTAGACCAAAAGAAGAGAGTTATCACCTTGAGTTGTGGTTTCCGACAACGATCTGTAGGCAAATCGAGGCCATTACTACGATCGGTCGTACCTGCAACCCACTCCCTAAGTTCATCCCTCTTGCCCCCGGGTATAGGGGGACTGTTGTGTGCAAAGGTTTGTGTACAGTTGTTATTTCAAACAATTTGCAAAAAAGTAAACATACAACAATATTAAAGCCATAGGAAAAAGCATGTTATGAAAGCAAGGAAGGGTAAAAGCATAATTTTAAGTTTTTATTTATTAAACTAGTCCATCACTAAATGGGATCAACTCTCTAGTTTCTCCAGTGGAGTCGCCATCGCCGCCGTCAAAAGAGGTGGTCGGAATGGCGTGATGGTTTTGTATGACTCGCGTTTTTTTATAAAGATGGTCGACATTCTTAAGATGTCCGATAACCGGACTGATCTTAAGGATGAAGTTTTTGAAAAAGGTTTTATGAAGTCGCCACCAGTGTTTTAACCTTTAACACTGAAAAAGGTAAAAAGGCATTGGTTTTAGAAAAAAAACAACTTTGGTCATTATAACCAGAGTCGGTAAGGGAGTTAGTTACGTGTTGGGAAGGTGTTAGCACCCTACAACAACCCTTTCAGGTTCCTTATGATGGACTAGTTTATAGAATAAATACTTAAAGAAACTATGCTTTTACCCTATTATTTATCTACTTGCAGAATTTAAATGTCTACATGGCCCTAATATCTAATGCATACAAGGAAAGCGATAAAGAAAGCAGTAAAAAAAAGAGAGAGAATAGGGAAGGAACCTCCAAGTGAGCTCTATATTAACTCTTGAACTTGAGGACGCTTTTTGGTTGTCCCCGCACTCTACAAGCATGCTCCTCTCGCAAAAGAGAAAATTTTCACTCTACCGAGGACCAAATGTCTCAAAGAGATACCTCCTTAACCGATTTCTACCTTAACGAAAATCGGAAAGCTCACTCAAACACCAGAATAATGCTCAGAGTCACTTTAAAGTGCCAAAAGGCTTCCTAGAGAGTGGTAGGAGTGAATAGTCGTCAGAAAAACGAGAAATGGGGCTCCTATTTATAGGGAACTGTGCCAGGAAAAGTGGACGATTGTCTGGGCTTAGTGGACGATCGTCCATGGCAAAAAGTGAGCATGGACGACCGTCTATGTAAAGTGGACGGTTTTTCATGGCTAAAAGTTGTCATGGACGGTCGTCTCGGCTAAGTGGACGGTCATCCATTGTGTTGAAACATACAAGGATATGAATGTTGAACATATATGTAGTACGAGGAAGTTTTCCTAGGTCGTCTCCCAAAGACCACGAATTTCTATCAAAGCTTATCAATTTTTAAAATTAGAACAGTAACAAAAAAAGGGGAGTTTTTTCAAAATTAAAATATTAGATGAAACAAAACAAAAGCAGATTATAAAAATGCGGATTAAAAATAAATTAAAATGCAATTGATTTCCTGATTCTAATGCAGTGTCACTTATCCTAGAATACGAAATTAATTCGAAATTAACCAACTAAGCGAAGATAAATCCCAAATTATATTCTAATTCGAAATTAATCAAATAAGCGAAGATTAATCTCAAATTAGCTTTAACCCTTGTTCCAATATGAAATTAACCAACTAAGCGAAGATTAATCCCAAATTTTCCTTAACCCTTATTCCAACATGAAATTAACCAACTAAGCGAAGATTAACCCCAAATTATCCTCATACAATTAAGCATTGAATACATCACATAATCTCATATCTAAAACAGAATTAAGCAAATTGTGATATTAGTTTTGGTTTATTAAGCATAAACAGATTATAATTCAGCACTGAGATTAGAAGATGAAGAGTGAAGAGAACAAACGAAATGAAATTGAATAACAAAACCTCAAATATCTACTTGCATTCTTCTCAGAAAATCAATACAAAGATTTAGCTATCCATGGAAAGTTGAAAATGCAATAGAAGAAACATAATTAAAATCGAAACAAGAATTTAAAAATAATGACAGAAGAGTAAACAAACTTGAATATAAATTGCAGAAGATGAAAGGCGGCTGTGTGGTGGTTTCATGGTAGCAGAAAACGAAATTGAACCAAACTTTTAATGAGCCTTGAGCAGTCCAAATTAAAATGCAGAGAAAACCAGCATGAAAACAAACGTAAAACAGAACTACAGTGGCTACCCTTCTCCTCCTCCTATTGCTCCTCTAAAAATACCAGCCTACCCTAACCCTAGAGTCCCCTAGGAATGGGCCCAAGCTGGCCCACACGGGATTACACATCAAACAAACCCTAGCTGACGTGGTAATCATTAATATGATGTGGAAATAACAGTTGACATGGCAGGTGATGTGGCAGTGACATGGCAGTGATGTGGAAGGTGACATGGCAGGTAACGTGGGAGTTGACATGGCAATGATGTAGAAACTCTCTTCATCTCAATATTAATGTCCATACTTCAAAATTGTTTCACCAAAAATACCTAAAAATAATTAGAAACGAAAATTAGACCAATTAATGCTAAATTAAGCAAAATTTGGAATAATGGCCCAATGAAGCCCAATCAATGAAAATGCACTAATAATAGACAATTAAACACAATGCACCAATTAAGATAAGTACATAAAGATAAGAAAATGCGGGAAAATAATGGCTCATCAAATTCCCCCACACTTAGCCTTTTGCACTCCCGGGCAAAATCAAGAAGCAAAACAAGGAGCAATTCCAAAGACATCGAAGAGAGTGACACAACAAAAAGGAGAAAGAACAAGAAGACACACAAAACACAAACAAATTTACACAATCCTTAATGAATCCTGGGAAAAGAAAGGAGTAGACAACATCCAACACACAAAGAGTCAGAGAAACCAGATACTCATAGAAATCATCCAAGCATTTCAAAACCTGGCAAGAGGTCAATCAGGTCAAAAGGTGAATCAAAGTGACAAAACCTCACAAGATGCACTGTATCTCTCATGTGTCTAGGCTACTGTATACTCTCAAAATACTCAAGAAAAGCAAACAACAGATAGACTTGGCAAGCCTCTAAACTCAACACCCAACGCACATGCACAAAAAGATCAAAAGGTCTTTTCAGGTTGTAATGGGGGTAGGGACAAGGTAGAGGATATCATATGGGATAAGTAGCTGTGAACCAGAGGAACTAGAGGAGCAATGGGAAATAAGTCAAAAATAAGCACAAGATGCATGCCCAAAAACCTCTAATATCAAACCTCCATTACTGCCTTTACCTCAACCACAACTTTCCTTTCTTTTTTTTTTCTTTTTTTTTTTTTGAACCACATGAAATACACTAAAAGGAAAACACAAAAATTGTACAACAGAGATAACCAACTAGCCATTACATCATCCAATGAAATACAAAATGTACCCTCACACTTATTCAATAACTTATTCCCAAAACAATTCCAAAGCTCCAAAAATTCCTAAGGTTAAGGTAATCATGGTTTTTCACTTAATGCTTTTAATGAGCTTCAAAAGAAATAAAGGGAAACATAGGCTCAAAGGGGCTATCAAAGGAATTAATTCAAGGTAGGCTCATTTGGCTAGAGGCTAATCAAAATAAAAATGCCTTAATCATCTCCAAACATGAATGTGAATCAAGAAGGATCAATCAGAGTCAAGCCAAGGCTACTGCGCAAGCAATCAAGAGGCATAACACTCAAGAAAGAACAGGTAATGGCTCAATTCCTCACAAAGGGTAAGATTGTCTCCTTCAATTCAACCTCTCAAACATCGTAACCATTGCTTGGGCAGCATCTAAAGTCCTAGAAGCATAATATATTACCTGAGGCATCTTATCAACTCTCTACGCTAGGACAGCCCCCAATGCATAATTAGATGCATCACACATCAACTCAAATGGGACTGTCCAGTTAGGTGCCTGGATGATAGGAGTGGTGGTCAATGCTTCCTTGAGGCAGTCAAATGCCTTTTTGCACCTGTCATCAAAATCAAATTCAATATCTTTCTGAAGCAGATTGGATAGTGGAAGGGCCTTCTTACTGAAGTCTCTAATGAACCGCCTGTAGAAACCTGCATGACCAAGAAAAGATCGAACCTCTCGCACGCAAGAGGGGTAAGGCAATTGTGAAATGACAGAGATTTTTGCAGGATCCACTTCTATGCCCTTACTAGAAATAATATGCCCTAAAACTATACCCTGTTCTACCATGAAGTGACATTTTTCAAAATTCAGAACAAGATTAGTTTCAATGCATCTATTAAGCACTCTATCCAAATTATCTAAGCATGCATCAAACGAGGTTCCATACACAGTGAAATCATCCATAAACACCTCTATACAATTTTCAAGGAAATCTGAAAAGATACTAAGCATACATCGTTGGAAGGTACTAGGGGCATTGCATAGGCCAAAAGGCATTCTCCTATAGGCAAAAGTGCCAAAGGGGCAGGTGAATGTGGTTTTCTCCTGATCCTCAGGAGCAATATGGATCTAAAAATAACCAGAGAAACCATCCAGAAAGCAGTAATGAGATTTACCTGCCAGACGCTCAAGCATCTGGTCAATGAAAGGCAGTGGAAAATGATCCTTCTGTGTTGCCTAATTGAGACTTCAGTAGTTGATACAGACCCTCCAACTGTTTTGTATTCTGGTGGGAATGAGCTCATCCCTCTCATTCTTCACAACAGTGAGGCCTGTCTTCTTGGGGACCACCTGGACTGGACTCACCCACTGACTATCTGATATAGGATAGATGATCCCAGCCTGAAGAAGCTTGGTCACCTCCTTCTTCACAACATCCAAAATCACGGGGTTGAGTCGTCTCTGTGGCTGTCTCACTGGTTTGGCTCCATCCTCCAATAATATCCTATGCATGCATGTGAATGGGCTGATACCAGGAATGTCCGCCAGGGTCCAGCCGATGGCTTTCTTATGCCTTTTCAAAACATGCAACAATTTCTCCTCTTGAACAGCATCAAGAGAGGTGGAAATGATCACTGAAAACTTCTCATCATCATTGGAAATGATCAATTTTTCGAAATTCATCACTGTTTTAATCGATTAAAACATTATTTTAATCGATTAAAACTAGTAACAAGATCATTTTAATCGATTTCGTCCTGTTTTAATCCATTATTACTCTGGAAAGAAAAATTAAAGGCTTTAGTTAATGGTTGTTCTTGTAACATGCTACTAAAGCATGGTTCCCTTATCTTTACACGTTTTAATTGTATTCATTACAAATGTGTTAATGAAGATAAGTTTGAATCAACTTTGATTGGCCTTTACATGAGTAAGGTATCTTGTTCAAATCTTTTACTGTTTTTGATGAAGTCAAAAGGGGGAGAAATAATATTGATTTTCTTTATTTAGGGGGAGTAGCAATATAGGGGGAGAAATGGGAAAATGATTAATTTTTGAATACTCACTAATCTATATATTCAAGTGACTTCTTCTACAGAGTTATTATTCAAAGAGGTGTTTGTCTTCATCAAATAGGGGGAGACTGAAAGTGATGAAGATCTTATTGAATTACTTTGGCAAAGATCTTGTTGATTTGATGAAGTCAAAAATGAAGTCAAAGGCTACTTTGTGGCAGTCAAAGGTCACTTAGATAAAAGGGTAGTGAAATTAGTGAGTCTACAACTCTGCTTAGGTATAATCATTTTTATCTCTCTGCTGCATGAGGTTTCTTCATTTAAAAGATTTTGTAAATGCCTCTAAAAAATGTTTAATCGGTTAAAAACAAAGTATTTTGTTAAAAGGTTTTTAATTAACTATTTTAACTAATAGTATATAAGCTTTATCAACTAAAATGTTCTTAACACTTTTGTAACAAGTTTTTAACTGATATGTTTTCGAAATAATCGATTATTTTCATTAGAAGGATTTTTGAAAACCTTCTGCCAGTATTTTAATTGATATAGAATTGATATAATCGATTAAAATGACTTAGAATATTTTGAAAAGTGTTCTGGCAGAATTTTAATCGATACAAACTCGAAATAATCGATTGAAATAACTTGAAGTGTTTTGAAAGTTGTTCTGTTAGTATTTTAATCGATACAAATGCAAAATAATCGATTAAAACAACTAAGAGGTTTTTCCATAATGTTTTAATCGATTAAACACAAGCTTGCTATCAGTTAAAATAACTTAGAAAGTTTTATGAAATCTTTTGGTAGAATTATAATCGATTAAAATGTGTTTCAATCGATTAAAATAACTAAGTGAACTTTTTTCAAAGTGTTTTAATCGATTAAAATAGATTGTTATCAGTTAAAATCACTTAGAAAAGTTTATAAGAATGTTTTGCAGTATTTTAATCGATTGAAAGATCGAAACAATCGATTAAAACAATTTGGAAGATTTTTTACAAAGAGTTTTAATTGATATAAACGGTGTCGTATCAGTTAAAACAAATCTGGAAAATAATCAAGAACATTTTAACAGATTAAAAGAAGTTTTAACAGATTAAAACAAGACTTTTAACAGATTAAAAGATTATTTTAAAAGATTAAATAAACCAGCAGTTTGGAAAATCTTCTATAAAAACAGAATTGCTTGAACCTTTTGAACAACATCTTTTAGCAATCAATCAAGCAATTATAAGTGCTACTTTCAAGAGAGAATCACGCTAGTTTTGTGAAGTTCATAGAAGTTCTTTCTTGAGGAAAAATTTGCATTCTTTTGGAGAAGAAACTCATACTGCAGAACTGCATAAATCTGGTTTGAGCGTTCTAGTTTCTTCTATTTGTCTCTTTACTTTCTTTACTGTATTGTGGGTGCCTGGAATTGTGGGCACTGGTTTCTGTAGCTGGAATTTGGCTGCAGGGTTGGTCAAGAACTGAAATTTGGTTCTTGGTAAAGGTTTAGGTGCAGGGACTGGAATTTTGGTTCTTGTGGTAGATTGAGTGTGAGATTAAAGTTGTAATCTGTAAAATGTTCAATCTAGTGGAACCCAGCTGGAATTTGGCTGGAAACTGGACATAGCCCTGGGATTGGGTGAACCAGTATAAATCTTGGTTGTATCTTTCTAAACCTTTCTCTCCTTTAATTCTGTGACTGCATTTATTTTGATTGCTTGCTATGTGTGATTCAAGAACTGGTCAGGATTCTTAATCTTTGAAATAGATAATCTGTAAATTGGGAAAATCTTTCAAAGATCAATTCACCCCCCCTCTTGATCTCAGCCTACATTTCTAACAGATTAAACCAGTAACAGACCCATTTAATCGATTAAATCAAGTTGTTAATCGATTAAAGCTGTAGTTAATCGATTATTTGATGAAATAATCGATTAATCCAGTGAGTAACTTCAGATTTTGGACATATTAGGTGCAAATAATCAATTATAACTTCAAATAATCAATTATTCCAGAGAGTTTATCAAATTTTTGAGGTTTAGACACATGATAATCTATTAATACCCTACATAATTGATTATAACATTACATTTATACAAAAACTGTTTAATCATGCAAAATTTAAGCAATGTCTAATATTCCTAAGTCTCTTCTAAGATCATAGAATCTATCCTTGGGAAGAGGCTTAGTAAAAATATCCGCTAATTGATGCTTTGTATCAACATACTCAATTTTACAGTTTCCTTTACTTATATGATCTTTTAAGAAATGATGTCTAATTTCTATATGTTTAGTCCTAGAGTGCATTACTGGATTCTTAGTAAGATTGATTACACTTGTATTATCACACATCAAAGGAATATCTTTTAGAAATATACTATAATCTTCTAGTTGTTGCTTCATCCATAAAATTTGAGCACAATAATTACCAGCTGCAATATATTCAGCTTTAGTAGTAGATAAAGCAACACATGCTTGTTTCTTAGAGTGTCAAGACACTAATGATGATCCTAACAAATGACATGTCCTACTAGTACTTTTTCTATCTATTTTGCATCCACCATAATCAGCGTCAGAATAACCAATTAAACTAGTAGAAGGTTCAGATGGATACCATAAACCAAAACCAGTAATTCCTTTTAAATATTTTAGAATACATTTAATTGCAGTTAGGTGAGATTCTTTTGGACATGCTTGAAATCTAGCACACACACAGACAAAAAACAAGAGGGGGGTGAATTGGTTTCTTAACAAAAATTAGGTTTTTAAAAATTTTCCCAAATTTTACCGATTAAAATGTTGTATAAACGTAAATAGAGTAAGGATAGAGTCTTACACAGAAGATTTATACTGGTTCGGATAAAAAAACCCTACGTCCAATTGCTAATCACTCAAACAGAGGATTAATGTTGTCACTATAATCAAGTTTTACAAATAGATAACAATTGAAAAGATAAGGTAACGAAAACAACTCTCTTGAGTCACACAAGAGATGAAGAACAGTTTTCCCTAGAGACGGCACAACACACAATCCACCAAGAAAACCCACTTAGTGATTCTTATCGCTTCTAGCCCACACTAGGTTCCAAAAGCCCATTTTTCCTCCAATAAATAGTTCTCTGGCAGTCACAACTCTCAACTTTTGTTTGAAAAAGGTTGTTCAATTTGCAGAGAGCCTTAGAGAACCTTAAGTAGACAAATTAGGGTTTGGGAATTGGGGATTTTCAAAACTTGGTGTATTGGGACTAGGGTTTTCGAAACTTGGTCTAATTTTGAAGTTTAAAATGCATATCTGACTAAAATAATCGATTATCTTGAGTGTTAATCGATTATTATAGAGTCAAAATCAATAGGAACTCATAACCACGCCAATTAATCGATTATTTAGGCTGTTAATCGATTAATAGTCCTGTTAATCGATTATTCCAGAGAGCTGATACAGAAAATGATTTTTCTCTCTGTAATAATCGATTATTTAGCCTTTTAATCGATTAAACCAATGTGTTTTTGATAAAAATGAGTTTTTGAAGCTTCTAAAAGAGTAGACTATGTGTTGGCTATCTTAGACTCTAATATTACAGACTCTAAATCATCAAAACAGAGTTATTACACAAGAATACAAGTTTTCAACTCTCTAAGTCCATTGTTCTTGAATCATCATCAAAATCAACAAGCTTCATGTCCATGTAAGTTCAACATTCATGTTCTTGTATGTTTCAACATTAAGGGAGTATATGGATGCATGTGCGTGGTCCTACTATGACATGCCAAGACTTCAGAATCCAACATCATAACTCCTCTCCCTACCAACCTAAGATGAATGGTGCAATATAGGCAGCCAATAAGAATATCAAGAAGATCATCTAAAAGATGGTCAAAACCTATAAGGATTGGCATAAAATGTTGCCCCCTACCCTTCATGGTTATCAAACTTCCGTACAGACCTCCACAAGAGCTACTCCATTTTCCCTTGAATATGGCATGGAGGTCGTAATTCCGATAGAGGTCGAAATACCTTCCTTATAAGTTATCATGGAAGCAAAATGGACAGAAGTTGAATGGGTGCAAAGTCAATATGATCAGTTGAACCTAATCAAAGAAAAATGGTTGGACACCATATGTCGTGGACAAGCCTATCAAAAGAAGATCATAAGGGCTCACGACAAAAAGGTCAACCCCCATATTTACCATGAGGGGGATTTCATGGTAAAGAAATTGCTTGCGGCCCAAAAAGACAAAATAGGAAAATGGGCGGCAAATCATGAAAGGCCCTTTGTGGCTAAGTGAGCTTTATCGGGAGGAGCTCTTATCCTCGCCGACATGAATGAAGAGGAGCTTCAACACTCGGGCAATTCTGATGCGGTGAAGAAGTATTATGCTTGAAGGCATTGCTCAAGACCTGTCAGAATGAAAACTTGCAAAGGACATCCTGGGCAAAAGATAGGATCCATATTCTTCGCTAGGATACGTCCTAAACAAAAATTAGAGGTTTAAAAAAAAATCCCCTAAGAGCAATGATTATCTTAGTCGAAAATCGAAAGGTGGCTAAGGTAGCATCCTTCCAGAAGCAGACAGCTTTGCATAATCTTCACTCCAGGCTCGAGCATCTTGACTGAAGCAACTAGGAGAACCAGGGGGCAGATATCATAAACATGATTGTTGTAGCCCACATAGTGTAGCCAACCTTGGCCAGCCATTCTTCTAAAATTCCTTTGTAATCCTTCTAAATATAAAGAAGAAGAAATAAACCTTTTTGCTCATGCATATCAATAAAATTCCCTTTCATTTCTATTCTCTTGACCATTTTATGGAAATGCCTCTTTATTGATAAATCATAAATATGTGCAAAGTCCTTTTGTCAAGACCAAATCATGCATCTAGAATAAGGAAACATTGATAAAGAAAAAATGAAAATAAAAAAGAATAATGTCTGCTAAGAGATTCTTAGGCAAAAATTAGGGTAGCCTGCTAAATCGAAAACCCCAAAAGGGAGGTCTAGGAAAAAGTTAAGACACTCACAAAAAAGGAAAAAGTCCGCTAGGATATCCTAAGCAAAAGTTAAGGCTAGATCGAAAACCCCAAAAGGGCGGTCTAGGAAAAAGTTATGACTAAAACAAAAATATGAATAAAAAGAGGAGTCCATTAGCATTATCATGAAAGTCCAGCAGGAGAATGTCAGTCACTTTTCTAGATGTATCAAATAAAAAAAAATAGATTGCATTTAGGGCATCCACACACTAGTCGCACAAAACAACTCTGTAAAAAACAAAGAATAAAAATCTCTTTAAGAAAATAAGAAAAAAAATAAGAACCATGCATATAAGGAGACTAGGCTCCATGTTTGTGATTGGAAAACAGGATCGTCGAGACCAAGTCTCCAACTAGCGCTCCCCTCAAAGAAAACGGAGCAAGTCGTCATAATTTACCAAGCGACTCAAAACAAAATAAGAGCTTCCAGAGCCCAAAGCTCCAACTCCATCCTTCCACCCAATAAAAAGAGGGCATCAACATCAACAGAAAAGTCGATGGAAAGGCTCAATCATCACCAAAAGGATATTTGCCTACTCTAGAGGCAAAACCAAAAAATACTACCCTAAGGCTCAACATCGCCACCACATGAGTCAGCAAGCACACTCAACAAAGTCTCCGCCACATTTCCCAACAGAGAATAAAGTGCTCAACAAAAGGAAGAAAAAAAAAAGAAAAACCCTTCATCCCTACAAAAATAAAAAAGGTCATGACAATGGAAGGCCAATAAATCCCCAAGCGGGTCATACAAAAAAAAATAAAGCAACCAAAGCAAGGAATTGGAAATTCCATTCCCCCAGTAGAATAAGAGTTTCACAAAGTCATTTCCCACTAACATCAATCAAGGAGCCAAGACTCCATCTCCCAGAGAGCAATAAAAAAATCAGATCTCCAGGAAGTCAACCAAATATCGGTTGCCCAAATATCCGTCATAAAATATACTTTCTATGTCGGTTAAACTAAAACCGACATAGAAAGTTCACTTTTTATGTCAGTTAAATTTCAACCATCATAGAAAGTTCACTTTCTATGTCGATTAAATTTCAACTGACATGGAAAGTGAATTTGCCCACATACCATGTTAGATACATAATAACCGAGATAAAAAGTTCATAAAATCATTACAAAAATCACTACAAAAAAAAAGCCTATTACCTACGGAATATTACCTACGGATAAAAATCCGTAGGTAAATTTTACATTATCTACGGAAATAATCCGTAGGTAATGTAATCCGTGGATAATTCCGTAGGTAATTACCTACGTAATTACTATCCATAGGTAAAGTGTACATTACCTACGGATAAAAATCCGTAGGTAAATTTTACATTACCTACGGAAATAATTCATAGGTAATGTAATCCGTGGATAATTCCGTAGGTAATTTACCTACGTAATTACTATCCGTAGGTAAAGTGTACATTACCTACGGATAAAAATCCGTAGGTAAATTTTACATTACCTACGGAAATAATCCGTAGGTAATGTAATCCGTGGATAATTCCGTAGGTAATTACCTACGTAATTACTATCCGTAGGTAAAGTGTACATTACCTACGGATATTACCTACGGAATTCTATTCGTGAGTAATTATTCATTACCTACGGATATTATCCGTAGGTAATGTCATCCGTGGGTAATTCCGTAGATAATTACCTACGGAATTACTATCCGTAGGTAAATTATATTAAACTAAAAGAATTGTTATTAGCAAGAATCGAACCCAGTGCCTTAAAGTTGAAAACTCATAATCTAACCACTAAACTATTAGGATATTCTAATAATAATTTACAACTAAATTATACTTATATTTATTCGTGTAAATATATAAATATATAAATGTATAAATATATAAATGTATAAATATATAAATGTATAAATATATAAATGTATAAATATATAAATATATAAATATATAAATATAAAATATATAAATATATAAATATATAAAAATATAAATATATAAAAATATAAATATATAAAAATATAAATATATAAATATATAAATATATAAAAATATAAATATATAAATATATAAATATATAAATATATAAATATATAAATATATAAATATATAAATATATAAATATATAAATATATAAATATATAAATATATAAATCTATAAATATATAAATCTATAAATATATAAATATAAAATATATAAATATATAAATATATAAATATAAAAATATAAAATATATAAATATATAAATATAAAATATATAAATATATAAATATAAAATATAAAATATATAAATATATAAATATGATAATATGATAATATGTAAATATGTAAATATATAAATACATAAATACATAAATACATAAATACATAAATACATAAATACATAAATACATAAATGCATAAATATATAAATACATAAATACATAAATATATAAATACATAAATATATAAATATATAAATACAAAAATATATAAATACATAAATACATAAATATATAAATATAAATATATAAATATATAAATATATAAATATATAAATATATAAATATATAAATATATAAATATATAAATATATAAATATATAAATATATAAATATATAAATATATAAATATATAAATATATAAATATATAAATATATAAATATATAAATATATAAATATATAAATATATAAATATATAAATATATAAATATATAAATATATAAATATATAAATATATAAATATAAATATATAAATACAAAATATAAATATATAAATATATCAAAATATAAATATATTTTATATTTAAATATATTTTATATTTAAATATATTTTATATTTAAATATATTTTATATTTATATATTTTATATTTATATTATATATATATATTTTATATTTATATATTTTATATTTATATCTTTACACTGGATAAATATAAATATAATTTATTTGTAAATTATTATCAAAATATCCTAATAGCTTAGTGGTTGGAGTATCAGCCTCCAACTCTGAGGTATTGGGTTCGAATCCTGCCAATGACAATTCCCTTAATCTAATAATAATTCAAAGGGAGGGGGTTGTAATAAATAAAAATATTTTGTTTAGGTGAGTGCATTACCTACGGATTATAATCCGTAGGTAATTTCAGCGAGTGCATTACCTACGGATTATAATCCGTAGGTAATTCCAGCGAGAGCATTACCTACGGATTATATTCCGTAGGTAATTACCTACGACCAAATTACATACAGATTTTCTACGGAAAGAAATCCGTAGGTAATGTGACATTACCTACGGATTTTTGTCATTACCTACAGATTTTACCCGTAGATAATAAGGTTTTTTTTTTGTAGTGAATGTCACCGCCCTACATACTATGACGGGGTTGATTACAACCGTCATAAAAAGTCGTCATAGAATCATATTTTTCCACTAGTACCGAGAGCTTGGAACCACAGGATTGACAAGTTTCTATAGAAAATTGGCTTTGTGAGGTGTGTATCAGAACAGGGAGTCTATACCAAAGGCTAGAAGAACCAAGATAGAGAAGAAATGATGATAATATGCCTTTACGTTGATGATATGCTGGTAACTGGAAGCAAACCAAGATGTTTAGTGATTTTGAGATGAGCGATCTTGGGAAACTCAACTACTTTCTAGGAATTGAGTTTCAATTCATAGAATCTAGAACCATCATGCATCAAATGAAATATGCACGAGATCTTCTGGGCAAGTTTGGAATGAAAGACTGTAATACTGTGATCACGCCAACAGAAGTGGGACTGAAGTTGGAAAGAAGCATCGAAGAAGAGGATGTTGACCAAACGGAATTTTGCAGAATTATAGGAAGTCTGAGGTATCTATGCAACTCCAAACCAGATTTGAATTGTGGAGTTGGCATAGTCAGTAGATACATGGAGAATCCCAAGCACAATCATATGAATGTCGTGAAGCATATCCTATGATATCTGCGAGGGATGTGCAATCTTGGGATATTCTTTTCGTGCAAGAAGTCAGAAAGTGTGATGGAGTTAGTGGGATATGCAAATGCGGACTGGTGTGGTGATAAGGAAGATAGAAAAAGCATAGCAGGATACGTGTTTTACTATGGGGAAGGACCAATTTCATTGAATTCAATCAAAGAATCGATTGTAGTTTTGTCCTCATGTGAAGCAGAGTACATAGCTGTTTCTCAAGCTACATGGCTCAGAATGTTGTTGAAAGAGTTACGTGCAAAATTGGTTCAGCCACCAAAACTATTTGTTGATAACAAGTCTAAAATAGACTTGGCCAAACACCCATCAACTCATGGGAAAAACAAGCATATAGATACTAGGTTCCACTTCTTGTGGGAACAAGTCAATGACAATAAACTAGAGATGGAATATTGCAGTGAGGAATGCCAAAATGCAGACATTTTCATGAAATTTTTAAAGGTTGCTAGGTTAAACTCAGAAAGTATGGGTATTGTTGGCTTTTGACTTAAGGAGGCATATTATTAGTTAAGTCAAAATGCATGGATATTTACGTTATATATTTTTGTTAAATTTATTTAGTTGGTTACGTCTATTATTTATTGCATATAAATCATGTTCTTTTCATTCTTGAATAATAAAAGGAAATGTAGCTTTTTACGTGTGTTTACTGTTCAACCCATGGGAGACTATACACACTCTTCTTTTTGCTAGTCCTCTCTTTTTGATGACCATGCTCCAAGGGTGCTGTATCAGGGGCAGGACATTCTTCATTTATTCGTCGGACTGAAGGTCCATGGTTTGAAGAAGGTTAAGGTTGAGGTTGAGGATGTTGAGGACGTGCTTCACCCAGTTCCGTCTCTTTTTTCTTTTCTGCCCTCCTTCCTCTTTTCCTATTCTTCTTCTATGTTTTTTTTTTTTTTTTTTTTTGAGATCTCCTGTGTGTCTATTGGGATTGTTTGGTCTGTCTGGGATGCTAGTTGTAGGCTTAATGGGGTTGCTGGGTCTTCTTTGACCTGGTCTTGGGCTAGGTTGAGGGTTGTTATGTCTAATGGGATAGCCAATTCATGTTGAAGGCATACTCGTGAGTAGTCTGTTTCTGCGCCTATTTTCACCTTATTTTGCATATCTGAATAGAGGGAGCATTGTTGATGGTTCTTCTGAATTATAGGACTCCTTTGTTCTGATTCTAGTTCTAATTCAGCTTCTTGCGCTTTAAGCACATTCTTCTTTTTCCCGATGGACCTCTTTTTCCAGAGTGTGTCTTCGAGGGATGTTGGACTGGGGACAGATGACTCTTCATTTATTCCAGGGACCCATGGTCTCATGTTTAGAGCATTAAGTCCTTAAAGATATATATTTAGAAGACTCTTAAAATATCCATTTAATCATTTATAATTTACATGTGTTTTAAATTAACAATACTTTTATTAATAAATAATTAAAATTTTAAGAATGCATGGAAATCGGAAGAAAAAAATTTAAAACACAATATTTTCTAATAATAGTTGTATAAGAAAAATATTTTACCCATGGAAAAATATATTTTGACATCTGTTATAGAAAACATTCATATGAAAATCTTAAAATAATAATATTCTGATTGATTAAGAAAAAGAAAACGAAAAAAATATAATATAAAATGTTAAAGAATAATATATATATATATATATATATATATATATATTAAATTTATCTGATTATATTTATTATCAAGATACATGATAAAAGTTTAGATGTTATTTAAAAAAAAGTTGAAGAATTAAAAAGAATAAAAATATTTATAAAATTAATTAAAATGATTAATATTAATAATAGAGACGGAATATAAATAAATAAACATTAAGAACTCAAAGTAAAAACACATAATAAGGACTTTGGAATAAATATTAAGCTATGAAAACAACTTACAATAAAGTTCACGAGAATAAACTTAAGAAAAACGCCAAGAATTGTCCTTCACATGTTATTTATTTATTATAATTGAGCGAAGTCTTCATTCACATCATAGACTGAACCATTATAATGGTTGCAGTTACTCCGCCCAGTAATACAATTCAACCGTACAAAACAAGCTCCTTGGCAAAAGCTGCACGTCATTGGTCCCCCACGGCAAGATTAGTTTGTTTGACAAGTCATTTGTATAAAGCTGCTGTGTAAGCAAGATACTTCCAGAAAGAACACAGACACTAATACATGCATGAACTTCTTTTAGTTACTGTTACGTACATCTACTAAAGGAACTGATAAGTTATTGGATTAAAACTTTAAATAATTAGTTTTTAGTTTAAAATTTATATTTTTAATAAACAAAAAGAATATCATTCAAAAACAAGGTTGAAAACAATATGCCATTGTCCAATAGAGGAAAAATGGACAAAGAACTATAAATGACTAAGCAACAAAACAGTCTAAGGACCAAGTCTAAAAAGGCTACTCGCATTTGCATAACCATTCCTTTAAGAAGGAAAATAAAACATAGTCTTCTACCTTTCCGTTTAGAGGATAAAATCAAATTAAGATTGGGACTTCAATGGAAATGAAAAATAGAAATAAATAAAAATAAAAGATAAAAAAATTAATTAAAAAACTGAGATCTACTTTGTTATTTCTACTCATCTTTCTATCTTTTTCCTTCTTTATTTTTCTTCAATTAAACACTTTTTATTCTCATTTTATTTTACATCTGCTTCTACTTTATTTATTTATTTCTCTCTCCTTTTCCAAACAATAATCTTGTCCATATATTTCAAACAATATATAAACACTAAAACTAATGTTCTAAAAAATAAGACTAAATCATTTAAAAAAAAATATCAGTGGTAAATATTCAGAAATACAAAATTATCATCTCTTATTCAAGTTGAATTCCCTGGACAGAGAAGATTTGTGGCGTCTACTAAAATAACTGAATAAAATGTTTCTACGTGCCGTTGGTACCTCACATTTGTAAGTATCTCATCCCCACAACAGGACTCTCAAAACTAGCATTCATACGATATCGTGAATCATAATGTGTGGATATGTAACTCAACAGTGCAATTTACTAATTAATTTTACAACTACAAGATTTTTATAAAAAACAAATCCACCAGACATAAGGTAGAACAACCATGCCCACGACAATCATTTTAGTTTGTTTATGAAACTACAGCAGTCCCAGCCGTTGATATTATAATTCTGTAACAGCATTTGCAGTATTCAGTATTCATATTACATAGCCAGCGGGGTATAGCCACATAACAGACAGGTTCAGCCCTTTGCGATTTTCTTTACATTAAATTGCCAAAAGTTGAGGGATTAATCAATGTGCCAATTTCTTCAAATGTTGGAAGGTTTTTTGCTTAATCCACTGTCGATCATGCGGCAAGTAAGCATGAATTGAACTATCATACCTGTGCAGGTAGAATCCAAATAACTAGTCATATTAATCAATGCCAAGGCAAGCCACATGCAGAGAAAACCCAATATGTAAAATAATCAAATTATATGCATAGACAATTGAAATATCTGTCACACAAGTCCACTGAACTTAACTAACTTTTTCCTAGAACAGGTAGAGAAAACATATGATACAACAATTGCCATGATTCATTGAGTTCTAAAGCCTCAAGGCCAAAAAAGGGCTACTGAGGGATGGAATGGAAAGACGGAGGGTTACAAATCTTTTTTCTTTTTTTTTTTTCTCCACCAATTTATGAAGGATTTTAAGACCCCTAAAAATATTCAAAATTTATTTATGGTCGCTTATTTCATCAATAAGAGCACAGGAGTAATACACAAGCTACTATGTTAAGACTCATAATTGTTACCAATTTTTCATCCATAATCTTAATTTTCTGTTGTCTAGGAGAGGAAAATAATGGAAACTCTCTACATCAGAGAAACCAAGAAACAGAAATATTAACGAAGCTGTTACTAGGGTACGGTAACCGCCTGTCAAATAAAATCTGACTGAATTAATGAACTATGCATGCACATGATTTTTGAGTGAGAGAAAGGGACATACACTAGGGCGCTCATGTCTGTAAGACCATCTATGAAGTTGTAGAGATCAGTAATATCATATGAGAGATTTCTGATGGCCGGATTCAACTCCTTCAGTTTCCTTTCATACAATGCACATATGCCTGTACAAGAACAATATTGAAACCTGTATTTAATGCTAAAAATGTATGCATAAAATTTAAAAAAAAAAAAAAAAATCTGTAAAAAAACCAGCTTGTACCACCAAAAAAAAAAAAAACATTATAACCCTTTCTAGCATGCTTTATTTATAATTTCTGTAGATTAATGCCACAGTTTTTTTTGTATTTATCTGCATTTGATAAGTTATCGACATTCCTTTACAAAGCCAAAAAGAATGTAACACCTTTTCTATGAAAAGGAATTCAGATAAAATAAAAAGTGAAAATAGTCAATGTTCATGGCTTTGTTTGATTCTTGAACGGTTGAAGCTACAAAATAACATGGAAACGTTATTATTTGCTCTCTTCAGCTGAGAGCATTGCCCAAATGAGGGTCAGTAAGTTGGAATGAAACATCAAAGCTATCCAGATATTGGTGCAGCATGGTGGATAGAGTTTCTAGCTTTCAACAAATTGGGATCGATGCCTAAACAAATTAAATTTCATGGCCTTTGCAAAACAGTTATTGATTGGGCCACAATCCATGCCCAACAAAAGCACCCAAAAATTGTGGATTTCCAAATGGCCAAGAAGTTGGTCTTTTGACTGGATGAGACTTCACCCTCTCATCCATCGAAACATCAAATACTTTTAACAATGACAAAATAAAGGATCTAAATTTACTTAATGTAAAAAAATAAGACAAAATTTAATCCCAATATATCAAATTCAGCACACCTCCTGAAACAATTAAAAGAAAAAAGAAGAAAACATACTGTTAATGACTTAATTACACAATCTATGACATTCAGTTTTCATGTTATCAGACAAACACCATTGATTTAGGAAACGAATGGGTTAGTATTTTATAATGGGTCAGCATTAGGTTTAATTAAAAGCAGTTGACTGATTACAATTTGATATGTATGCGATGGTAAGGAGGATTTTTAAGCAACAGCAGATAGGAGGGGATTAAAGGGTTAGAATTTTGGTGCCTGTCCGGGTGCTATGAACAGTACTTGCATTTGATGGGTTCTAAAGCAGACTCAAGTTAGAATTTTAATGGTATTACTTCAAATTATTATTTGCAAAGGTAAACTAAACTGGTCAAAGAATAAAACTAAGACAGGGTAAAAGGGGTAACCTAGGCATCATACCCGAGGTGTTATTGCATTACACAATCAAGGGAATAGCAATCTGTTGTCTTAGGTTATTTGTCTATCATCAGCATTACAATAGGATTTTGGAAGTCTTCCAAAATTTAGAAATAATTCTTAAACAAAATAAGAATCTAAAGCATCTAATCTAAAGAAAATAAACCCAAGCCCAACAACATCTAGACTCTGGTCTTCCCAAAGAAAATAAATATTTTTCAAACATTAATAAATTTCACTTAAACTGACATCAGAAAATCATAAAAGCTATTAACAAAGTTGTGGAAGACTACAGTAAAATCAAAATCAAAACAGACAAAAATACAGAGCTGAGTTTATCTTAGAGTGTGTTTTCACAACACCAATGAGTCTTACATACATATCTCAATCCAGAATTTACTAACCCAAGAACAACAACAACAACAAAAGCATTTTACCACTAGGGTGAAAAGGTTACATGGACCAAACGACACTATAATCTACTAGTGAATCATTGCTATAGACAAACTGTTAACCTCTAAAACCTTATTTCTAGTTTTTCTAATAGGTTTTGTGAACCTCCTCCTCCCTCTAAGAATACAGCTATCCTCCGTCTAATCTACTCTCTTTATAAACAACAAAATAAATTAAAAAAAAAAAAAAAAACAGAATCATACAATAAAACCTAAGATCTGAAGTCTCAAAATAATTTGATTTTGGGTACTTGATTGGCCTATAACTGAAAAAGAATTCGGAATAACAGTGTAGGTTTAATAAAAAAAATACATAGAACAACCTGATTCTGAAATTTTAAACAACAGAGAAGTAAAAATATTCAGAAATTTTGAAGAAACAGGGGACAAAAACGTTGGGCAGATGAAGAACAAGAACAATCAGACTCAGGTTGCCAATAAGGGTGGTGATCAGAGAAGATGGTTCACCAGCACTGCTTGGACATAGCTTAAGAGGTTCACACAGGAGAAGACAAGTGAAATCCTAGGTTTCACACTCTCATGAGACTGACAAAGGAGAAAAAGCAAATATATGTGAAATGGGGTCCAACTTATTTTATGAACCAATTACCCGTAAAATAAAAAGAAAATAAAAAAGGGGAGTTCCATCATGGAAGTTATTTGTTATTGTAGATGAAATCATACAACAGCAAATAGCCTATAGCTAATGGCCAAAGGCATGGAGATTCAACATTGACATTAATTCATCAAATTTAGATTATTGCTATATTCCTGACAAAGGAGACAGTGTCCACTAACAGATTTACATGTTAGGCCCTATATGAACTATTCCATAAGTACTTACAGGACAAATAAACTAAGGTAAAATGAATTGAGATTCTCCAAAGAGCTAAAATCTTATACACTTAACCTTTATTAGCACTCTATAGTCTAACTTCTCCAAAAACAGAAGTATATAATTTAATTTTAGCTAGCCGAAGACAATCAATTCATTTTATCTTCTTATTTTCTTCTCTTTATTCATGCAAAAGAGGACATTAGTAATGGCGAGTAAGAATGTTATCAGATATAGACCACAGACAGAATACAAGAAAACATTGACCACCAAGAACAGAAACTGAATTTAATTTAACCACACAACTCAAAAACAACATCAACTTACACTCTATTTTATTTTCAATTAAGAAAAAAGTTGCACTCGCACACAAAATTCATATAAACAAAGTAAACCACATGCATCCATCTACAGTGAAGTCAAGCAAATACAATGGCAGGAAGCGAGAAAGTCATAAAATCATGAAAAAAAAAAATAGTACAAGTGTACAACCACAGTGCATGTATTAATTAAACCAATACCATCCATGGCCTGAGTGATGGATTCATAATCCATGAAAGTTCGGGTTGCTCTGTTCTGAGAGGTCTGCATTAGAATAATGGTGTGCCGATTAGCCTGCACAATTCATTACGCGAAACCAGTTGTGAGAGAAGAATTGAGTGAAGATACCGTGTGAGCATCGAATAATCAGTTAGCGCGAAGAGGAATAGCCCTAATTTGTTGAAAAGAGGAAAGGAGAGGGGAATAGGAATCAGTGAAAAGGACTGTTGTTAAAATTGACGGAAAAGCTTACCATCGCCGAGGAATAAGAAGGATTATGCTGAAGACAATGTTTTCGCTGTTGTTCTCCAGGAGTTTGCGTTTTTGTTGAGGTGACTGACCACACAGAGGGCACAGCACAGTGTTATTGTGAAACTCTAAAAACACCTCCAGAATATGCCTAGTCAGTCAACCTGGAGCGCACTTTCAGGGCAATTTCGACATTTCAATCTTGAAAATGACATGTGAATATCTACATTAAAATAATACTACTTTTTATTATGTTTTATTTTTACACAATTTTTATTTAATTATAATAACATTACAGTAATTATTTTCTATAGCCATAACTTATATATTATTTATAATTTTTTAAGTAATTATATTTTATTATATAATCAAAATATATATGTATACTCGAATAAATTTCAATTTACTATAATAATTTTTTAATCGCATATTTTATTTACAGATATAAGTATTTGAATTTTATTATTGTAATATATAATTTTTGAAATTTTATATTTTTATTAATAATACAAATTATAAAGGATAATTTATTATTATTATTATATATTATTCAAAAGTTGTGGAATATAACTTTTTTTTAGTAAATAATCATTCAAATTAAATTGGTTTTTATTTAATATCAAATTTAAAAGATAATTTTGGGCTCAGTTTGAATTAAGTTTTTAAATTTTATTATTATCAAATTAATAAAAAAATTTAAAAAAGTTATAAAATTAATTTCTAAAAAAATATTTATAATAAAAACTAGTAAATAAAAAATATAGTAAATTATTATACTAATAATTTTAATTTTTCTCCTATTTTTGAATAAATTATATAATTTTATACTAAAACCATAATAAAAATTTATTATTATATTTTGATTTATATATTTTAAATAAATATAGTTAAATTATAAAATTAACTTACAATATATATATATATATATATATATATATATATATAATATTATATTTAAATAATTATTTTGATTTAATTATAATTTTTAATTTTTAATTTAAAATAAATTATACAGTTTAAAAAAATCTTTTTAACCCAATATTTTTTATCCATTTAATTTTAAATATCTTATATATATATATATATATATATATATATATATATTAAATATTGTAAATAAATATTCTGTTCGGGGAACTCATGTGATTGAGTAGATATTTTTTAAATATTAGTAATATTTGAATGGAATTGTTAGTTTCTAAATGGGGTAGAGTCTTTGATTTGTTAATAATTTTTTTCCCGTTTATTTATTAAATAAACTAATTCAAAATTTTAGTATAATGTTTTACTTTAAATCGGTTTTAATTCATTTATTGTTATGTTTATCTGTATCTGGTGGTCCGAGAACTTCATTTTTCTTCCTTACATGTATAATTTTAATTTCGTAAAATGAATAAAACAAAAAAATTCATCACCATTGGATTGTTCCATTTAAAATGATGAAAGTGATCAACGTTGAACCATTATCATACATACTTTTTTTTAAAATAATTATATTTATGAGTTTGTCAACACTATAGACAAACAATAAAAATTATATATTTATATGTTAACGATAAAAAAGTTACTCATTTGTCGCAAAGAAACTTATAAAATGAGTATCCAAACAATTCAATCTCTAAAATTTAAAATATTCACTAATGACTATTTTTGGCATAAATTAATGGATTAATTTATAAAGCATCAATCAACTTAAAAACATTTTATATAATTTTTTTATATAATTATAACTAAAGTTTATAATTTTTAATAATAAGTTATACAAAACAAGATTATAATGTTTTAAAAGAAATACCATGTAATAATATATATTAGACTGATTATATATTTTGTTTAACTCTTAATTGATGGGTTAATAATAAAATTACATATTTGATAAAAGTAAAATAAATATTAAAGTGTGAGATAGATGAATACTTTTAGAAATATCAAAATAAATTTAACGGACGTCAGTTTAGAAGATCCGAGAAATATGTTATGTTAGACAAAAAAAAATTTGTAGTCTAAATTGAATTAGACCGATTTTTATCTATTTTATTTAAGTCATAACTTATATAGACTTATATCAGGCTAACATGTAGGTTTATAGTTGCCCTCATTTTATAGAATAATAATAATTTTTTAAATAAAAATAAAATGTAATATTATTTTACTAATATATATATATATATATATATATATATATATATTATAAATTAATTTGATAGGAAGGCTTTACAGACAATTTGGCAAATATATCGAAAGGGATAATGATAATGATATAATGATAATGAAAGAAGAAAATCAAGGTTGTTAAATGTTGAATAATCGAGACAAAAATAGTTAGTTAAGTTAGAAAGGTTAATCTAAAGAATGATATGGAATGTGTGAATCGAAGGTATAAGTTTTAAATGCTTAGGATTAGGAAATGCTTAAAAATGTGTATTCTCGAGAATAGATATTGGGTTGAACAAATGACAAGTCAAGTGAAAGTATAATATGGTCAATCGAACTTCAAGAATTAAAGAATTGGGAATATCAAGTCTAAGGTTGCGAATCAAGAGAAATAAGTGTCGTCGCCGTCAAAAGAGACAATCGGAGTGACGCGATGGTTTTGATGACTCACATTTTCGTAAAATGTGGTTAACACTTTTAGGTTGTTCAATAATCGAGATGAACATAAAAACGAGGCTTTCGTAAATAGGTTCTATGGAGTCACCACTAGTGTTTTAACCTTAAATACTGAAAAAGGAAAAAGGTGTTGGTTTTAGAAAAAAACCAACTTTGGTCATTATAACCAGAGTTAGATAAGGGAGTTAGTTACGTGTGGTGAAGGTGTTAGACACTCCACAATGCCCCTTTCGGGTTCCCTATGATGGACTAATTTATAAAATAAAGACCGAAAAAAACTATGTTTTTACCCTATTTATTTATCTACTGGCAGAATTTAAATGTCTACATGGTCCTAGTATATAATGTATACAAAGAAAGTAGTAAAAGAAAGTAGTAAAAGAGAGGGAATAGAGAAAGGAACCTCCGAAGCAAGCTTTTTATATATTATATAACCTTCGAACTTGAGGATGCTTTTTGGTGATCCCCTCACTCTACAAGCACGCTCCTTACCAGCAAAAGAGAAAATACCCTTCTACCGAGTGCCAGATGTCTCAAAAGGAGACTTCCTTAACCAATTTCTACCTTAAACGGAAATCGAAAAGCTTACTCGAACTCTGGAAAGTGCTCAGACTTATCCCAAAGTCTTAGGAGAGCTTCTAGGATGAGAGAAGGGTGTGAGAGTGTGTGAAATGAGGGGAGGGGAGACTCCTATTTATAGGAAATTGCGCCAGATAAGTTGGGACGACCGTCTGAACTTCTGACAGTTAGGATGGTCATCTAGGATTTAGAGACGGTCGTCTGAGAAAATGAGACGGTCCTCTCGACCTTAAAAGAAAGTGAGACGTCTGTCTGGCCAAACGAGACAGTCGTCTCGACCTCAAAGGAAAGTGAGACGACCCTCTGGCTAAATGAGACGGCCGTCTCGAGCTCCCTGATAGCATTTTCCTTTTTTTTCTTATTTTTTGCGTATAGAAAGCCCTCCTATCCTTACATGGAGCCTAGTGAACATGACTAGGGGCCCAATGAAGTCTTGTCCTTCTTCGAACAGAGGATTTCTAGCCTTATTTGCAGGGCCAGGCAAGATTTAGGGTCTACAACTGCCCCCCCCCCCTTCACCCGCCCAATTGACTATGGGCTAATGTGTCGTAAAATAGATTGGCGGGAGTTAACCCTCTTGCCCCGTTGTCCTTCGGATGCTCCTCTTGACATGGTAGCCGACCCTTTGGACGATGAATGTAGTCTGGTGCTGTCTTCAGGATGCTTCCTTGCTGTAGAGGCTGACCCTTCAGAAGATATGTGTGAAGTTTCAGGATGCTCCTTTGATGCGGTAGTTAACCCTTCGGCTGGCGAATGAAGATTTTCCTTCAGGATGCTCCTTTGATGCGATAGCTGAACCCTCGGATGGTATGTGCGAAGCTTCAAGGTGCTCCTTCGATGCGGTAGTTGACCCTTTAGTTGATGAATAGGAAAGTCTCGGGAAGCTCCTTTGAAGCGGTAGCTGACCCCATGGTTTTGGTTTGATGCCTCAGGATGCTCCTTTGATGCGGAGCTGATCTTTCAGACGATGTGTGTAAATCCTGCCTTCAGGATACTCCTTTGCTGCGAAGCCGATCCTTCTGACGGTGGATGTGAAGGTATTGTCTTCAAGATACTCCTTTACAACGGAGCTGATCCTTCGGACGATGTATGTAAATCCTGCCTTCAAGATACTCCTTTGTTGCGGAGCCGATCATTCTGACGGTGGATATGAAGGTATTGTCTTTAGGATACTCCTTTGCAACGGAGCTGATCCTTTGGACGATGGATATGAAGGTATTGTGTTCAGGATACTCCTTTACAACGGAGCTGATCTTTCAAACGATGTATGCAAATCCTGCCTTCAGGATACTTCTTTGCTACGGAGATGATCCTTCTGACGGTGGATATGAAGGTATTGTCTTTAGGGTACTCCTTTGCAACAGAGTTGATCCTTCGGGCGATGTATATAAATCCTGCCTTCAGGATACTCCTTTGCTACGGAGCTGATCCTTCTGACGGTGGATATGAAGATATTATCTTCAGGATACTCCTTTGCAACGGAGTTGATCCTTCGGACGATGTATGGAACTCTGTCTTCTGGATGCCCCTTTTGTTGTGGTGGCTAATCCTTTTGATAAAGAAAGTGGTGGCGGCTTACTGCTCTTGCTCATGTGCTTGCCTTGGGGAGTAGTTCTTGCTTGAGAATTTGTTTTTGTCTTTCTGAGTATTCATCCGGTATCCTAATTTTTATAAGAAACCAATTCACCCCTCTCTTGGTTTTTGTCCTACACGCAAACATTCTGCTGCGCGATACCAACAAAACTTACTCTCACTAACCTCAAGATATATACATTGATCAACAATGTTTTCCTTAAATCCAAAGGACACAATAGTATCATTGAAGTTAAGATACCATTGTTGAGAAGTCTATTTAAGTTCATATATTGATTTCTTAAGTTTACACACCATGTGTTCCTTTTCTTCTTCAATGAACCCCACTAGTGGGTCCATATAAATATCCTTTTCTATATTCTCATTCAGAAAGGCGGTTTTAACATCTATTTGATGAAACTCAAGATCATAATGAACTATTAATGTCATGATAATTCTTATAAGTGATGAAGATCTTATTGAAATACTCTGACAAAGATCCTGTTGATTTGATGAAGTCAAAGATAAAGTCAAAGTCAACTTTGTAGCGGTCAACAGTCACTTAGATAAAAGAGTAGAGAGATTAGTGTGTCCGCTGCTATACTTAGGTATAATCATTTTTATCTTTTTTGCTGCATGAGGTTTCTTCACTTAAAAGATTTTGCAAAATGCCTCTAAAATCGTTTAAACAAGTTAAAAACAAAGTATTTTGACAAAAGCTTTCTTAAACAAGTTTTTAACTGATACAGTTTTGAAATAACCGATTAAAATCACTTAGAATGTTCAGAGAAGTGTTTTTGCAGTATTTTAATCGATACAACTTGGTTTTTATCGATTAAATCCACTTAACATTCAGGATGATCGATCAGAATGCAATTATGACCAATCAGAATCAAATATAATCGATCAGAATTGAGTTATGACCGATCAGAATCAGATATGATCGATCAGAATTGAGTTATGACCGATCAGAGATTTTTCAATCGATTAAAACATGTTTCAATCGATTAAAACAACTTAGAAAATTTCTACACAGCGTTTTAATCGATTAAAACTTATTTTTATCAGTTAAAATAACTTAGAAAGTTTTACAAGAAAGTTTTGCAGTATATTAATCGATTGAATCGCGAAACAATCGATTAAATCAAAATAGAAGATTTTTTGTAAAGAGTTTTAATTGATATAAACGTTGTCGTATCAGTTAAAACAAATCTGTTAAAGAATCAAGAATGTATTAATGGATTAAAAGAAGTTTTAACAGATTAAAACTACACTTTTAACAGATTAAAAGAATCTTTTAACAGATTGATTAAACCAGCAGTTTTGAAAATCTTCTATAAAAACAGTTTGGCTTGAACATTTTAAACACAACAATTGAACATCAATCTTAAGCAATCAAGCAAGCAAACTTTAGCATCTTTTCAAGAAAGATTCGCGTCAGTTTTTGAGAAGTTCTTTGAAAATCTTTCTTGAGGCAACTTGATTTCTCCTGAAGAAGAAACACTTACAGCAGAATTGCATAAACTGGTTTGAGCATTCTAGTTTCTTCTTTTTCATTTCTTTACATTCTTTTTGTATTGTTTGGTGCCTAGAATTTGGGCACTGGTTTCTCTGCAGCTGGAATTTGGTTGTAGAGGTTGTCAAGAACTAGAATTTGGTTCTTGGTGAAAGGTTAGGTGCAGGAACTGGAATTTGGTTCTTGTGGTAGATTAAGTGTAAGATTGTAAATCTGTAAAACATTTGATCTAGTGGAACCCAGCTGGAATTTGGCTGGAGACTGTGTTAGAATCGCGCAGCGGAATGTTCGCGTGGTCGGACAAAAACCAAGAGGGGGTGAATTGGTTTCTTAATAAAAGTTAGGTTTTCAAAATTTTCCCCAAATTTTACCGATTAAAAACTGTGTAAATGTAAATAGAGAAGAGAAGAGAATCTTACACAGGAGATTTATATTGGTTCGGATCAAAAGACCCTACGTCCAGTTGCTAATCACTCAAACAGAGGATTAACGCTGTCACTATAAACAAGTTTGTTACAACAAATTACAATTGAAAAGATAAAGATAAGAAAACACCTCTCTTGAAACCCACAAGAGATGAAGAACAGCTTTCCCCAGAGACAGCACAACACACAATCCACTAAGAACTCCACTTAGTGATTCTTATCGCTTCTACCCCACACCAGGTTCCAAAAGCCCCCTTTCCTTGCAACAAACAGTTCTCTGGCACTCACAGCACTTAACTTTTGTAAGGAAAAGGTTGTTCATTTTTTCTGAGTGCAAAGAAGAGTTTAAGTAGAGAAATTAGGGTTTAGGAATTGGGAATTTCGAAACTAGGGTTCTTGGGAATAGGGTTTTCGAAAATAGGTTTGATTTGAAGTTAAAACCCAAAATCTGACTGGTTTAATCGATTAAAAGAAGTGTTAATCGATTAAACCAGAGCAAAAAATCAACAGAACCCAAATCTCTCTGTTTTAATCGATTAAAAGGAGGTTTAATCGATTAAACCGCCTGATAATCGATTAAAAGTTGGTTTAATCGATAAAACCAGTGAGTTTTTACAGAAAATGGTTTTTCTCACTGTTTTAATCGATTATTTCCCTATTTAATCGATTAAAGCTGAGCCTGGATGATAAACTTGAGCTTTTTGAAGCTTCTAAGGTTCAGACTATGTACCGGCTATCTCCAACACTAAAATTACAGACTCAATCTAATTAAAACAGAGTTATTACACTACAAAACAAGTCTTCAACTTTCTAAGTTCTTGAGTTCTTGAATCATCATCAAAATCAACAATCTTCATGTCCATCAAGTGCAACATCAAGTCCTTGAATGTTCAACAGACTGGACGTAGCCCTGGTATTGGGTGAACCAGTATAAAACACTGGTGATATCTTTCTTAACCTTTCTCTCCTTTAATTTTGTCGTTGTGTTTATATTTGATTGATTGCTTTGTGATTCAAGAACAGATCTGAAATCTTATTTTTTCAAATAGATAATCTATTATTTGCGAAAAACTTTCAAAGATCAATTCACCCCCCCTCTTGATCTAAAACTACTTTTCTAACAATTGGCATCAGAGCGAGGTGCTTGAAAGTTATTCAAGTTCTTCGATCCATGGCTGAAAACAATTTACCATTTTCTGAGGGAGCTTCTATTAACAGACATCCACTATTTTGTGGAACAGATTATCCTTTTTGGAAAATTAGGATGAAGATTTTTATTGAATCCATTGATAGAAATGTTTGGGATGTAATTTCTAATGGCCCTTTAATTACAGAAAAAGAATGGTCCAGTCTAAATGATGAGGAAAAGAAAAAAGTTCAAAATGATTGCACTGCTAAAAATATAATTACTTTTGCACTTAACATGGATGAGTTTTTCAGGGTATCCCAATGCAAATCTGCCAAGGAGATGTGGGATGTTCTTGAGGTCACTCATGAGTGGACAACGGATGTAAAGAGAGCCAGAAAGCATACTCTCATAAGAGAATATGAGCTGTTCAAAATGCAAACTGGTGAAAGTATTGCAGATGTACAGAAGCGATTCACTCACATCATTAATCATCTAATGGGCCTAGGTAAAACCTTTGATAAAGAAGAATTGAATATTAAAGTCTTGAAATGTCTTGACAGGTCTTGGCAGCCAAAGGTCACAGCAATTTCAGAGTCAAAGGATTTGTCCGTCATGACAACAGCTTCTCTGTTTGGCAAACTCAGAGAACATGAAATGGAAATTAACAGATTTAATGAACAAGAAGTCTCTGAGAAGAAAAGCAGAAGTATAGCACTCAAAGTTGAAGAAAGAAATCAAGAATCTGAGGAGGAAAGTGAGAATCTTGGACTGCTCGTCAGAAAATTCAACAAGTTTCTCAAGAAAAAGATTCAAGACAAGGAAAAACATAAAAGGTATGAGAAAAAAACTGATTCTTCTAACTTTAAATGCTATGGTTGTGGTAAGCAGGGCCATGTAAGAATGGAGTGCCCAGAAAAGAACAAATATAATGACAAGAAAGAAGAGAAAGTCAAAAGAAGAGCCTACGTAGCATGGGATGACAATGACACTTCTTCAACAGACAATTCTGACAATGAAGAAGCCAACCTGTGTCTAATGGCAAATCAAAACCTTCAATCCAGCAGTGTAAGTTCTAATTCTTCTTCAAACTTAGTGGATTATAATTCATTACAAGAAGCATTTAATGAAATGCATGAAGAGTCTAAGAAACTACAAAAAGAAAATGATAGGCTAAAAGGATTGAATAATTGGCTAGTAAATAAAGTAGACTCTCTTGAAAAGAGAATTCTTGAAGATGAAACTGATTGTGATTTCTTAAAATTAATTCATGATAATTCTGATTGTGCATGTAATAAACCCTATAATAATTGTTCAGAATTACAAAAGAAAATTGATTTTTTATCACAAACTGTTTCAAGATTTACACAAGGTCAAGCTAATCTTGATGTTTTACTTGGGTCACAAAACCTAATTTTTGACAAATCTGGCATAGGATTTAAATCTAGGATGAAAGTCAGAAAAACAAATGTAAAAAGGAAATCATACTCTGTGATTAAATGTTTTTACTGCATGAAAAGAGGTCATTCAGTAAAATACTGTAGAATTAAAGAGTATGCTATTCCTAAAGGTAGAATGAAATGGATTCCAAAGTTAAAGTCATTTCAAATAACCAGAAACATGTTAAATTTGTTTTGCAGGAACAAAATCTGGGAGTCCCTTGGTATTCAAAACAGCAAATCAGGTTCTGTTTTCATAAACTGATTGTTTTAATTGATATAAAACAGTATTAATCGATTAAAATAACTTACAGAGGATATCAGAAAATCTGTCTGTACCGTTTTAATCGATTGAAATGCGAATTAATCGATTAAAATGTTCTCAGGATTTGAGTCTAGCTGTTTTAATCGATTAAAAAGAATTTATATCAACTAAAAACACTAAGATGTTAAAATTAATCGATTCTTTTTCGTTTTAATCGATTTAAATTTTGTTATCAGTTTATTAATTTCATCCTGTACAAGACTAATCGATTCCTTTATGAATTAATCGATTATTTCACTGTAGCATTTTCAAATCTAGTATTAAAGATCAAATTAATAGGTTAATTAGTTGGTTAATCGATTAATTTGTTTCTGAAAATTAGTTTTATAACATCCAATTGAAAATTGGTAAGCAAATCAAAGTTAAAATCCCAAGTTTATATGGTAATCAAAATCTGCATAATACTTTTAAATATTCTTTGACCAAGTCAAACATCTTCCCAAGAACAGTTTAGCTGATACACCCACTGTACAAGAATCTGTGCCCGTGTTCTCAGTCAAGGGGACATATGCAATTAAAGCTGATTTTGCAGGTTCTGACGAATTGGACTACAATTCACAAAATTTGACATCCGTGACTCTTCTTGCTCACTTGAAGACCATTATTCTAATTCTTCAGTCTCTAGTTCAAGTTTCTTCTTTCTTTCTTCTTGTACTCACGTTTCAAAATCCCTCTCTAAAACTATACAACAAGATGCTCAGAAGATCAAAATCAAGAAGGAAGCAGAAAGGAGAGTCTTCCTCTGCTGGAAATCAGGGAGGCCACCTTGAAAATTGGTTCAGTGGTGATAGAGATAAGATGAATAACTTCATCACTAATTTTAGTCAAAAGCAGCTTGTAATCCCCAAATTCATAAGGTTCGCGTGGCTGGATGAAGAAGGATTCACTTCATTAAGAAGGAAACTAAAGAATCAAAAACTGAAGAATTTTCTGGAATATACTGGCAATATTCAACCAGATCTGGTAAGAGTTTTCTATGCAAATCTCACTGTCAGTGGCTCCACCTTAAGGTCTCAGGTAAAAGGAGTCAATTTGGTCATTACTCCTGACATTTGGGATGAAGTTGCTGGCCTCAAAGATGTTGGGGTAAAAATCTCTAGAGGTAATATTGCTGAATTACCAGAGTTTAATAAAACTCAATTTTTTCGCACCTGTCTTAAAGACCAAAATGATTCGGCTAGAATTTTCAATGCTGGGAAGATGAGGCTTGACTCAAGAATTCTTGCCTTCATTATTGCATGGATGCTTACTCCAAGGGGGAGTAATCATGCTATACTCAATGAGGGTGATTTGGCTCTCATGTACTGCATTGAAAATAGGATTCGGGTTAACTGGGTCTATGTTATTAAAGACCACATGGTAAAAGCCAAGAGGCTTGCTGATTACAAATTACCTTATGCTTTGTTGATCAATAAATTTTTTAGACATTTTGCAGTGGATTTAGAAGGGGAGTATGTAGAAACTCCGAAAGCATCAAATGAGATTGATGACTCAACCCTACGAAAAATGGGGTTTATTAAAATTGATGATGAATGGATTTCTAAGGTGGATGCTGGAATGTCTGAGGGTGAGGAAGAAGATGAAGATGAAGATCAGGGCCAAATTCCTTCCTCTCCAGCTGCTGCAGAGGGTCCAGAATCTACCAGTGGTCAAGCTTCATATGAAAATATGGAGATCATCCCCTACATGGAGCAGCCTGACCGTGGGACTCCTCTGTCTCAATTTGAAAGGACAATGCTTTCTCAAATGGCCACCTTGCAGGAAAACCAGAGAAAGCACATGCAGATGACCTATCAACATTTTCAACAGACCAATAATCAGTTCACCAATCTTGGACATCAGATTGCTGACATTTACACCAAGTTGGAAGACATGCAGCTGAATCAAGGGAACTGGGATGATTAGATTTATGGATAAAAAGGGTCCCTTCTCATCTTTCTTTTATTGCTTATTTCTTTTGATGCTAATTTTAAATTTCTGGGTCTGTAATATTTACTGGTTATATACCAGGCACAATCTCTTTAGCTTTGATTAATATAATGTAGGTTTTAAATTCGAAACAAACTAGCATAGATAGAATTCAACATAGATCCCTGAGAGTTTTAGCTGATACAAAATGGATTTAATCGATTAAATTGATTAAAGGAAACACTTTTCACAACAAAATAATCGATTAAACTGCGTATCAATCGATTAAAAATCTTTATAAACTAGCTTACATCAGTTAAATTAGCTAAATAAGATTTTATTCTGATTTTGTTGGATCTATTGGTTAAAATTTAATCGATGTAGTTGATATTATTGTTAAACATCCTTCTAGATGATCAGTTTTACAAAATTTATACTAGATTAGGCATAAATTTGCATCAAACTTTACTTAGATTTCAAAAACTAGTTGTTTTAATCAATAAAAAATCTTTTAAATCGATTAAAAGAATTTATACAACATTTTTCTTTACTGTTTTAATCGATTAAATGTCGAATTAATCGATTAAATGCACTTATGTTTCATACTTTCAAAATCCTTCACTAGATTAATCGATTAAAACTTTATTTCAATCGATTAAAATCATTAACAAGAACTTTTTCATCGATTTTTTTCCTGTTTTTAATCGATTTTTATTCTGGAAAGAAAAATTAAAGGCTTTAGTTAATGGCTGTTCTTGTAACATGCTACTAAAGCGTGATTCCCTTATCTTTACACGTGTTAATTGTATTCATTACAAACGTGTTAATGAAGATAAGTTTGAATCAACTTTGATTGATCTTTACATGAGTAAGATATCGTATTCATTTTTTTTAATTTTCAAAATCTAAAACTTATTACATACATTTGCATTGTTTCTCTTCTGTTCCCTATTTTTTTTTTATGAAGTCAAAAGGGGGAGAATAGTTGCTTTAGTTGCTTTACTTTTGCTCAGAGATAATTCTTTATTTAGGAAGCAACAATTTAGGGGGAGAAATAGGAAAATAATTCATTTCTTTATTATTCACTAATTTGTTTTATCAAGTGACTTCTTTTGCAGAGTTATTTTTCAAAGTGGTGTTTGTCTTCATCAAATAGGGGGAGACTGTAAGTGATGAAGATCTTATTGAAATACTCTGACAAAGATCCTGTTGATTTGATGAAGTCAAAGATAAAGTCAAAGTCAACTTTGTAGTGGTCAACAGTCACTTAGATAAAAGAGTAGAGAGATTAGTGTGTCCGCTGCTATGCTTAGGTATAATCATTTTTATCTTTTCTGCTGCATGAGGTTTCTTCACTTAAAAGATTTTGCAAAATTCCTCTAAAATCGTTTAAACAATTTAAAAACAAAGTATTTTGACAAAAGCTTTCTTAAACAAGTTTTTAACTGATACAGTTTTGAATTAACCGATTAAAATCACTTAGAATGTTCAGAGAAGTGTTTTGGCAGTATTTTAATCGATACAACTTGGTTTTAATTGATTAAATCCACTTAACATTCAGGATGATCGATCAGAATGTAATTATGACCAATCAGAATCAGATATGATCGATCAGAATTGAGTTATGACCGATCAGAGATTTTTCAATCGATTAAAACAACTTAGAAAATTTCTACTCAGCGTTTTAATCGATTAAAACTTATTTTTATCAGTTAAAATAACTTGGAAAGTTTTACAAGAAAGTTTTGCAGTATATTAATCGATTGAATCGCGAAACAATCGATTAAATCAAATTAGAAGATTTTTTGTAAAGAGTTTTAATTGATATAAACGTTGTCGTCTCAGTTAAAACAAATATGTTAAAGAATCAAGAACGTATTAATGGATTAAAAGAAGTTTTATCAGATTAAAATTACACTTTTAACAGATTAAAAGAATCTTTTAACAGATTGATTAAACCAGCAGTTTTGAAAATCTTCTATAAAAACAGTTTGGCTTGAACTTTTAAACACAACAATTGAACATCAATCTTAAGCAATCAAGCAAGCAAACTTTAGCATCTTTTCAAGAAAGATTCGCGTCAGTTTTTGAGAAGTTCTTTGAAAATCTTTCTTGAGGCAACTTGATTTCTCCTGAAGAAGAAACACTTACAGTAGAATTACATAAACTGGTTTGAGCATTCTAGTTTCTTCTTTTTCATTTCTTTACATTCTTTTTGTATTGTTTGGTGCCTAGAATTTGGGCACTGGTTTCTCTGCAACTGGAATTTGGTTGTAGAGGTTGTCAAGAACTGGAATTTGGTTCTTGGTGAAAGGTTAGGTGCAGGAACTGGAATTTGGTTCTTGTGGTAGATTAAGTGTAAGATTGTAAATCTGAAAAACATTTGATCTAGTGGAACCCAGCTGGAATTTGGCTGGAGACTGGACGTAGCCCTGGTATTGGGTGAACCAGTATAAAACACCGGTGATATCTTTCTTAACCTTTCTCTCCTTTAATTCTGTCGCTGCGTTTATATTTGATTGATTGCTTTGTGATTCAAGAACAGATCTGAAATCTTATTTTTTCAAATAGATAATCTATTATTTGCGAAAAACTTTCAAAGATCAATTCACCCTCCCCCCCTCTTGATCTAAAACTACTTTTCTAACAATTCCAAAAGAATCTTTCTTAGAAATAGATGAAAATATTTCCTTGTAGTCAATACCATCTTTTTGAGTAAAACTTTTGGCAACAAGTCAAGCCTTGTAACATTCAATATTACCATGAGATTCACACTTTGTTTAAAGATCCATTTACACTCAACCATCTTGCATCCTTCTGGAAATTCCACAAGGTTACATCATTTTGTGCCACTGATTTAAGATCATCTTTCATGACAATTAACCACTTGTCAGAATTATTAGCATTAATGGATTCTGAAAATGAAACTGAATCATTATCAATACCTAAGTCATTTTATGACTCCTATAAATAAACCACATAATCATTCAAAATAACATATTTTCATTCTCTGTGAGATCTTCTTAATACTATTTCTTGTGTTTGTTCTACTATAGCCTCATTATTAACCTCGAGATCATTAATTTGTTGTTCTTCTTGATTATTGTGTGATTCTACGATATGAGAAATAATTATTCTTGAAGGAGAGGTACTGCCTACAGAAATTTGTACTATAACTTCCTTTATGTCCATAATTTGTGAAGTTTCACGCTCACTGGTTTCACCATTCTCAATGAACCGGACATTCCCAAATTCAACAATTTTTGTACTATGGGTAGGATAGTAAAACACATACCCTTTTGATTTTTTTGGATAACCAATGAAATATCCACTGATTGTTCTTGCATCCAATTCTTTTCTTGCGAATTTTATATTCTAATTTTTGCTTAACAACATCAAACATACAGGTGTCTTAAACTTTGTTCCTACTTATCCATAACTCAAAAGGAGTATTTTGAACAACTTTACTAAATACTTGAGAGATTTTAAAGCATATATCAATAGTGATACAAGCAAAGATGAATTACTTAGCATGCTCCTAATCATATCCATTAAGGTTCGATTATGCCTTTCTGATACACCATTTTGTTGTGATGTATTTGACATTGTGTATTAAGCACAAATATCACACTTCTCTAAGAATTTAGCAAATGGACCAGGGTGTTGTCTTCATCATATCTTTCATAATACTCACCACCTCTATTTGACCTGACAATTTTCACTTTTTTATTTAATTGTCTTTCTACTTCATTTATATAAATTTCAAAGACATTCATTACTTAAGATTTCTCATGTAATAAATAGACATACTCATAACGTGAAAAATTATAAGTAAAAGTGAGAAAGTACTTCTCTTTAATGTGTGTAAGTCAATTAAACAAATCATTAAATTGTTTTATAACCTTTAATGTCAATTATTTTATTTTGTTATACAAAAGTATGACGAAAGACATTAATCTAGAGCACAGTACTATCTTGGAACTAGACTATTTATGTTCCGTTTTGCATCTACATCTCGTAAACTTTTACATCCCCATCTCCTAGACTTTTACATGTTATTCACACTTATCAAAATTATTTATTAAGCTTAACCAATTTCAAAAAAAATATTATGTTTGATCTGTTTTTTTTTCAAAAAAAAAAAACTATAGCAAAATGTAACTTTTTTCCACAATTTATTCAAAAGTCAAAGTTGGGTTTTAATATTTTGTTATCTTTTGGGTTTATTTAATGAAATATTAGTACAGATTTTTTATTATTTTTGTGTCTTAATGAAATAAAAAAATTAACCAAATTATCAAAACTTTGAGAATGACATTGTTAAAGAATAATTTTCTTTTAAGTTTATTCTTTTAAATGCATCTCCTTTTATGTCAATTTACATGTCTTTACATACCTTGGCAAATGATATGATAGCAAAAAGGAAAAATAGACATTAATTAAGTTGAAATAGCATGTACATTATTATTTGTTACTAATATAATAATCCATCATAGAGGCAATGCTATTTATACTACATGTTTTCTTATCAACAAAATATCATCTTCTCTTCAAAATAAAGTTTCTTATTCCATTTTGTTTCCAAGTTTTTATATGATGTCTCCAAGTTTGGATAAACTTTCCTCCAAAGTTATCTTATATGTCTTTCTAGGATATTCTCACGTTAAAAAGGATATTTATATTATTCTTGAGAATAAAAACATTTTACATAGTTGTAAATGTCACCTTTTTTAAAGAAACTATTTTTTCCTTCTTCCATATAATATCTCGAGTACCTAACCTAACACCCCAAATCCATCTAATATTCAAAGTTTACATCATAACTACCAATACAATACCCAAAACAACACTTATGCAAGACCCAAATGACTACTCCAATATCACATGGTGAGTCCTCTTCATTTAGTCTTTCACCATTGATGCCCACTATGACTCCTCATAATTAATATTTCACTTGGCCCATTGTTATCCAAAAAGTTACCCATTCTAACTCCTCATTTTATTTACAAATTTTTAAATTATCATTGATCTTCTCTTTAATATTATCTTTTATCTCCTTTGTGTCTTCTACTGTGATTCCTAAAAATATGAACGAAGCATTTGATCATTGTGGATGATTATAAGCCATGATTTTGGAAACATTGGTTCTTGAACATGATAGCACATGGAAATTTATTTCTCTTTGGCCTAAAAAAAATACTATTGAATGTCATCGAGCTTACACCATTAAAGTTGAGTCTAATAGTGAAATTTATCGCCTCAAAGTTAGATTTTTGGCCAAAGGATACACTCAAATATATGACCTTAATTATGCTTATACATTTTCTCCTATAGCTAAAATGATTATTGTCCATCTTCTTTGCCATGATAACTTATCATTATTTTCCTTTCAATTAATTAAATATCAAGAATGTCTTCCTCCATGGTGATCTAGACAAAAAAATTTACATGAAACAACCTCTTGGATTTATTATTCAAGGGGAATCTGGATTGAATTGCAAACTGCATCAATCTCTCTATCATATCATTGTTCAAATCTTTGGATTATATTGTAGTGAGACAAATCATTCTATTTTGATTTTTTTTACTGTCATGCCTCTTCTAGAAAAAATATGTTTACTTAATTTTGTATGTTGATAACATAGTCATGCAATGGAATTATGTTCATATATTTTCTCAATTAAAGAAGTATTTATGCAAATCACTCTCAGACTAAAGATAATAGATGTCTCAAATACTTTATGGGCATTGAAGTGATTCAATGAAAAGAAGATATTATAATTTCTCAAAAAAATAAATGTTTTAGATATCCTCAAAGAAAAATACATAATTGATTTAGATTAATGAATAGTCTTATGAATCCAAATAGGGATGAAAATTAAGTCCATACTCGCGGGGACTGATCTGTCCCTATCCCGAGTTTGACGAGAAAAAACTGAGTTAATTATGGGCGGGGATGGGTTTAGGTTTTCCCTATTTTAAAAAATCAGGGGTGGGGACGGGGATGGGTATCGCAATCCCCACCTCGCCCCCACCTCCATCCCTACCTCGACTTTATATTTAAATTTAAATTTTAAAATAATAACATTTTAAAAGTATTTCCTTTTCCTTTTTTCATTATATATGGTCATTTTTTATATTTCACCATTTTTACTTTCTTCTACCCACTTCTTATTCTTTTCTTTCTCTTTTAATTTTTTAGATCAATTAGTTCATTATATTATTCTCTTTCTCTTATCTTTCACTTTTTCATATTTCTTTAATCTTTCCAATCAATTTATTTTTTTAATATTTTAACCAATTTGACGAACACAAAAATAATTTTTCTTCTTCTTTATCTTTTTTTAAATATTTTACATAAATCTTAATAGTAACTAATATTATTTTATTTATAATTTATCTTCATTAGGTTTTATTATGTCATATTTTTTGGATCTTATTATTCTTATTTGTCATATATCAAATTTTATCTTAATAAAATTATTTTTAAAGGATTAAAAAGAATTAATAATTTAAACTTTTATTATTTTAAACTAGTTAAATAAGAATTAACTTATTAAATATTTTCATATAAACTATATATTTCATATTTTTAAATGACAACTTAAAAAAGAATTAACTTATATATGTAATCAAATGTTTGAATACAGTATTATAATAATAATAATAATGTTATAAGTATTATATATAAAGAAAAAATGATTAAATGTTTCTTTTACATATATATTTTAATATAAATATAATAAATTAAAATATATATTTAATTAATAGTAAATAAAAATTATAAAATATAAAATATGTATTTATATATAAAAAAATAAAATTAATTTATTATAAGTACAATCATTTTTTTAGAAATAATGTTGATCGGGAACTGGGCGAGGGTGACAAAAACCTAATGTGGACAGGGATAAAGACTTAATTTATAATCTCGACAGAGATCGAGAACGAGGGCAAAGAAATGGTTAAAAAGTCAGGAGCGGGGTCGGGAGGCAAACCCCACCCCCGCCTGTCATGCCTAGATCCAAATCAAAAATTAATGAGAGTGTAAAGTGAACTAATCATAGAGATATAAAAGACTTGTTCAAAAACTTATTTATTTTATTATTACTAGACCTTACTTGCCTTTAACAAGTGGAATCATCAATCAATTTATGCAATATCCTTGTCTTAATCATTAGAATGTTGTTATTTGCATCCTTAGATACCTAAAAAGGCTTTAGAACAAGGATTATTATATAAAAAATAAGAGAATTACTTAAATGTTTAGGTAATGTGATGCTTAGTAATAGAAAGACATTCCACTATTAGTTATTTTGTTTTTATTAAAGATAATATTATTTATTGAAAAAAAAATAAGAGATAAAATGTGGTTACCCGATTTAATACTGAACTTGAATATAAGAATGTAATATCTCTCATAGTGAACTTTATGTAGAAAAAATATTTCCTTCTTGAGTCTGAATTTCTAGTAAATTCAACAAATAATAATGTATTATGATAATTAAGTAATAATTGCATTGTTGATTAACATTTTTGTTGAAGATGCAGGGATATGATAATTCAGATTTTGATGATGACTCAAGAACAAAGGACTTAAAGATTAGAAGACTTATAATTTCATTTGTAATTATTTGTAATAACTCTGTTTAGTCAACTTGAGTATGTATAAATAGAGTCTGAAACAGCCAGTACATAGTTTGTCCACAAAAAGTTCATGTTTTCTCAAAAGCACACTGTGATAATCAATTATCATGTGGGATAATCTATTATCCAGTTAATTTGAATTCCAAAATGGGCTCTGTGATAATCGATTATCACTCAGGATAATTGATTATCCTGGCAAAATCGTGGAACTCTGGAATTGGCTCTATGATAATCGATTATCACTCAAGATAATTGATTATCCTGGACAAACTTTTGTTTTCTGATAATTGGCTCTGTGATAATCGATTATCTATATCAGTTATGAATTTGAATTTCAAATGTTAACCTAATTTTCGAAAACCCTAAACCTAACACCTAAAACCTCTATTTAATTATGAATTTGAATTTCAAATTTTAACTTAATTTTCGAAAACCCTAAACCTAACACCCTGAAATCTCTATTTAAAGGTCTCTCATGCTTTCTGTAAAACAACATTTTTTATACTCAGAAGTTGAGAGTTTTGATTGCTGAGAAAACTTTGAGTAGGGAACAAAAAGGAACTTTGAAAACCTAGTGTGGGCTAGAAACAATAAGAATCATTGAGTGGGTTTCTCAGTGGATTGAGTGTTGTGCTGTCTCCATGAAAGATGTCTTCATCCCTTGTGGCTTCAAAGGAGGTGTTCATCTCTTGTATGACTCAAGAGAGGTGTTTTCTAATTTTTTTCTATTTGTAATTTGTTTGAAACATTATCTTAGTGACTGAGTTAATCCTCTTTTAAAGTAATTAACAACTGGACATAGAGTCTTTTGATCTGAACCAGTATAAAATACTTGTGTAATATTTTTTCCTTATCTTTTTACTTTTCAAGTGCTTTATTATATCAGTAAAATCTTGCAAAAAAATTTTAAAAAGATAATTTTTATAAAAAACCAATTCACTCTCTCTTAGTTTTTGTCTTAACGTGAACATTTTATTGCACGATACCAACAATTTTGCTTGACAAAAATTATTGATCAAGAAAATTTGTATAACTTTTGTGAGTTTCAATCATCAATTTGCACAATTTAACTTAATGAATGAGAAGACCTTAAATTCAATTTATATGTTTCAAGGATATATAATCTACGTACTCCAACTTGAAAAAGGAGTGTTTATATAGCTTAACTTCTAATAATAACTTAGCTTATCTTCTCTAAAAAGTAAAGTTGTCTTGTACCTTTCTTTTTAACTTTGATGTAAATTTTCTTGTAAATAATATGAGTCAGCTAAGAGATTAATCAATCTTTTAAGCCATTTCTCATATTTTTACTAGTAGGTATTATTAAAAGAAATCTTATATAATTGGTGATAGTATCAGTGTTACCTAAAAATCTATATTGCATCTAAGAATCTCCCAAATATGTAATTTCACAGTGGTTAACATGTGTGTATAATTGCACTAAATTTGATCTAAACTTCGATCTTGCTACTGATGGGGACAAGCTCCAAATTCTCTTCAGGTACCTCATAACTCGGGTAATTTTCTGGAGTATCGGAAGGAAGCAGTTCCTCATATTGACCTGTTCTAGGGACAAGAAAAACCAAAGCAAGTATAGCAAACCTAAGCATGTCCCTTATGAGAACAGCCAGCCAAAGGTTTGTGAAGTCAGTTCTGGTGATGTGGAGGAGACGAAGAAGCAACCCTCCACCCCATCTGGATAAGAGGGCACCAGTGCTATCAATGCACATTAAGAGAGCAAAAAATGTGCCCTCAATGCCTAAAGGGCACAACTGGGTGCTCAGCACCATCATGGGCATCCATCTGATTTTGCCTGTGATTCTTGTAGCACTTTCTTCAATGACGACAAAGATGTAGTCAGGGATTCCAATAACCAAATTCCAACGGAGGATGAAAATCAGGTCCAGCACACCAGATATGCCATAAAAGAGTTGTGCATAAAACACTAGGTCTCGGAATGCGTAGTCTTTTAGAACCTTGTGGTAGATTAAAACCCCTATTAATGATGCCACTGCACCGATTGCATATATCACCCCTACAAACTCCTGCATACAGAGGGAGGAAATTAAGTTGTGGTGTGTTGAGATAATGAGTTTAATTTACAATAACCATCGGTTTAGTGTGAATCAATAGTAAATATAAGTTCTTGAAGCTAAAAAAAATAAAATTAAATAAATCTCTGAATTAACTCTTTTTCATTTTGATCATTAAACATATGCTATTATTATCACACAAGTCTTTAAACTAAAGAAAAAAATTTTATATATATATATATATATATATATATATATATATAGAGAGAGAGAGAGAGAGAGAGAGAGAGAGAGAGAGGGGGAGGGAGAGAGGGAGAGTTAATTTAAACACAAGTAAAATTCTAATAAAATTCTGACAAGTTTAAGTTTTTTTTTTTTTAATTTCAGAAACCAAAATTGACATAAAGATACATTTCACAGATTAAATTAATCATTTATAATTATTTGAATATAAATGGTAATAAATTTATTAACATGACAATTTATGATCGAACGATACTATATAAAAAAAAAGCTAGTTATACATGAAGTATTTATTCTTTACGCTTGATGAGTAGCAAACTATATATGAGGGGTACCTGAGAGAATGCAGGACCAGCTTTTGAATCGGTATACCAATAAAAATGTCCTTCGTGAGTGGTCACATTTAAAGCCAAGGAAAGGAACATGAATAGAGAAGGCTTCCACACTTGAGGATACCTAATTGTTTTGAACATGCTTCTAATAGTCGTTCCTACGCTCACCAGCACTGCCTGTGAAATCTTAAGATTCTAGTTAGATAATATAGGTGACAAACATAGAGATGTAAATCTTCCAAAATAAGAAAATTAGTCATTGTCTATCATTTCTAGTTCTTACTCGATATAAGATTAGCCATTAACGTTTTACACTATGTAACTTGAAAATATGGGATGTGTGAAAGAGAAGATAAATCAGTAAAAATAATATATCAAAATTAGAAATAGTAGACCAAAGAAGAATAAATGAATGCATAGAATGATACAATTTTAAGAGTATATAATCTTAGGTGGGCAAGAACCTTAGCCCCACTTGTATCCACATATACGGGTTAAGTATCAGTATATATAATCAAGTAGTTAATTAGATGTCCAGCGAGAGCCTCCAGTTTTACACATCAAACCAGGTCAAATCCAATCACTTGACTAGTTTCTTATCATTAAGTTAAGAATATTAGTTGTTTAAAATGCTTTATAAGAATAGAAAAGAAACATTAGGGACAAAAAAAATAGAAGGGACAGCTGATCTGTGATAGTTTTGATAGATTACAAACTCCGATCAGTCCGACTGATTGACAGTTCAGTTTGTTAATAAATAAATTATATGTATAACAATATATCTTTAATTATATAAATAATTTTTAAATTTTTATTTATTAATTAATAATTTAAATTTAATTAATTATTTTTTATAATTTAAATTATAATATTATAATATATTTATATATATATATATATAATTAATATAATAAAAAATATATAATTTTTTTTAATTTTAATATATAAATTTTTTTAAATAAATTAATTCACCTCGTCCTGTTCTTATTCGTCAAATTAACAGGTTAGACAAAATAAGGTAAAATAATTGACTAAAACTACCAATAATTTCACTGTTTTTTAAACGAGTTTCACGACATCAAAACTTAATTCATCTTACCATCTCTATTACACAAATCATTACTTTTTAACACAAGAAAAAGTTGAGGTATAATTCTTGAGTAACGTGCATATTTTAAAATATAACAAGTTTAACTAATAAAGAAATAGAGCATGAGACACAGTGTAGTGTAATACTAAATCAAAAGTTGAATTATGAGAAAAAAAAATTAAGGTAATTCAAAAAAACAAGACTAATATGATAAAATGCCCTTTATCTTAAGGAAAGGTAAATCTCTACCTCAGGCCAAAGGTTTAAAGATCCTTGATTATTTATTTTCGAATTTTCTTTCTTAATTATATCAATGGTTATAAATCAATCATTTAAAAATTATGAATTCCTCTCTAGTCTAAAATCTTAAAATATGATTAGGATTTTTTTCTTATATACTTAATTCTATTTTTTTTAAAATGAATCACTTTCAACACAATAACAACATCATCATCTAAACATAGATTAAGATCATCACATACTCTATCATAAAATTGTTCTCCATATGTAATGTCAAGAGAAATAAAAAAAAATATATATATATATATAATTAATAAGTTGTATTAATAAATTACCTAACCTGTTTCGTTTCAATATGCGACCCACTTGTTCTGTTTTCATAAATCACAAAACCCAGCACAGTTGTCAAAGTCGGACAAAGCGCCAAGAGACCCAGCGACTCCTACAAAATAAAAAAATAAACAAATATGGTCCAAATCCTTTTAATATTATTTATTCATCACAATTATGCACTAAAAATCTTAAATAATAAAATGTGTTAAAAACATGTAATTAACATTTCCTCTGTACAAATAAAACATATTTAAAATAATTAAATACTCTATAAGCGAAGGATTTACTTAGTATTATTCAATTATCAATAATAATAACATGTAATCAGTAAGTGAACTTTTATGATAATTATTTTAAAAATAACTTAATAATAATAATAATTTTTAATTGGTTTACCATTAAAAAAGAGTTATATTTAGACTAAAATTAATCATGTTTTTAGTTTTAAAAATTTAAGATAAATCCAATTTTACGTAAAAAATTCCAATTGAAATCATTCAAATTACTAAAAAAAGTGTTTCAAATTACAATAAACATTAAATTTGAAACGTTAAATATTTTTTTTAATTCGTAAACAATAAATTTGAAAAACTAACGTAATATACATTTTAAATTTTAGAAATAAAACTATAATAATTAAATTTAAAAGGCCAAAATCAAATCACCTCAAATTTTAGAAATTAAAAATTAAAATTAAACACTTCAATATAAATTTTTTTTAAATAATAAGGATTAAATTTTTAAAAATATATACACTATTAACCACTTTAAATCATTTTAAAGTATTGTCAAATTATTTAATATAATCTTTAAAATGATAATTACAATTTAGAAGAATTAAACTAGTCTAAAGTCCAATGAAATTCAAACCAAAAACCATGGAACCGTTGAAATCTGGAGGAACTATGCTCACAAATCATGAAATCTCGCGGTTCCGTGTTCGTACCTGAGGACCAAGCCGGTGCACGAAGAACCCACTCGCGAGGTACCCGATGAGCGCGCCGGTGCCGGAGCAGAATCCGCAGAGGCTTTGCAAGTCCGGCGCTAGCTCCCTCACCTCGATGCTGTTCCTGGCAATACACGCATCGATCGTGACGTCTGCGATCGCGAGCGACGCCGACACACCGAGAAAGCACATCAGTGCTGCGGCGGCGGCGAGGTTACCGGTGAGTGCGACAGTGGCGGCGGAGACGGCGCCGATGACGCCGGAGATGACGAAGTAGGGTCGGCGGTGGTATCCTCTGATGGGGAACGTGTCGGTGAGGATTCCCCAAAGAGGTTTGAGAACCCAGGGGATGAAGTAAACACCTACGTAGAGTTGAACGGTGGAGGGTTGAAGCTTCTGCACGTCTTTCCAGTAGTAATCTGCGACTACCTTGAAGAGCGAGCCCGAGAGGCCTTGCCCTAAACCGTAGATGAGGAACACTCCGATCACGAAGGTAGGGTTTAGCTGTGAGGAGAGCATTCTCAGCCATTCGACTGGTTCTGTTAGAAGAGAAAGAAGGGTTTTGGTTTTGGTTTCGGCGGTGACGGTTACGTTAGCGTTCTCTCCCATTGTGTTGTTGCTGGGTGGGTTCAAATGGGTGGAGTTTGTTGTGTTTTCATGGATTGATTAGATGCAAGATTTGGTTTGACTTAAACACGACAATAAGAGGAAGAAGAAGAAGCAATATGTGATGCAATTTGGAGTGGAACGGGGCGTTGAATACTATTAAAATAGACAAGTGGAAAGAAACTTAACAGCTGTTCTTGACTCAGAAAAATCAAAATATACAAGAAAAAAGAAAACTCTAATCCATTCTGTTATTACAGGAAAATATAAGGGTGTAGAATATTGGAAATTGGAAAGAACATCTTCAAGAAATGAGTTATAAACTCGCTGCACTGAATCCAAAATATTTGGTGCATGGATTATTATTATTATTTGTGTTTAATGTGATTCATTTTATATAGTAACTGCAGCATTGTTAATGTTTAACTTGTCGGTTCATGTATAATATATTGCTCACACTTGTTACTTCAATAATATTTCAATCTTGGTGTGATTTTCTTCTTCATGGTGTATGCCCCTTCAATAGTGTTTTATTTCTTTCATTCATCAAAAATTAGATTGTGAACTTTTATTAACATTAGTTATCTTCAATTGAACACACTGACTCAATCCTAATACTGCTTATACAAAGTGATGAAGTTTTTCAGTGAACGATGTACACAACATTTGTACAAAAAGTTAACAAAACCGATCCCCAAATATTAGGGAAGAGAATCTTCCAATTATAGAAAATTGGGAAAATTTATCGTAAATAAAAAATTTATAATATCTGAATACTTCCATTCTAATTGGAGCAAATAAATTATACAGATTCTAACTGGTTACATATTTCAGTTATTTGAAGACTTAATAAAAGTTTTACATATTTCAGTTATTTGAAGACTTCATAAAAGTTTTGAGAATCTTTTGATGACTTGGAAGAGAATCTTTTGTCTAATGCAGTCACAATCGACTTCTAAATGGTCTATCCTCTCATGAAGCTACATCAAATGTTTCAACAGCAAAAGGTTCACATGTGATGTGAATCGACCTAGTAATTGACTTGGAATAATTTGCTTTTTCCTCTCCCATGAATCAGATTACCACTCAAAAAGTGAAATAGCCTGAAGTGTTTGCATCCCCTGTCTCTCTTCAATCAACTCTTCTAAACCTAAAAAAGAAAATAGACATAATTTATATTTTAACAAATGGCTTTTAGGGGGAAAAAACGGTCACACATAACATAATTTTTAAAACAATGCTACAATAAGAAAATAGTATGCTGCTACATCTCCATTAATTATCGTCTGTTACTCCAATGCAACATAACAAATCTATTATTGGATTGTAATGTATCCATAACATTGAACCAATGGAAAGGTGAGACATACATTTAAGTGCAACTTCAGAACGTAGACAGATATGATAATTCAACTGCACAAGTTACGACCCTTTATAATGACAGCATATTGCTAGGATAATATAAATGGCCCCAGAATTTTTCCACAAAAACAGACACAAACAAATACTGATATGAATCATTTTGAGCTAACAAGTATAAGTTTTCTGCACTAAACTGGTAATTGCTTTACTATACACACCAAGTAATTTACATGGCTATATTTATAGCTCATCATCAGTTTTTAAGTTTTAACTCCTTGTGCGAGATCCCTCGCTTTATGCCCTCCTACGTAAAGCTCTTGTTTGTGTTCTGACTTACAAACTCATGCAGCAAGTAACCTCTGAATATCCTTCTGAAAAAATAAATCAGGAAACAGGTTAATCATAGAAGCTTTTTGATAGCTTTAGTATCAATTCTCAAACAAACACGTCTAACTTGTCTTATATACACATGTAAGAACAAATATATAGTTTCTTTTAATTGTAATTCACTCTCAATCCAATGTAGAAGGATGAACTGGAGTAATAGAAAAACCAGACTCAAGGAAAATCGTTCATGTTGGTTTTATTTGGCCATTTAATTCATTAGTCCCTTTCAGAATTCTTGGGCTTAATATCCCTCTCCTAATATCTTCAATGGATGCAGCCCCTCAATGATTTGATGCAATTGCAAGAAGGTATAAGTAGTACTGAAACTAACAGCTATAGCTAACAAACTCATTTTCTGCAGCACTTAAACTATCCAGTTTTTAAGCATTAAGTTGTAGTTTTCAGCATTAGTTCAGTGCTGGGAAGAAAAATGAGGGAGCGAAAGTAGGTAGGTGAGAAACTAATAGAACAGAAATAGAGTGCAAATATGTGTTTTTGGTTTAAGAGAAGTACATGAAAAATAGTTGAAATAGAAAAGAGAAATTTAAAAGAGAACAAAAAATCAATAACAATCCATTCTATAGATAATAAATATATATAAATCTCCACGGGAAATACTCCTTGGTAATGAACAAAAATCAAAAGAGTAAATTGGGTTACGAAATGCAACAATAATCAATTATATAGTAGTTCATAATCAATAATGAACACCTCACTGTCCTTGTTAATATTCATTTTTGTGAAAAAACGAAAAAGGTGCAAGATTCGCCCCTTTTAATTTCTTCATTCATCCACTTTCACTAAACCATACAGGGCATGTTTTCATTTCTTTGCTCTTCCCTACCTTCCTCCTCTCCTCAACACTGAATTTTCAGTGCTAGATTTCACAATATATTAACATATACTCTATATTATTCACATCATCAATCTTATGTCGCAATTCGCAAAGCACAATGACAAACCCCACTAGCTAATATTTCATTGCTATTATAACAATTAGAACCTGGACATTTGCTTCAGAGGGAAGCTTAATATACCTCAATCTGAAAAGGTGAGGTTGTTGGTGGGTATCTTTCAATAACTTTACCATTTTTATCAACCAAGAATTTCTCAAAATTCCACTTTATTAGATCACCCAGAAAGCCTCCAGCACTTGATTTCAGAAACTGGTACACAGGGGCCGTAAATGGTCCATTGACATCCACCTGATTTATAAAACTTTATTACTTTGCTTACTTGTACTTTAAACTGTTCTGAACAGCTGACTGAAGAAACATTATCAAACCTTGTCAAAAATTGGAAATTCAGCTTTAAATCGAGTGCAAGCAAACTGCTTAATGTCTTCATTTGATCCAGGTTCCTGCATTCCAAATTGATTGCATGGGAAAGCTAGAACCTCCAAACCTGGAAAGAAGCAGCATAAGGGCACTAGATGTGTGTAGCTGAGAAAACATAATTTAAAATTAAAAAGCTTAGAACTATTGGGAGTCTCACATCGTTGATGCCTCATGCCATGTGGTATGGTTTAAATATCTATTAGGCTACTCTACATATTGTCAATTGGTTTTATGTTGGAACCTTAACAAAAACCATATTCATAATAACAACAAAATAATAAAATTGAATAAAAGTCACTTTTGCATCAATCCATTGGAAGTATTTTAATTTTCCAAAAAACAAAACCACCAATGTCTGTCCAAGTTCAAGAGACCAGAAATTATACTGCCAAAGCTGGCCCATGTTCCAGCATAGAGTAACATTTTCATTCTACCCATTTTAATATGAAACTTAAGGTGTGCTTGGTTGAGATAAAAGAATGACAGATCAAAACAAAAATAGAGCAGCTACAATAGCCATTCTTTATTTTGTAAATTTTTTCACACCAACTAGGAAAATGCAACATACAATCCAAACAAAAGGGAAAATGAAAACTTATTCACTTTCACTCCCTACCTAATCGTTAGTAAATTCTTCCACCCCAACTTGGAATGAAATGCAATTATTTGTCCAAACAAAACAAGGGCAAATGAGAACTTCTACACTTCCAATCCCCTACCTAACTCTTCAAATTTCCATCTTCCCTAACAAGAGCACAGAACACCCTTAATTTAGCTACAAGTACCAGTAGCATCACACAAACAAGCCACTGGGATAATGGAGACGGGGAATCAATAAAATAATGCCACACAATTTAATATCTTCAATTCCATAGCATGGAGTCCTTAAATGTCTTTATTTCTATTCTAGGTTCTACCCTTCTACTGCAAGAAATTCACTTTGATCTTCATCATATGAAGAAGGAGAAAAATATAATAAGGATAGAGAGGGGGAGTCAATACAATAATGCCAGACAATTTAATATCTTAAATTTCAAAGGATGGCGTCCCTAAATGTCTTTATTTCTGGGTCCTACCCTTCTACTGCAAAAAGTCACTTTGATCTTCATCATATGAAGGAGAAAAACAATGTTTAAAATTCTACATAATATTTGTCATTATTGTTAAAAGTTGGTGTCAAATAAATAATTCATAAAAACAAGCATTATTTCTTTGCCATCCATAGATGGTTCTCATACTTAATTAAATCTAAAATTACATCAAAGTGGAAAAAACTGCAGAACATGAGTTAACAGGTTCAGCAATATTTTTCATCAATCCACTTAACATGGAAAACAGCAAGATAGTATATCAGCAGACTCTATATAATGCATCATATGGGGAAATCAATATACATTGTAAAATCATACCCAATTTGTAAGTAACAATTACAGAACGGTGTAGGAGAATAGGGGTTACATGTGAGAAACAACCCAGTAAGTAAAGTTCATTCACATCAGTATCCCATCTAAAGTGACCAATAAATTGTGCCTGAATTCACGTAAGTGGACATACTGCTCTCCAAGTTTTATACAGTGCCCAACAAAATAGAATGATTTGCACAAGTACATAGATTCAGAATCAAGAAAATATATGAGCGAACACCAACTAACATGACCAATTGTCATTCTCAGAAATATTAAGAAGATAGACAAATAACAATCATTTATACGATACATACCTTGATTCTTATACTTTTCATACAAACGTGACAGCTCCGAGTAATTCGATGATGTCAAACCACTGCCATAGGAAGGAAATTTATTAAATGGTATCATAAAAGACCAGACAGTTTGACACATTGTTATAACCAATTTGATTTTAAGATATAGAAATTTGTAAGAATAATTAATGAGGAAAACTATGGCTCCAAGACATATTGAGCAACATATCTCCCTTGAAGAGCATAATTCATACCATCGTGAAGCAACATTGACAATCAACAGAACCTTCCCCTTAAATTTGCTAAGAGAGACTTCCTTTCTGTCAATATCCTGCGTCATAAAATATAATATAATATACACCATGAGCTCATAACAAATAAAAATAAATAAATAAACTGTTACCTAAATTTCAAAAAGGTCTCCCAATTCAGTAAATTGTCCATAACAATAGATTGTAATATACCCCACTTCTCCAATTAAAATTTCAAGGTTTACCCAATTCATTTCAAGAAAAAGGGTTATGGAAATTGATATTGAACATGGTACCTTAACAGTAAAATCATAAATGGTTTTTTCTGTGGCAGCTCTTGCTTGAACTGAGAAAGACCTAGGCTTTATGAAAAGCTTGGGAAAAGTGGATGATGTTTGTAGGGAAAAGGCAGGATGGAAAAAGGTTGAGTTAGAGGAAGCAAAGGAGGATTTGATGAAAGGAACAGAGGGAGACGTTAGTGGGTTTGTTCTGGCATGAGTGAAATCATGAAGGGGCGTGAAGCAAGTGGTGGAGAAAGCCATGGAGGACATTTTAGGTGGTTGGGAACTGAAGAGACTTCTCAAGTTTGGTGCTTTCTGTATCTGGAATTTGGAAGTGAATTTGTGTATCAGAGAATGGAGATGCGTGTTGGAGGGGAAATTACGCGTAAACATTCTCAAAGAAAAAAACATAAAAAATAGAATGCTAATAAAATTTTCGTTGGTGAAGAATAATACACTAGACAAAATTATTTAAATTTCCAAATTCCACGGAAATGTAAAACTCTTGCAATTCTAAAACAAATTCTAAATTTTATCAATTAACAGTCCTACGTTTAAGTTTACTTAAAATGGAATTCCAAGTGTAAGAAGCTTGGCCACTCACATTCTTATTACCAGTTAACTAAACAAAATTTATAATCTAATTTCGTCGATATTTTAAAATAAATTATAATTTTTTATCTAATTTAATTTTATATTTAATTAATTTTAATCTAATTAAAAATTAAAAATAACTAATAATAATATCTATATAAATAATTAATTTTAAAATATAAAAAATAAATAAAAATAAAAATATATTTTTAAGTTTTAAATTATATTAATATGAATAATTTTATATTTAGATATAAGAATTTAGTATATAAATTATATAAAAAAATTATTTATTTCAAAATAAAAATTAAAAAATATTTTTATTTTTTATTTTTTAAATAAATAAAGATTAAAAACTTATTTTTTTATTTTATTTTAATAATAAAATTAAAAATATATTTCTCTATCAAAATAATTTATAACATATATATATATATATATATAATAAAATAAAATTATTTTACTTTTATTGGTACGTGTATAAACTTGTTTTGCTTAAATTTATTTAGGTTAAATTTAAATGAATCAAAATTGATATGATTTATTTTAGATTATAATTTTTTTTTTACCTAAACTTCTTTTTTTTCTTTTTTTTAGGTTTTTCAAGTTAATCTATTATATTAAACTTATTTTAACACTAAGAAATAGTTACATACATGGGGTTAAGAATAAAAATATTATTTTAATATAAATTTTATTTAAAAAATTATTGAAAATTAGAAATTTATTTATGTAAATATTTTTAATTTTCAATAATTTTATATATAAGATCCACATATTTTAATAGTTTTTATTCACAGATAATTTTTTAAAATAACTATATTTAAATATGCTCTAAATATAAAGATAAAAATAAATTAATCTGAACAATTTCTTTTAATAATAAATAATTAAGATCTTATAATTTACTTTTTTTTATATCTTTAATTTTTATATTATAATATTGAATTGTTATAAAATTCCTTTAATATATGGTAAATCGATATTTTTTTAAGATAAAAAATAATAATATACAGTTTTAAATTTTAGAGTAATTTTTGGCAAAACGGCTAGGCCCGGCAGCCGGCCTGCCATAATATGCGGGGCGGGTTGGTGTTTTTAGTCCACCAGCCCACTTTGGCCTGCCCGCAAGCTCGTCAACTCGTCGGGTCAACTCGTGAGACTGGCGAGCCAGCCACGGCCGCCTAATTAATAAAAAAATAATTTTTTATTGTAATAAAATTAATTATAAAGATAATATATAAAGTTAAAAATTTTAAAAAGAGAATTAAAAAAGTTTCATTCTCACATAAAATATTATCCTCGTGAAACATAAATTTCTCTCATGTTCTCCTTGTTTATCCTAAGCATCTGATTATTTTTATCCTTATTACTTGAATTAAAGGTGTAAGAATTCATTGAACCAAGAATAACATGAAGTTTTATCAAATAAAAAAGATATATGTATTTAAATTTTTCAATATAAAAAATATAAATTTTATAAGTTTAACGTTATTTATATATATATATATATATATATATATATTTGTTATTATTTATTATTATGTAAATTTTATTATTGTTCTAAATTATAATTTCTTAAAATAATGTATTGATTTATATTATTAAATTGAAATAATATATATATATTGAATTATTGACAAACAAATAATAATTTTATTATTAAATTTATTAAAAAAATTTATTTAAAAAAATTATTTTTTTCTAAATTATAGTAGGCTAAAGTGGTGAAGCTAGCCCATTTTGTCATCCCTAATTTTAACGTATTAAAATAAAAAATATATATATATTACTCTTTTCTTCTTAATCTAAATTAATATGAAATAATTGACTTAAATATTTTTAAAACTCGCGTAAAAATTATCATGTCTTCTTTTTATTTTTATACTTTAAATTTTTTACATTTTATTAGTGTTTTTAATCCTTATTATTAACTACTATAAATTTAATTTCAAATATATAAAATATTAATTAAGTAAAATATGTTTGAGTGGGTTGAGGAGAGTGTGTAGAAATTAAATTATTTTTCTTCCAATTTTTAAGCATATATATATATATATATATATATATATAATATCAATTATCCATAAATATTTTTACAAAAAAATCAGTATTTTACTACATATTTAAGATGTCCTAATAATTTTATTATAATGGTATTAAAAAAAATCAGTATTTTACTACATAATTTAAGATATCCTAATAATTTTATAATAATAGTAATGATTATAATATATATATATATATATATATATATATATATATATAATTTTTTATTTTTTTAAATAAAAAAGCAGAATAATTTATTTTTCTATTTACACTTTTATATTATTCATCATCTACTTCCTGTACTATCCTATGGAAAAATAAATTTAAAAAAAAAAATCAAAACTCTTAAATTATTTTAATGATTCATCAAGAAACTGGTTGGTCAAATCTGCTTAATGAACTCAGACTAATTTGAATCATACTTTCCTAATCATCCGAAAATATTATTTACTTTATGCAAACAGATAATGGAATAATAATTTTCAATTAATATAACATAAAAATTAACCTAATTCAAATTTTTATGGTTTCTAAATACCCTTTTTTATCTAATTTATTTTTTGTGTACCCTATCTTTCTATTTATCCAAAAAAACATATTTTATGATTAGTTTAAAAGGTGATGAGATTGGGATTATGTGTGTGGGCGTGAGGGAGAAAGGTTTGAAACCACACATTTGGACGACATGTTTGTGTGGTTCATGAATCACCACACACTCTTATTTGTCCTCATTTATTCTCTTAAGTCCTTATCTTCTATATATATATATATATATATATATATATATATATATATATATATATATATATATATATATATATATATAACTTCATTTTTTTCTGTTATTCTATCTATAATTTCGGTCCTTATTTAAAATAAAATAAGGATATTTAATTTTTTTATTATAAAAAATCCACAATGTTATTTATATTTATTTTTTATATTTTAATTAATCAAAATAACTTTATGATATAACTTTAAAAAATATCAAATGTTTTAATTTTAAATAGACGAGATAAATTACGAATTAAACAAAATATGAAATCAAAATTGTGTTTAAATCTTTTTTTTTATCTTTTACACATATAAGAGATATATAATTTTTTTTAGTATTTTTGCATGTAGGATTTTATGGTTTACAAAGTATATACAAAAATTTGTTGGTATACAAATATTGACGAATTACTTTTTAAGAAAAAATTCAGTGGGCTTCGGTATTTTTTTTTTAATGATAATGTATAAATATTATATTTGTTAAATAATTTTACTTTACCATATTAATAAAAATATGGTTAGAGATATAAAAGGACAATTTTATGGATCAAATAAAAAAATTTAATGATTCAATTTAACTTACTGATCAATGGATTAATAAATCAATTTTGATCTTAAAATAATTAATTAAAAATAATTTAAATAAAAATATATATTTTTTAAAATTTAAATTATAATAATAAAATTAATTTTTATTTAAAATATAACAATTTAATATATAAATGATACGAGAATAGATGATTCACTCTCAAAATAAAAGTTAAAAACTTCCTATTCTTTATCATAATTCATTCTTTAATTATTTATTAATCTAAAATAATAATTAATTACTTTGATATTTACTCTCAGAATAAATTAATCTTTTATTAAATTATTTTATAATATATAATTTTTTTATAAAATAATATTATTTTTATTTTTATTTAAAAAATAATTATTATTCTATAAAATGGTCGAACACATAAGTTTACGAGTTAGTCTAACCTAAATCTATGTAGATCATTGTCTAAATAGGTTGGACTAAAATAAATCTGATTCAATTCAGACTACAAATTTTTCGACCTAACCTAACCTATTTTACAAGTTTTGCCATACTAATACATCAAGTTAAGCCTATTATATATATATATATATATATATATATATATATATATATATATATATATATATATATATATATATATATAATGATATTTTATATACCAAAACAATTATACTTAAGTATATAAATCACACCGTTATTGTGATAAATAACAATTAATTTATTTTTATTTATGATTATTGTTTTAAAATAAAACATATTTTATGTTTTTCAATGTAAAAAAAAATTATATAGATCTCCATTTAATATTTTAATTTTCTTATCAATGGTACATTAAAACATTAAGTGTAACATTATTATATCGATTATTTATTTAACATGCTATATCATGTTAAAAGGACAAAGTAAAGTATTTATAGATTTAAAGCATAAATTCAACATAATTAGAGGGATTAAAAAATTTTGAAAAAAAAAAATCATGGACAATTATTTAAAGTTTTAATTTCATTAACTTATTTTTATCTTTGGAATTAACCCATCATTATTTCCCACCCAATTCAACCAAACATAATGTGTCCAGCACTCATTACCTAACTTAAAAAATTGATGACATTGAATATACATAGCAATGTTATGCCTTAAACAATGATAGATGAAATTGAATATACTTAGCAATGTTATCCTCTTGTTAAGAAGATCTTTGATAAACATAGAATATACGATTACAAATACCGTATCATGCCATGATTCTACATGATTAATTTTTTCCATATTTAGCTTGGCATGACAGCGATGCACAGTGATGCACATTAATGTCATATCTGTTAATAGACAAATTTAGGATACCGACTATAATGGTTAGCGTAATTATAGCCTAGAATGTTTCTGTATTTCATGTATATATTGTGCTATCATATTCAATACAAGAGAGGGGTTTTTGGAAATATTTTTATCATGGTATCAGAGCGAACCAAACTCTGATATCCAACAGCCCGAGAACACAGTCGTACTTCTAAAATGGCAGAGAGAGGAGAGACGGTGAAGAAAACACCATCGCCATACGATCTGAGTGCCAGTGATAATCCTGGAAATGTGATTACACAGGTACAATTACGAGGAGAGAATTACGAGGAATGGGCAAGGGCCGTGAAGATATCTCTGCGGGCTCGAAGGAAATGGGATTTCATAGATGGAACTCATAAGGAACCTGAAGAAGACACATCTGAGATAGAAGATTGGTGCGGGTGAACGAAAAGAGGGACTCTATTGGTATCGTGGTGTGAGTGGCATAAAGGCGTATCAGACCAATGCAGAAAATCAACTAGAGATTTGGCACAAGCGAATGGGACATCCTGCCTACCAGATTGTTAGAAAAATTTTGCATCTGAACAGCGTGAATAGAAATACGGATACAACTCGTGTGTGTGAAGTGTGTGAGAGATCAAAGCAATGCAGAAACACATTTCCTTTAAGTGATTTTCAAGCATCCAATATATTTGATTTAATACATTGTGATGTATGGGGTCCATATAGAACTCCCTCGTCTTGTGGTGCATCTTACTTTCTCACTTTGGTTGATGACTGTTCTCGAGCTGTGTGGATATATCTCTTGAATAATAAGAAAGATGTGTCACAAACCTTAATGCATTTCATCGCCTTAATAGAACGACAATACGAGAAACAAGTCAAAATATTACGAAGTGACAATGGAACTGAGTTTATGTGTCTTCAACGATATTTTCAGCAACATGGGATACTCCATCAAACCTCATGCACTGGAACACCTCAGCAAAATGGGAGAGCCGAACGAAAACATCGACACATCCTAAATGTAGCTCGTGCTCTACGATTTCAGGGAGAACTTCCACTTCAATTCTGGGGAGAATGCATTTTGACCGCAGGATACTTGATCAATCGTACACCCTCAACCGTTCTCCATGGAAAAACTCCATATGAAATATTGAATGGGAAGCCACCCACTTATGACCATCTACGGGTATTTGGATGCTTGTGTTATGCACATAACCAAGATAGGAAAGGTGACAAATTTGCAAGTAGAAGTCGCAAGAATGTATTTGTTGGATATTCAATCGAAAAAAAGGGCTAGAAATTGTTTGATCTGGAAAGAGAAGTCTTCTGGACTTCGAGAGATGTTAAGTTTGTAGAACATGAATTCCCGTTTGCCTCTCTTGCCCACAGTAGACATTCAGAGGTAGGATTGCCTACTGTTGATGTTGGCATTGTCGAGGAAGCATTGCCCGGACTTGGTGCAATGAACAATGCAGAACACGTTGTGGAGACCGATGACGTTAACCCCACAACGAAGATGTGCCCACAACCGAGTTCGGGGAGGGTCACGCCGAATGCCATGAACAAGAGCCTCCCACCCGGATCGTTCTCCCACCAGAACAAACCGACTCTATGATGACGGAACTAGAGGTTCCTGAGGAGCATACTGTCCCTGCATCCCCGGGGAAAGGTCTTCGTGTACGAAAGCCATCTCGTGAAGCTTCGTGATTATGTCACTAACACCACTTTACAACTCGGTCCCTCAATTCGCACTCCACATTCAGCTTCCTCAGGTATGCCTTACAGTTTGACAAAGTACTTAAATTGTGCTAAATTCTCCTTCCCCACCGAACCTTTCTTGCAGCCCTTCATGCGAGAGAGAACCGTGCATTTCTTTGAAGCCGTTCGGGATGTTAGATGGAGAGATGCCATGGCTAATGAAATTCAGGCCCTCCAAAGTAATGAAACATGGGACATTACTCCTCTACCAGCGAGGAAGAAGCCTCGGGTTGCAAGTGGATTTATAAAATCAAATATCATTCTGATGGGAGCGTTGAACGCTTCAAAGCCCGATTAGTTGTCTTGGGAAATCACCAAGTTGAGGGGATTGACTATGACGAGACTTTTGCCCCAGTGGCAAAGATGGTCACCATTCGGACAGGTGTTGGCAGTGGCGTAGCCAAAGACCGGGAACTTCATCAAATGGATGTCCATAATGCTTTTCGCACGGCGATCTTGAGGAAGATGTGTACATGAAAATGCCGCCGGGGTTCTTGGTGTCTCAAAAGGGTATGGTGTGTCGTCTCCGCAAGTCCCTTTATGGTCTTCGTCAAGCTCCTCGGTGTTGGTTTGCCAAGCTCTAAACTGCTCTTGTTCAATATGGGTTTCAACGTTCTTCGTCTGATCACTCCTTGTTCATCTTTCGCAAAGGAGATGTCGAACTCGGTTGTGTTAGTTTACGTGGATGACCTAGTCATTGCTGGCAATCATCATGAAGACATTGCGCAATTCAAAGATTATCTTCATCAATGTTTTCGTATGAAGGACTTAGGGAAATTAAAATACTTTCTTGGGGTGGAGGTTGCCGGATCTCCTACAGGAATTTTCTTGTGTCAACGGAAGTATGCGTTGGACATCATAGCTGAAGCAGGATTGCTTGGAGGGAAACCCGTGTCCACGCCAATCGAAGAAAATCATTGTTTAGCATTGGTCGATGGCGAACTACTTTCCGACCCGAGTCAATATCGACGTCTCGTCGGTCGCCTTATTTACTTGTGTTTTACACGACCTCGAATTATCTTACAGGTGTTCATGTCCTATCTCAATTCATGCACCAACCGCGTCAGGAGCATTGGCGGGCTGCACTCCGCGTGGTACGCTATTTAAAGGGCAGCCCAGGTCGGGGTGTGCTTTTAAAAGAGAGAGTGACCTTCGTCTTTATGGTTGGTGTGACTCGGATCGGGCAAGTTGTCCTCTAACTCGAAGATCTCTCACCGGTTGGTTTATTTTCCTTGGTCAATCCCCCGTTTCCTGGAAAACCAAGAAGCAACATACAGTTTCTCGATCATCCGCTGAGGCAGAATATCGTTCTATGGCCAACACGACATGTGAGTTGAAATGGCTTCAAGGCCTTCTTTCGAGCCTAGGCATTACTCACACCGACCCTATGACTCTCTACCGTGACAACCAAGCTGCCCTTCACATTGCCAAGAATCCTGTGTTTCATGAACGGACAAAACATATTGAAGTGGATTGTCATCTTATTCGTGATGAAATACAACACAATCATATCCAACCCTCCTATGTGTTCACTCATCATCAATCGGCTGATCTCTTCACCAAATCTCTTGGCGCCACTAAATTTGGTTCTTTTTTAGGCAAGTTGGGTATTCACAACCTTCATACTCCATCTTGAGGGAGGGTGATAAACATAGAATATACGATTACAAATACCGTATCATGCCATGATTCTACATGATTAATTTTTTCCATATTTAGCTTGGCATGACAGCGATGCACAGTGATGCACATTAATGTCATATCTGTTAATAGACAAATTTAGGATACCGACTATAATGGTTAGCGTAATTATAGCCTAGAATGTTTATGTATTTCATGTATATATTGTGCTATCATATTCAATACAAGAGAGGGGTTTTTGGAAATATTTTTATCAATCTTTTAAGCATATTAATAATCTTAGATCATTTTTTTTATAATGTATGTCAAGAAAAATTATTATTTCATAAGCATTAGAGATTGAATAAGGTTTCTATAACGTTTTCTTCTTTTTGTTTATCTTGGTGTAATTATGTTAACAAAAAAGTTTTGATAAGATTGTTAAATGGAAAGGTTTATTGTTGTCATTTATGGTGAGAGTGTTTTTCTTAAATTAATTGTTAATAATATAAATAATACAAACCGTATTTTTTTGTCAAATTAATTATTATTCAACGCAATAAAAAATATGGTGGTATTTTTAAAATTAAAATCAATCACTATAAAAAATAATTAATTTACTTGTAAAAATTTAGTTACATATTCAAATCTGTAAATAAATTATATTTATCTACATATCATTAAGTATAAATTAGTAATCCAGGTAAATTATTAATATATGTATATAATTTTTTATTCCCTACGAATTTATTGATAGTCAAGTGTGAAGTATTAGTGTACGAATTTTATATATGTAAATTTTTTGTGTCAAGAGGCAGAAATTATTTTTGAATGATAAAATATGTAAGTATGGATTATGTAATCATAAATAAGTCAACTGAGTCCTTTCATATTGATGTTATCTATAGATGAAGTAAAATATTTTATTAAAAAATTAAAATAAAATATTAGTACCCGTAGTTTCTAATACCTCTTCTCTTATCCTGACACATAATTGTAATATTTTTCTTTCCAAATTTGTTCCTTAATTAACCTCTCCTCCTTCCACCCAAATTCATCTCTATACATCCCTTTCTTTTTTTTTTCCAAATCAATCTATGTACGTCTCTCCTTCATTCTCAAACCCAAATCCCAAACTCTAAATTTCTCAAAATTAAGTGTTACTCTGTTTTTGGAAACAATATCCATTAACTCTCCTTCACCCTCAATAACTGTAGAACATGTTTATCAACCTCTAAGGCAATCATTGAGACAAAAATTCCCACCAAATTACTTGAGAAATTATCACTTTTATTCATCTACAACAAGCCAAACTCACATGTCTTTAGATATGTCTTATTTTGTATCTTATCCTTTATCTTATTTCCTTTCTTACCATAAATGTACACTAAAATATAGAAAAATTTTGTTATTTTGTGTCCTCTCTAATTAAACCACAAACTTATGCTCAAACCTCTAAGTTCGATTGTTGGAAACAAGCTATGAAATTTGAGATTAAGACTCTTGAACAAAACCATACTTGAAAAATAGTTGACCTTCCTCCTGGTAAGATTCTCATTGGCTGCAAATGGGTTTATAAGATAAGATTTCATGTTGATTGTAGCATAAAAAATCTAAAACTAGATTGGTTACTAAAGATTATACTCAACTTGAAGGACTTGATTATCTTGATACATTATTTTTTATAGAAAGCTACTACTATAAGAGTTCTTATTGCCTTGGTTATCGCTAAAGGTTGGTTCCTAGAGCAATTGAATGCAAACAATGCCTTGTTACATGGATATTTATTTGAAGAAGGCTATATGACTTTGCCTCTTGGAATAACTTGTACTCATCCTAAAAAGGTGATAAATTAGTGAAATCATTATATGGTCTCAAACATACCAATCAACAATCTCGTGCAAAGCCTGTCATGACCTTATTAGCTCTCAACTTCAATCCTTCTATTGTAAATCATCTCTAGTTATCAAGTGTTCAAACTCCTGTTTTACTACTTTACTTGTGTGTTGGTGACATTGTCCTTATAGCAAGTGATCTTGATGTGATTAATTATGTTAAGGTACATTTAGATAGAAAATTTAACATAACAGACCTTGGTTATCTTTGTTATTTCCTTGGTTTTGAGATTTCTAGATCCTCTTTTGAGATTCATGTTAGTTAGAGAAAATATGTTCTAGAGTTACTAGAAGAAAGTGACATGCTTGTTGTGAAACAGGCATCCACTCTCGATTGACTACTACATCAAACATTATTTCTTTTTTTATCCTCAAGCCTACCGTCGACATATTGGCAAGACCAAATTTGACTTTTATTATGTAACAATTAAGTTAATTAGTCTCTTCTCCCATGATTCCTCATCGTCAAGAAGTTATAAGAGTTCTTAGATACATAAAGAGTTCTCTAGCTGAAAGTCTTTATTTTCTAGTCGGATCTTCACTAATTTTTACTGGTTTTGTTGACTCTAACTAGGGTTGTTGCCTAGAGATCAACTAGTTCATCACATAATATTGTGTTCTACTTAGTTCTTCCTTTATTTCATGGAATACTAAGAAGCAAGAATTGACTCTCGATCTTCATTTGAAGCTGAATATAAAGCTCTAGTAGTCTTTAGTTATGAACTTCAATGAATCCATTACTTATTGTCAGTTTTATAAATTGTTCCTTGTGCTCTTATTTCAATTTTTGTGATAATAAATCAACCATAAATTTAACTCAATCTAACTTTTTATGAGTGTAAAAAATATATCGAGATTGATCGTCATGTTCTGTATAAAAAGATTAACAATGGTCTTGTTCATCTACTTCCTATTTCATATTCCAATCAATTGGTAAGCATATTCACCAAAGTTCTTCATCCTAAAAACTTTACACAATTCTCATAATATATTTCAAGAAAAATCATTATGTCATCACCATTAGAGATTTAATAAGGTTTTAACAAGATTTTTTTTTCCCTTTTGTTTATGTTGGTGTACTTATGTTCAAAGGAAAACCTAAGAAGATACATATGATGCTTATTGATGAAAGAGTTTAAGCTAAGATTGAAAGGCTCATTGTTGTCATACATCATCATACACGGTGAGAGTGTTTCTTGTTAAATCAATTGTTCATAGTATGTTTTTTTATAGTTTTCAAAAATATAGATTGTCAAAACTATTGCATAACCTACTAGAATTTTACTTAAAATGTTTGAGACGTATTAGGAATAGAAAAGAAGCATATATGGTTAGGTTATGTTGGTATTTTATACATAATATCCCACTTGATATTGTACACTATGATTCTCATTGCTAATCATTAGCACAAATGTCACATTTCACGTCGGTTCTGGAAGACTTTCCACGTCGGTTCCCTTTTTATTTATCTAGTTTTATTTATTTATAATACCCTCTATCCTCCTTTATTTATCTAGAGGTCCCCCTTCCCTTTATATTTTTTTATAGTTTTCAAAAATATAGATTGTCAAAACTATTGAATAACCTACTGGAATTTTACTTAAAATGTTTGAGACGTATTAGGAATAGAAAAGAAGCATATATGGTTAGGTTATGTTGGTATTTTATACATAATATCCCACTTGATATTGTGCACTATGATTCTCATTGTTAATCACTAGCACAAATGTCACATTTCACGTCAGTTCTGGAAGACTTTTCACGTCGGTTCCCTTTTTATTTATCTAGTTTTATTTATTTATAATATCATCTATCCTCCTCTATTTATCTAGATGTCCCCCTTCCCTTTATATTATATTTTTATTATTTATTATATTATTTTAAGAGAATTGTCATCGCAGAATTCGAACCCAATACTTTAGAGTTGGAGGTTGATACTCCAACCATTAAATTACTAGGATTTTCTCGATAATAACTTATAAATAAATTATATTTATATACAAATAAATGTATATCTATGTAAATATATAAATATAAAATATATAAATACAAATATATTTATATATATTTGATATATTTATATAGTTATATATTTATATGTTGGATGTGAGGTAGCGCTCGAGGGTGAAAGTGTGTCGAGTGGATCTTCAAAATTTGATACCAAATTTAATCTAATTATAATAAAACAATTTTTTCTTTACATAGATTATTATAAATTAATCAAAATCATCTTTTAATAATTATTTTTTTCCAGACATAGATTAATTTATAATAATTTATTAAATAAAATAATTATAAAAAATAATTTTAAAAATAAATATTTAATTATTTTTAATATTTGAAAAAATTATTTTAATATAAGAATTTCAATTAAATAATAGAAGAAAAAAAGATAAAAAGAATAAATTAAAATAAAATAAAAATAAATAAAGAAAAAAATTATTTTATATCATTATATAAATAAATTATAAACATTATATTCTATCGTTAAATTACAAACTCATATAAAGAGGTTCGCTCACAAATTTGACATCAAATTTTGAAAATCCACTCGACACACACTTTCACCCTCGAACGCATTCTCACATCCAACATATAAATATGTAACTATATAAATATATAAATAAAAAATATATTTATATTTATATATTTTGTATTTATATATTTACACGGATATACATTTATTTGTATATAAATATAACTTATTTATAAATTATTATCATAAAATCTTAGTAGCTTAGTGGTTTGAGTATCAATCTCTATCATTAATGTAATAGGTTCAAATCCTGTTAGTGATAGTTATTTTAATTTGATATTATTTCAACTTTTAACGTCGGTTGACTCAAAACCGACGTTGAATGTGTCAAAATTTAACTTTCAACGTTGGTTGATTCAAAATCAACGTTAAATGACGATGTGAAAAACATATTTTTTAGTAGTGAAAACATATTTTGTAGTAGTGAATGTATACGATGAGATCAGATGAAAGTATTCTTTAAATAATTATTTAACCATTTAGAATGCTTATTTACGCATTCATCATTTAAAACTGCAAGTTTTCGAGTTTGTTAGATATTGTTTAGATATTATTTGATATTGTTAAGATATTGTTAGATATTGTTAACCACAATATCAAACAATATCTTCTGTTTATTCTGTTATTTTCAATTACTCTTTTAGTTGTATCTCTTTACTATAAATAGACTACCCTATGTGTGATTTATACACAAGGGAGATTAATCTCAAACTCTATTTTTTCTATATTCAACATGATATCTAGAGCTTAAGGTTATTTTGAAATTTTTTTTTTTGCCTTTGACCATTATTGAAGCCGCCACCACCGCCACTATCGCTATCGGTTATTTGGTAGTGTGAAAGTGCATGTCTAGGAAAGTTCTGACAAGGAAAGACTTGATATTTAAGCGTGTCCATTAGTGACCCACCTCTCTTTCCTGGGAACTTACCTGGTGTACTGGTTCACGCCGCTGTCACTATCGTCTCCGCCCTTTATGACTTCTTCTGCTCCTTTTAGTACTTCCAATTCTGTCAGTACTATGTGTGATCCTTCCATCTACACTAACTATGTTAATATGCACTTATCCATTGACAAGTTAACTGGCCCTAATTATGCCACATGGTCATCAGACGTCAGATTATGGCTTAAGAGTCAGAAGTATCTTGATCATCTTGCCCCGAAAGCACCTACTCTCACTCTTGGTGAGGAAGACCGTTGGGACACCATTGATGCTCAATTATGTGTGGTTCTCAAGGGTACTCTTGATCCTTCGTTAAAACAAATTTTTCGTTCCTACGAAACATGTGCCAAAATCTGGGAACATACCAAGTTATTATACACCAATGATACTCAACGTCTTTATGATGTCTGTTCTAAATTTGTAGATGTTATTGCCTCTAAACATCAAGATTTTATGACTGATTATATGGGCAAAATTCATGCTCTTTTTCATGAGTTCAATGAGTTATTGCCTCCTTCCCCCGACCCTGCCACCGAGATAGGACAACGATCAAAGTTCTTCATGTTAGGGGCATTACACGGACTTGTTGATCAATATTCACATATTCGTGATCAGATTTTGGGTTCTCTAGTTGTCCCCACCTTAACATCGACCTACTCCACTTTTTTGCGTATACTAGCAAAACCCAACCCTGACACACCTGCTTCTGCATTGGTATCTCACCGTGATGACTAAACTCGCCCTCGCAAACAGGGAAAAGGGCGTCCTATGTGTGAACATTGTGGCAAGCTAGGTCACAAGATTGACCAGTGTTATGCATTACATGAGTGTGAACATTGTTGCAAACTAGGTCACAAGATTGACAAGTGTTATGCATTACATTATCGTTTTCGCAAATCCCTATATGGCCTAAAACAGTCTCCTAGGGCCTGGTTTGGAAAGTTTAACAAGGTTGTTCAACAATTTGGTATGACTCGGTGTGAAGCAGATCACTCTGTCTTTTATCGACACTCAAGTGCTGAATGTGTTTACTTAATAGTATATGTTAATGACATCGTTCTTACAGGAAGTGACAACCATGGCATCTCTCAGTTGAAACAACATCTCTGTCACCATTTTCAGACCAAAGATCTTGACAAACTTAAATATTTCTTGGGTATTGAGGTGACACAGTCCAATGATGGTATTGTTATATCTCAGAGGAAGTATGCCATGAATATTTTGGAGGAAACTGGGTTGATGAATTCAAAGTCTGTTGATACGCCCATGGATCCCAATACTAAACTTCTACCAAATCAGGGGGAGCTTATACCTGATCCTGAGCAGTATAGAAGATTGGTTGGAAAATTGAATTATCTTACAGTTACTCGTCCTGACATTTCCTTTGCAGTCAGTGTGGTAAACCAATTTCTTAATTCCCCATGTGAAGATCATTGGAATGCGAGTCATTCGTATCTTAAAGTATATTAAAGGATCTCCTGGAAAAGGATTGTTATATGATTCTAATAACCATACAAGAGTTGTTTGCTACTCAGATGCTGATTGGGCAGGATCTTCTTCGGATAGAAGATCTACATTTGGATATTGTGTCTCCATTGGTGGTAACTTGATCTCATGGAAAAGTAAGAAACAAAGTGTTGTAGCAAGATCTAGTGCAGAAGCAGAATATAGAGTTATGGCCTCAGCTGCTTGTGAACTTGTTTGGCTCAAGCAATTGCTTAGAGAGTTACAATTTGGAGATGTCACTCAAATGTCACTTGTGTGTGATAATCAGGTTGCTCTTCATATTAGTTCTAATCCTGTCTTTCATGAGAGGACCAAACACATTGAGATTGATTGTCATTTCATTCGAGAAAAGATTATGTATGGAGACATCAAGACTGAGTTTGTTAACTCAAGTGATCAGTTAACATATATTTTTACTAAATCTTTACGGGGTCCTAGAATGAATTATATTTGTAACAAGCTTGACACATACGATTTGTATGCTCCAACTTGAGGGAGAGTGTTAGATATTATTTAGATATTATTTGATATTGTTAAGATATTGTTAGATATTGTTAACCACAATATCAAACAATATCTTCTATTTATTCTGTTATTTTCAGTTACTCTTTTAGTTGTATCTCTCTACTATAAATAGACTACCCTATGTGTGATTTATACACAAGGGAAATTAATCACAAACTCTATTTCTTCTATATTCAACAGAGTTAAAAAGAATTGAAGCAAAATTATTCCTTTATCTAAAGCATTCCTTTATCTAAAATATGTTTTAAATTATAAAATAATAATTTACTTAATATTATTTTATATTTTAATATCAATCTATATTATAATTTTGATTTAGCACGATTTATTAATTATTGATTTAAAAAATTAATTAAATTGAATTTATTGATTTTAAATTATTTAATTAAAAAATTAAAAAAATAATCAATTTTTAATTTTAGTTTTTTAGATTAATTTAATTTAAAAAAAATGCAAGGAGACATATAATAACATCAACAATAATAAGGATCACATACTTCATAGATACAACAGGACTTGGTTCCTTCACCCTGTTCAAAGAAATAATGGCCATTAATTTAGATGTAGAAACAAGCTCAATAATATACCAAAGTCAACACACCAGTTTCAATGGTTTCCCATATTTCCTCTTAGGAATTCTAAATTCTATTTGACCATCATCTTGAGTTTGTTATTGTAGTAAAAAGACTAAATACGTATTTGATCTTGTATTTTTTTTTTAACTTGATTTTAATCTTTAACAATTGATTAATTAATTTTTAACCTTAAAAATTAGTTTCTTATTAATTTATAACAGTAAACTTTGGTATTAAAAATAAATTCACATTTAGTTATTTTAAAAAATTTGTTAAAATAAACAATTACTATTAAATATAAAATTAAAATTAAAATCACATATTGCCAAAAGTTATAAAATGTTATTTCATAATTTTTTAATACAATTTTAATTTCTTAATTTTCAATTAATTGTAATTTTGTTTAACTTTTAATTCAATTATTAGTAGCTTTTTGCTACTTTAAACATATTACGGTGAGATTAAGAGAATGAAATTGCAGGAATTTAAGAATCAGAATATTGTAAATTTTTTAAAATATAAAAATCAAAATTAGAATCAAGTCCATTTTTTAAAAACAGAAAATAAATTTTACAAGAAGAACCTTATTTTTTTTAACAATGTTTATCAAACCATTCATATTATCCTTCATTCTTCTCATAAATATATAAGCACAAAGTAAACATAAATGTAAAAAATAAGTATGCAAGTAACGAATTAATTTAATTATATTATACATTGTGTGATTAGCAATTATTAATATAATAAAAAAATATTAATTTTATAGAACTTCCCAAAAGGTTAATTCCATAGTTATCCTTTCTCACACACTTTCTGAGAACTTCCCAGAAGGTCACTCATCCCACAATCTTCAAATCAAGCACGCTTAGCTTAACTATGAAGTTCTTATGTGATAGGCCACCAAAAAATAAATGCATTTTGTTAATATAGGTAATACCAATCAATTCTCTTAAGTTATCCTTCAACTGTATAGTCTCATACCTATACAATCTCTGGATCCCTCTGTTTCAGGTGTGTTTCAGTTCATTCATAAGACCCTTCCGCTGGAAGCCTGCCAGGAGCCGCTCCTTGTCCGTACCTCACTGCACCGACGATCACTCCCCGCCCTCATTAGTGCCAGGGATGTCACATGCCCACCAGCTTCTGCTTTGTTCGTCCCCGAACCACAACGTACTAGGAGAGGCTTTGACTCTGATACCATTTGTAACGTCCCAGCCGCTTGTACATAATTGTCGACTATCCCCATAACCCAACACGAGACTTTCTAGGGTGCTTTGTCCTCACACACACTTTATGAGAACTTTCCAGAAGGTCACTCATCCCATAATTTCTCCCATGCTTAACTATGAAGTTCTTATGTGATAGGCCACCGAAAAATAAATGCATTTTGTTAGTATATGTAGTACCAATCAATTCTTTTAAGTTATCCTTCAACTGTGTAATCTCATACTTATACAACTTCTGGATCCTTCTACTTCGGGTGTGTTTCAGTTCATTCATATGATCCTTCTGTTCCTCACTCCTTGTCCGTGCCTCACTACACCGTCGATCACTCCTCGTTCTCGTCAGCGCCCAGGATGTCATAGTTACAAAGTATACTCGTGTGAGAAAAACTATTTAAACTTTTTATTTTGATACGCATGTGACAAAAATATTATTCTATCCTATTGAATAAGTTACATAATTTTATAATAATTTTCTTTCCCTCTTTACCTATTTTGTTGTTGTCCCCTTATTATTTGAAAATCAAAACGATAGTGCATATTTTGTGTTGTGTTATTCTTTATTAATCTATAAAGAAAAAAAGCAAAAAATAAATTATTTGATTAGAAAAGAATATTTTATTTATTATTATTATTAATTGAAAGAGAAAAATAAAATAAAATAAAATAAAAATTAATATTATATAATCTATGTTGAATACATGGCAGTTATTTATTTTCACAAATTTGCACGAAACACTGAAAACTTTCTTAGACCGCCATACACACTTAATTTTAAATTCGTATTTACTTTCTTTTTATTTTTGTCTTCTTAAATAAAAAAATTCGTTATAAGAAATCTTTATACTGTGAAATATATATATATATATATATATATATATATATATATATATGAAGAGAGAAAGAAATAAAGAAAAAAATCATTTATAATAAATTTTTTTCATATAATTGAACAATTAAAATAATTTATTATTTTAAATTATTAAATTAAAAATATATAAATAAATATAAATTTATAATATTTGTTTTTTTAAATAAGAAAAATTATATATATATATATATATATGTATATATATAATAATTTTGACCGTGTGATGAATAAAAATAATAAAAAAATAAAAATTTATACGAAAGTGAAATATTTTAGATAGTATTAAATAAAAAAAATATTTTTAAATCGAAAAAGGTGTAAAAATGTTACGGTGAAGGCAGCTTAGCTTAGCCTGGCGAAGACTTTGACGAACAAGTCTTTATCCACCATTAACCACGACACCATAGCAACTACTCACAGCCCACACGTACTAGTTATTAGTTACATATATGTGTAGCCACAGTTTAATATTTTCGTTATACTTTAAAAAAAAAAGTGTATTTATAATTGTTGATATTATTTGATTTGAAATTTTGTGTTCCTCGCTAGTCTCCATTATTTGCCCATCTTTCTTCTCCCAGAAAAATCTATGTATGTTTGTGTGTGCATAATCAATATAAGTTTAAATATCGTTGCATGTCACTGTCTTGTTCAGTTCTTTTCGTCGTCAATGACTTGTTAGTAAACTCGGAAATTATCAATTTGATTAAAATAAAGACTTCTGCTTTTCGGATTTTGACCGGGTGGGTCTGGTTTCACTAACACTCCACCAACTGTGTAAATACCTGACACCTGATTTAAAAAAAAAAAATCCTGATTTATCATATATACATCATCAAAATTATAGGATTTAAAAGGTTTTTCCTAAATAAATAATGATTAATACGTTGAGAAATTATTTTTTCATTGAATAACACAAGTATATATTATTATTTATGATTCCTATAAAATAAAATTAATATTTTATAATAATGATACTGATTAATTTAATAAAATAATTAAAAAATATATAAAAATAAAATAAAATATGTTAATTATATTAAATATAAATATTTATAATAATTATTGAATGAAAATTGATTCACTAAAATATTGTAAAACTTAATTTGAGAGTATGTACTATTTATTAAATATGTATTATTATATTATTTATAAGTAAATTTAAACGGAATCCTCTAGGTTTTGTAAAGATTATTAGTCCATATAAAAATGATATAGGTAAAAATGTTTTTTTGATAATTTTTTTTTAATAATTGTATTAAACGATTTTATTTTATATTTAGAAACTTATTTAAGTAGATCCAAAAATGGATTATTTCATTAAAAAAAACGAAATAAGATAGATTAATCTATTATAATTATCACATAATATAAATTTTGGTCTGTTCGTCAAAAATAGGTTACATAATTAAAAAAATAATTTATGTTTTTTAAAATTAATATTTTTAATAAATTTAATAATAAAATTATTATTTATTTGTTAATAATTTAAGTTAATAATATAAATTAACATATTATTTTAAAAAATTATAATTTAAAATAATAATAAATTTTATATACTAATAAATATATATAAATAATGTTAAAACTTGTAAAATTTATATTTTTTATATTGAAAAATTTAAATACATATATATTTTTTATTTGATAAAACTTTTTATTATTTTTCCTTTAAATAATTCTTATATCTTTAATTTAAATTATAAAAATAATAAAAATAAATAAGGAGGAGATGATAAATAATAAAAAGAGATAATTCTTATATCTTTAATTTAAATTATAAAAATAATAAAAATAAATAAGGAAGAAATGATAAATAATAAAAAGAGAATAAGGGAGGAACTTGTATTTAAGTAAAGAGAATATTTTTTATAATAAAGAAAAAAGAAATTTTGTAATTTTTATAATTTTATATATTATCTCTATGAATAATAAAAAAAATTATTTTATTAATCAGACAAACTACAGGTTGGACAGTCCTATTTAATGAACTAAGTGACGGATTTGACAGATTTAATGAGATAGGTAAGAACTGATTAACAAACTGAAAATACTAATCCTTTCTCAAAATTACAACAAATTAAAAGGCCGGTCTATTGAATTTGACCCGTTTAACAATTCCTAATTTCTAAGTATTAATTAAGATCTCTTGGTAATTAGTTGAGAACTTTTTCAATACAAAATACTCTTCTCCAAACATATATGTTTAGCATATGAGAATACCTTTAGAAAGATTATTGAATCATATAATTGAAATTGTGTATGGAAAACGTTCGGTGGATGAACAGTGTCTGACAAATTCAGAGGCTCTAAACCAGAAAAAAGAAATATCATTCTTTGCCACAAAGTCTTTTTTCTTTTCTTTCTTTATAATAGTGGCGGTAGTAACTGTACCTGTTTCCGTGTTCTCTTCTTCATTCTCTTTCCTTTACCGTTCTGTCTAAACTCCAAACTCAACTCATCACTCTCTGCATACTTCTTGACCTGTTAGCAGTACCCTTCAGTCTTCCCATTATTACTTTGTTCATACTTCTCAGAAGTTTAAAAAAGAAGAGTTAAGAAAAAAAAGAGTCTTATGAACTGTTGCTCCTCAGATAGTTTGTTTGTTTTTACTTTCAAGTTTGAAAACAAAGAATTTTGAGTTGTGAACTCTTGTTACTAATTTATTGTTCATATTATCATCTGGGTTTTCCTTGATTATGGATTCTACACTCTATTGGTCTTTGATTATTGCTTCTTTGCTTTCATCCAAACGTTTTTGTACATTTCTCAACACGATTAAGAATTCAAGGGATTTCCTTTTTTTTCTTGTGGTCATCTTTCCATATTAAGCACTAGTTCTTCTTTATTCGGCTTTCATGCACTAGTTCTTCTTTATTCAGCTTTCATTACCTACAGATGGAATTCTGTTTGATCTGTCTGTTGATTTTTTTTTCCTTCTTGTGTTGCATGGCTTTGTTTAAGATCATTCTGTATTCATTGTCAGTGTTCTATTTTAAACCCTGCCACTGAGAAAAGGGAAAAAAAGATACAAGAGTTTAGATGACCTTTTCATTGACTGGAGTCTTCTCCATAGTTCACTACTATGCTTGAAAATTATTCCCTCATCATGATAATTTTTTTTTTTTTTTTAGGTACTACTTCCATGTACTAGAATTGCAAAAAGTTATACTTCACACTTTTCTCCCCATTTAAGTGTCTTTCAGTTGACATTTTCTTTTACTCTTTCTAATTTCCTTTTCGAAAACAATTTTTGATTATTAATGTACATATTAGATTTGTGTTTGACTATCATGGCTTTACTTTTCTTTGTAAGAGTTATTATAAAATGATATCCAGACTTTCTTTTAAATCTTTTATTTAGGGATAATTTACTTTAATTTTCATGCTCGAAGTAATAAAGTAATGCTTGTTTGTTTTGTTCAGAAAGAATGGGAACAAATCTCAGCAGTCCCAAAACTGAGAAGTCTTCCGATGATGGTGAAAATGACCATCTTGGATATGGTTTATCATCTATGCAAGGCTGGCGTGCATCAATGGAAGATGCAGTGAGTTCTCACTGGAAAAGTTGCTAGTTAGTTTATTAAATTGATAATCTTGTGTGTAAGAATGCTATTTTTTCTGCATAAAAAAACTTCATTAGAATGCTGTTTTATTTTAGTTGGATTGGAAGGAATAGAAATTTTCACTCCAGGATTTATTTTTCCGAATGTTTTGTAAGATTAATGAATTGATAAATAGTTTTAGAACACTAATTTATGGACCAGAGTCACTCCTAGCTAGATCAACATGCAGTTAGAATTTTAGTAAATGATTTGTTCGATAAATAGATAGGAGGGATTTGCTTCCCCTTTCATTTTATGTCATACAAGTTTTTATTTGTTGTACGAGTGAATGAATTTCGCTTATCTTATATCTTTGATATGCAATTCTGTGGTGATTATTCGTTCTTTTAGGCTAATGCACACTACTATTCTTGTAGAATTGTATAAACAGATTATAAACTTCAATGAGAAATGTGCAGGTCCTAAGATTCCTTGAAATTTTGAGCACTCTGGTTGGGACTGTTTTCAAAAGGGTCCGATTATCTGATATTTTTTTGTATGGCGCTCTGTTGTTGAGTTTACCACAAATTTGAGTTTTGCTTAATGCATTGGTTGGGAGATGTTGAGGTTGTTAGGGGATTAGAAGATGTAATTTTATCTTTTGTCTCATGTTTTAGGGACAATGAGATTTTAGGTCTAGTCAATTGTTTTTTCTGGAATGAATGCATATACCATTAATTATGCTTTTAATTTAGTAGTTGCAACTTACTTCGACTTGCTTGTGTTGCATAGATTGCTTTAGTTGAACCATTAATCTGCTGCTAAGTTTCTTCATTCTCTTTCTCTTTTGCCAGCATGCTGCACATCTTGATCTGGATGCATCCACTTCCTTTTTTGGTGTTTATGATGGACATGGAGGTAAGATTTGAGAAAGTTTGAGTAATTGGAAGGATGGGTAAGAACCAGTTTTAAAATGACTTACTTTTTCATTATTTTTTTCCTTTTTTTTTTTTTTTCAGTTTTACAACTTCTTTACCTTTCTATTTCATTTTTCTCTTATGAGTAGTATCTTACCCTCCGAACCCCTGTACTATGATATGATATATTTTTGAAGAAAACAGACACTACAAGTTATTAAAGAAATCCCTGAAAAGAAGAAAATAAAAAAACCAATGGTCTCCAATTTCTCTTATTAGTCACAAGAGAGGCACTTTTGCGGAAATTATTTTCCTACTGGTGCAATTTTCAGTTTTCTTTTGTCAGCAAAGTTTCTTATTTTTTTCATAGATGTCATCTAGTTAACCTTTGGGTGACTAGTTTCTTGTCAGCACTTATTTGAATATTTGTATTTGAACCACATGTTAAAGTTTTTTCCTGATGCTTTGTTATTATACTTTAATTTTGGGTAAGTACTTCTTGGCAAACACTCATAAGAAAAGAAAAGAAAACAAGTCAAGAAGGTAAAATGAGTATAAAGTTCTTTCTTAAGTTAAATTCAACTTATGCACCTCGAATTCTTGACAATTTCTCTCATCTAACTTTTCCATATTTTGATGTGCACAAGTTATTGTAACTTATAACTTATGCAGAAGTTTGATTCATTCCTCCTAAATTCTTTTATTCATCTACTCTTGTAAGTGTTTCTTGAGAGATTTACTCAAACTCCAAAACTTGTGTAGCACGTGTAAAGAAAGACCCCAGCACCATTGCATGTTTAGGAAAACTCCTACACATTGATTCAGATTACTCCCTATTAGATTCCATCTACTGTTAATTGGTTTTTCTGATATGCCACTCCAAATTTTTCAGGTAAGGTGGTTGCTAAGTTTTGTGCCAAGTATCTTCACCAACAGGTGGTGAAGAGTGATGCATACATAGCTGGAGATATAGGAACCTCTCTTCGGGAATCATTTTTCAGGTTTATTTACTAAAAGTGGCTCCTCTAAATATAGAGACTGAAGCTGGTTTATATTTTCACTATATAAATTTTCAATTTACTGCATGTCATTAAAATTACAGAATTAAAGATCACAGATGAAGTATGGCATTAAATAAAACAAATGAGTAATGAAATAGCATTTTTAAATCATTGCAGAATGGATGAGATGATGCGTGGTCAAAGGGGATGGAGGGAGTTAGCAGTTTTGGGTGATAAGATAAACAAGTTTAATGGTAAGATTGAAGGATTAATTTGGTCTCCACGAAGCAGAGAATATAAAGCCCAAGATGATAGTTGGGCCTTTGAGGAGGTAGGTATGACATTTGAAGGTCCTTTTTCAACATCATAATCGATTTCAAGGGTAATACCTGATATGTTGGTAACTGACATGGCTTTTTAATTAAAGAAACAAGGTTTTAAATTGTGGTCACGACTATGGTTTGTTGTGATCCTTGACATTGTAGGAAATTATGGATAAATGCAGTCACAATTACAGTTGCAATGTCAAAACCTTGATTTTGTGGCAAAATCATGATCACAGACCATTTTTCAAAACCTTGTGTGGGTGCAAAGAGTAGTATTATGTCCATGGATTCAGAGTTGTGTTTCTCCAAATGTGTTGTTGGTTTTGTGTCTGTGAAAATGTAATTTTCTTTGCGCCTCCATTTTTCTTTTCTTGTGTATTCTGTAATATGTCTTATGTATTGTAAGCAGGGTCCTCATTCTAATTTTGCTGGACCAACTTCAGGAAGCACTGCCTGTGTTGCAATTATTAGAAACAACCAACTTTTTGTAGCAAATGCTGGTGATTCACGTTGTGTGATATGTAGGAAGGGTCAGGTAACTTCAAGATGCAAATTCTTGGATTTTCATGTTCAACATAACAGATATCGTGTATAATTATTACAACAAATTTCTGACTATTGCTTTTATCATCTACAGGCGTATGATTTGTCTATAGATCATAAACCTGATCTTGAGATTGAGAAGGAAAGAATCATAAAAGCTGGTGGTTTTATTCATGCAGGACGAGTTAATGGGAGTTTAAGCCTTGCAAGAGCAATAGGTACTTACCAATTAGAAAGTGAGCTTTTATAATGTGTATTAAAGCTTCCTCCAAATTTAACTTAAACGAATGGGAGGCCAATCTTGACATTTTATGACCCATTTTGGGAGTGGTATATGGTTTATTCGGTCCCATTTAATATTTTGGACTATTCTGCAGGTGACATGGAGTTTAAGCAGAATAGATTCCTTTCTGCTGAAAAACAAATGGTGACAGCCAATCCAGACATAAATATTGTAAGTTTGTTCCTTACAAATCAGCTGACTTCCTTTGTGATACACATGGAATAACCAAAAAGGAAATGCTTGATTGAGACTAGTATTTACTGAGTTTTCAACATTTGACTGATAGTATTATTTTTGACATTTTAACACAGATTGAACTTTGTGATGAAGATGAATTTATAGTGCTAGCTTGTGATGGCATATGGTATGCTTCTTATTTTCTTATGCTTCTATTTCCCGATGTTAGCTCTGAATGTTCTCTATTATTTATTTGGGGAGAATTATATGCTCTTGAAAGCTTATAGTTCCGGATCAATCTCTATATGACACTTCATTGAGTTTTATTAATTTTTTCAAATACAAAAGATTAACCTTGACCATAATAAACATTTGGTGGTCCGGACCATATAATAATATTTGGTGGAGGGAATGTCATGTCTTCAAAATTCTTAAATTGTTGATTCATTTCCTTCATATTGGTTCTTGTTGCTTCAGGGATTGCCTGTCAAGCCAACAGTTGGTTGATTTTGTACGTCAACAACTGCTAATGGTGAGTTTCTAAGTTTACAACCTTTCGTAACAAGGTGAAACATTAAATGAATACTTTGCTGTTATTGCTTGCTGTCTGCCCATAGATTATGCTTACTGATGATATTTAATGCAGTTCTTGGTACTGTCATGGAGAATAATTGTTGTTTATAATTGTAATTTTGGGGAGAATTAGCTGTTATCTTATTTTTTTAAATCTGGGGATAGATACAGTTGTGTTTTGTCTCATTATGAACTTTTCCACATTGCCTTTTTACTCAACCACTAGGATATCATGCTTTTAGGAATTTTTTTCTAGTTGTTATTATTGAAAACTACGTGTCTTTGGTTGAACACTCAATAAGTTAGCATCTCCAATTAGAATATGAGTTGAGTTTTGGAAAATAATAAGAAATAAGCATAGAACTAAATGGAGGTCCATCCGCAAATAATATATTAAAAATATGATAAAAATAACCGAGTTGTTAGGATTTAATTTTAAGTAGTTATTTATTTATTTGTTAACAACAACTTATTTATAAGATGTTCGAATTATATTCTGAGTATGACATATATTTCCTTTCAAGAAACGTTGACAAGCACGTCAGTTGAACTATCCTAGTCTATAAGGGTTTTTGTACTCCTAATTGGCAATAAGGTAGTCTTAAAGAGGGTCATTATTGCTTAAGTCATCATCTATGAAAGTAATTGAGGGAAGTGACGTCCTTGGGCTTGATTCAATGGAGTTGATACTATGGATAGCCTGAAGATGACACTTCTTGGCAGAATTCATATTGTCACCACTTCAAATGAGCTCCAATTACGCTCACACCCAGAAGAGCTACAAGTTAAGCTCAAAAATCGAATAGCAAATCGTTTCAACTTTGGAGTTTCATCTCCAAACATCTCCTACCATTCTCCAGGAAGCATAACTTTCCTACAATCTTTTTCATTTTCCATTGAGAAAAGTCATTTTGCAAAATGAAACTCTAGAAGTTATAAATTAATTTTTTTCCTTTCTGCAACATCCTTGACCAATCTTTTCATGCATTCATACAACCCTTCTTTTACCTCCACATCATCATTTCTAAAATTAGGTTCATGTGAGGGTTAAGGTAATATGAAACCGCATGCAAAGGTCTATGAAGCTAATTATTCCACCTCTCATCAATTATGTTCCAAACAGGTTCATAACTACAATGATGCAATCATGCAATGTTAGAAATAATTACACAAAATAAAGAATGAAAATCTGAAAGAGAGAAGGTTTATAAATGTTACCTTTTCTTAATATTATTAAAGTTAACTTTGATCTTCTCTTTGGCAGAATCCATTTCTTCATAAATGAAACCCATTGCGGGTTTTATATCTGAATCTACTGATCGAAGGACCACCATCAAAGGGGTAACAACTTTGAGACAAGTGGTTACATTCTTCCAAAACTGACTATCTAATACCACATGCTCAATTTTTCTCCCTTCTATTGAAGTTCCAAATTTGCTTGATTTCCACTCATCAGAGCTAAAGAAGCTCATCAATGATGCTTTCAATTCATGAAGACATGCAAGAGTTAGATAAGATGTGACAAATCTAGTCATACCTGACCTTATCAAGTCTCTACCTTTGGTAAACTTCTTTAACATGCTAATTAGCATTGATCTACCATAAATGTAGGTATTCTTCTTCCTTTCTTGATAGTAGTTTGATGGACCTTCAAATGTTTTTCAAAATCTTCAAAAGATCAAATCAATGCAATGGGCAACACATGGGGTCCAATACAAATGCTCTCGTTTTTGCATTAATAACTCTCCAGCTGCCTTGAAATTTGCAGCATTGTCGGTAACCACTTGAACCACATTCTCCTCTCCAACAAATTCCACATCATCATCCAACATCTTAAACACTTTATCTGCAGTTTTTGAGATATCTAATGTATCCAATGAGTAAAGAAACACAGTCCCTTTAGGACTATTGACTAGAAAGTTACAAATAGAACATCTTTTTTTGTGAGTCTACCCATCAAACATGATTGTGCAACCTGTTCTTTTCCACTCCTCCTTATACTCTTCAAGGATTACATCGATTTTTTGCACTGCTTGTTTCAAATTTTTTTCTCTAATATCATGATATGATGGGGGTTTGTAGCCAACTCCATATCTCCCAATCATCTCACACATTTTTGCAAAAGTAGGATTTCTAATAACTTTGAATGGAATGACATTTGTGTAAAAAAATCCTGTCACTTGAGCATCAACTTTTGCTTTATCCCTTTTCTTATACAGTTGATTTAAAGTAGATTGAACACCTTGACTGAATTTGTCCTTTCCTTTATTTTTGAATATCATACTACTACTACTACTACTTTGAGTGGTATCCACCTCTTGAATGTGCTCATCATCATACTCATCAATTCTATTTCATCTCCTTTTCTTTTCTGAAACATCTTTAACCTCTGCCACAACTTTCATCATTAAAATTTTCACTTCTTCTGGAACTGAGGCACAGGGTTCAAAATCATATCTAGTATTGGCAAGATGACGTTTGAATATGAAAATTCCTCCATTGAATATTCTTGAGCAATAATTACATTTAACTTTTTTTACATTACTCGAAACATCTGTTCCGTGTTTCCATCCAATGTCAGTCTGGTTTCCTAAAGCATTTTTACTTCTAGGTCTAGATAGTGAAGATACATTAACATTGGAATCACAAGAATTTGAAGCAGTCTCACTTCCAAACATTGCAAACTAGTCTCAATCAACTAAAAATAAAATAATTTATTTTTTTGGAACTATAAAAGACAACTAAAATAAAAGATAAAATATGCAACAAAGAATAAATTCAATAAATAAAACAGAGAGTAAATTCTATAAATACTAACTATTCAATAAATAAAAAAATAAATAAAAAATATAAAAAAAAAATTTACCAACTAGATTTTTGGCTTATACTAATTATTCAATGAATAAAGAAATAAATAAAAAAAATAAAAATATTTTTCAGCAACGCATTAACTATTAGAGAAACGCAACGCACCCTCACTTACACACCAATGCACGAACCAGACTTGACGGACCTGCGGCGCGAAACAATCAGAGTTGCGGTGCGAGGCGGCCGGAATTGCGACGCCACTGAGCTGCAGGGTGACGACACCAGAGCTACGGGGCGACGACAGAATGCAAATATAAAGGTCAGATCTGGGTTTTCTTGTTCGATCTTCTCTTCGATTAGGGTTTTTGATTTGGGTTTCAATCTCTAATTTCGTTTAGGTTTTCGGTTTGGGTGGTTGGGGCTTTGGTTTGTGTTTAAAATCGGAATGCTAACGACATTTTCGCTTGTCGTTTCGTCCCTCTTTACGGACTCGGTGACTCGCTCTCAAACTCGCGTGTCTATTCCGAGTCAGCGAGTTTACTCCGAGTAAAAAAAAAACGAGTTTATACGCGAGTTAACTCGTAAATAGTAATGTGACTCGCTGACTCGTACGGGTGTATGAGTCAACCCGTGAGTTCGATAACCATGCCAGTGGTGGATCTTGTTGGGAATTAAGGAGGGTTTTGACCCTCGAAAGTTTTGTAACTTCCATATGTATTTATAAACTTAATGACCATTAAATATATTTACTTGTATATTTACAATTTTATCCTTTTACCCTTTCATCTTTTACCCTTTTATATTCATTTACTATTTATTAATAATATATTACTCCCCCCTCCAAAAGTTCCCACTGCTAGCTAAGGTGTTGATAACTTCTCATACTTCTTGCTCATCATGTTGTTATTCGACTTCAAAAGCCTCCACGTTATCCTCAATCTGGACCCCTGTAGTCCCTTAGGCCTCTACCAATGTTATTGTTCTAAACCAAATGGGTCAAAGCTCCAAATTGTATGAGATATTCGATTGGATCTCAAACTCTTATCCATTATTTAGTTGTATGCACATGCCCTATGTTTTGACGAAAACAATAATGGTTTGTTCGATCTGTTAGGAAAACAGAGTATCGCAAAACTTAAATCCCATGAAACCGATGAACACGAAACCCAGAAACGTAGACCACGAGAGTTGCGTGGGTCATCCTCCACAAATGTTGGTTCCAACTGCTGCATATCTAGAACTTCAAATTGCCAGTATCCCTTGTTTCACAAAAACTACCCTATCTCTTCTCCCTCATATCTTGGCACGAACAAGGTGTTTATGGAGACGTGGTGTGGAAGGTTGGGTCTTTCTAAGCCCATACTATACCTATAAATAGACCACTCCACTCTCCTCCAAAACATACACTTCACTCATCTTCTCTTCTCTCCTTTTTCATTCTATTTTAACCTGGGCTTATATACTCTTTTAAGAGTTACTTTGCCAGATTCTGAATTCCTCGGAAAATTCAGGAAGTTCCTCCTGAGGGACTTGCGCAATACACTGCGGATAAGTCCTTAAGGGAAATGATTATACACGTCTCAAGAATAAAGTTTTGTTCGTGTTTTTTAATCCTTTACAACAATCTTAAGGACTTATGGCTAACAGTATGAATAACTAGCAAACATAACCCTAGTACTCCCGTTAAACAGATTGAAGACTGGATTCATTCGAACAAGGTATGTTAACACACTTTGCTTAGTGCATTGTCTAATAATTTGTTTGATGTGTATTTCTCCTATAAGGAAGCCAAAGATATTTGGGATTCGTTGATTTTCAAATACACTATCGAAGATGTCGTGAGAAAAAGGTTCATTATTGAAAACTACTACCGTTAGGAGATGCTAGAAGACAAGAAAATCAAGATCCAAATCAAAGAGTACCACAAGCTACTTGAAGATATTAAAACAAAAAACATAGTCTTACCTGATGGGTTCGTTTCAGAACTTCTAATCGAAAAACTTTCGGAATCCTGGACAAACTATAAACAATAGCTGAAACATAAGCATAAACAAATGTCACTGTCAGATCTCATTATGCACATCAAAGATACCAATCGGAAGGAATGTGCTGTTGCAAGGGCTAAGGCACTATCAGCTAAGACAAATATGATAGAAGACAAATCAGCTCCAAAAAGGTATGAGAAAAAGCCTGATCATAAGAAGAAAAATAATTTTAAAACTTCCCGTCCCAATGGATTTAACCCCACCTTCAAGAAGAAAGGAAATTGCTTTGTATGTGGAAAGTCAGGTCATCATGCACCTCAGTACAAATGTAGAATAAGAAACGTCAATCCTCCTAAGGAAAATTTAGCCAAAGAAGAAGATACAATTGTAGCAGTTGTTTCCCAAATAAACCTTATGACATGTGAGCAAATGGGTGATAGACTCTAGTGCTACCAGACACATGTACAAATAGATGGATTTTTACCTCCTACACTAGTGTGGGGATACAGAGAAGAACATGTTTATCTCGATCAGGACAACTCCTATCCTAGAAAAAGGGAAAGTTCTTATAAAGCTCACATCTAGGAAGACTCTGCCTTGAGTAATGTGCTCCATGTGCCATCAATCAGAGTTAATCTAATCTTTGTAGCACTGCTGGGAAAAGTTGGAGTTAAAGTGTCATTCGATCTAATAAGATTGTTATGACAAAAAATAATGTATTTACAGGGAAGAGATATTGTGATCAAGGTCCATTTGTAGTTAACATCCCTAAAGTTGTTAATGAATCTTATTCTCTTTTTCTTATATTATTGATTCATATTATATGTGACATACTAGACTAGGATGTAACGAGTGAAGGTCATGAAAAGGAGGCAAAGGAGGCAAAAGATCTTGAAAGCAGGTCAGAAAATGTGAGGGTGGAAGAAGCACGTGGAGACAGACGCGTGAGGAGAAATAATGTGAGGCTCAAAGATTATGATTGGGCAGGAGCGCATTAAATAGAAATTCGTTAAAGGAGAGTGGGGGGGATTGCCATTACTTCGCTCTATCAAAATTCTTTGATTCTTTCTGTGCCTTCCTTTTTCTCTACATATGTCATCTTCGGTTGCATTGTAAATTGTATTAAAATTCGTATAAGAACAAAAATCCAAAAAAGATTCATAAATACTACTATCATCATTTCCATTTCCGTATATTGTGATACTGTTACATTGGTGCTTTCATTCCTCTGAACCATGGTTGAAAACACTAGAATGAAAGAATTAGCTACTGAAATAGCTCGTCTAAAGGACCTTGAGGTTACTTGAATCGCTGAATCCATGGAATGACGTGAGAGGGAGTTACAGAAGTGGATGGATCATTTGACATTACACGAACAAGACACAGAAAACAAATTTCAAACCTTAGAATCAACGATGGGTTCCTTGCTACAAACGAAGCCACCACCATCAACAGAGCCGCAACCATTCCAAGTGCGTAATGTGAACCTCGATTTTCCTCAATTTGACGATACTGAAGTCCTCCATTGGATCTTCAAGGCGGAGCCGTTCTTCAACTATTATCGCACACCAGATGATCAACGCTTGATCATAGCGTCAATTCATTTGGAGAAAGAGGTTATCCCTCTGTTCCAGATGCAAAATCATGCCAATTCCTTTCCAACTTGGGTAGCTTTTACTCAGGTATTAGAAACTGAATTTGGTCCTTCCCCGTATGAATGTCCCAGGGATACCTTGTTCAAACTCACCCAAACTTCATCTGTATTATTATACTCAGTTCACTTCCCTAGCCAACCGTGTCCAAGGCATCACTGCTGAGGCTCTCCTAGATTGCTTTGTAGGAGGCTTAAAACCAGATCTCAAACATGATGCTATTGCTCAAAACCCTACTTATCTGCTACGGTGTGTCTCATTAGCCAAGTTGTATAAGGAGAAGTACACTCCCAAAAACAAGTTACATAACACTCCCTATTATCCCAAAACACAAGCCACAAACACAAGCTCAATTACCTCACAATCCTATTAAAAAGCTTACTGCTGCAGAAATGCAATTGCGTCGAGAGAAGGGGTTCTGTTTTACATGTGATGATAAATTTACCATGTCTCATAGGTGTCCCAATCAACAGTATTTTGTCTTGCAAGTTGATGAAGATGTTGTACTTGATGTTCAACATGACCCTCTTGAGGACCTTGTGGTGGCTGAAACCCCACCAATCTTGGAACACCACCTTTCGTGCAATGCATTAAAGGGCTCTTCAGGACTAGGCACTATGAAATTTCAAGGGTCTATTAATGGAATGATGGTCCATATTTTATTAGATAGTAGAAGCTCAGATAATTTTCTTCATCCCCGAATTGCTCACTGTTTGAAACTCCTAGTGGAACCTATCCCTAACTTTAAAGTGTTGGTGGGAAATGGTAATGCCTTGGTAGCTGAAGGACTCATCAAGGATTTACAAGTTAAGATTCAAGGTTACATGTTGCAGTTACCTGTATACTTATTACTACCGGTTTCAGGAGCTGATTTGGTGTTAGGAGCCGCTTGGCTAGCAACCTTGGGACCTCATGTCTCTGATTATAGCAACTTATCTATCAAATTCTATATTGGGGATCAATTTGTGACTCTTCATGGCGATCATCCCACCCTGCCACAGCCAGCTCAATTCAATCACTTCAAGAGAATGTGCCCCACACAAATTCTATTGCTGAGTTATTCTCTTTGCAGGTTCAAAGCCCTCCATCTCCACACGATCAATGGCTTGATCTTCCAACTAATATGGAGCCTGAACTTGTGTTGCTGCTCTATCAATACAGAACTGTTTTTGAACTTTCAACAGGACTACCTCCAGATAGGAAACATAACCATTCTATTCCTTTAGTTGAAGGTGCTAATCCTGTGAAGGTACGCCCCTACAGGTATCCTCATAGCCAGAAGTTGCAAATTGAGAAAATGATCATGGAAATGCTATGGGCACGAATTATTACTCCATCCACAAGCCCTTTTTCTTCACCAATCATACTGGTTAGGAAGAAGGATGATACTTGGAGATTTTGCACTGATTATAGAGCTTTGAATGCTATAACAGTCAAAGATAGCTTCCCTATTCCTACTGTGAATGAGTTACTTGATGAGTTGTATGGGGCACAATTCTTCTCTAAACTAGATTTAAGATCTGGGTACCATCAAATACTGGTTAAAGAGGAGGATAGGCACAAGACAACTTTTAGAACTCATCAAGGGCATTATGAATGGTTGGTAACATTTGGTTTAACCAATGCTCCTGCCACCTTTCAATCCCTCATGAATGACATTTTTCAAGGTATCTTAAGAAAATTTGTCTTAGTTTTCTTTGATGATATCTTAGTATACAATCCAACATGGGGAGAACATCTAAAGCATCTAGAGACAGTCCTGTAGATTTTACAATACCATCAATTGTATGCCAAATTGTCAAAGTGTAGTTTTGGCTTACAAGAGGTGGATTATTTGGGTCATACGGTATCAGAAAAAGGTGTGGCCATGAATCAAGACAAAATTAAGGCAGTTATGCAATGGCAAGTTCCAAACAACCTCAAACAATTGAGAGGTTTTTTGGGACTCATAGGTTATTATATAAGATTTATTAGGAACTATGCCTCGATTGTTGGACCTTTAACTAATCTTCTAAAAAAAGACTGTTTCAAATGGGATGAAGAAGCAACTCATGCTTTTGAAGGTTTAAAAGCTGCTGTTACTCAAGCCCTTGTGCTGATGCTTCCTGATTTCTCCATTCCATTTGTCATGGAGACTGATACTTCAGGGTCAGCCATTGGAGCAGTGCTTATTCAGAACAAACATCCATTGCATACTTCTCAAAGAAGCTGAATCCGAGAATGCAAAAACAATCTGCTTATGCAAGGGAGTTTTTTGCCATTACTAAAGTTGTGGCCAATTTTAGACATTATCTTTTGGGACATAAGTTTGTGATTAGAACGGACCAAAGGAGTTTGAGAAGCCTCATTGAGCAGGCCATTCAAACACGGAACAGCAAAAATGGATACATAAACTACTGGGGTATGACTTTAGGATTGAATATAAACCTAGAAAAGACAATGTGGTTGCTGATTTCTTATCCAGATCCTTTATGATGGCATGGTCACAACCTCAAGGAGACTTCATACCAGAATTAAGAAGAGCTCTAACTACAGATGAAGAGGTGAGGAAGATCATTGATGATTGTGTAGCCAATAGGCATTCTGTTCAATATTATGCAGTCCATGATGGCTTACTTTACTGGAAGGACTGGCTAGTCTTACCTGCATCTCATGAATTAGTTTAAAAATTGCTCAAAGAATTTCATAATTCTCCACTAGGTGGTCATGCAGGAATCACTAGAACTTTCAACAGACTTGCTCAGCAATTCTATTGGGTTGGAATGCATCAAGATGTGAAACAATTTGTTCAAAATTGTTTGATCTGTCAACAAGCAAAATCAGTCAATTCTCTTCCCTTGGGGTTACTACAACCTTTACCAGTGCCAAATCAGATTTGGGAGGATGTGGCTATGGACTTTATCACGGCCTTCCAAATTCTCAAGGATATACTGTGATCATGGTAGTGATTGACTGACTATCCAAGTATGCTCACTTCTACACCTTGAAAGCTAATTACAACAGCAAACAGGTAGCTGAAGCCTTCTTGAAAATGGTCATAAAATTACATGGATTCCCTAAGACTATTGTCTCAGATAGGGATAAGGTGTTTGTAAGTCAATTCTAGCAACACTTATTCAAATTAAGTGGAACTACCTTGCACATGAGCACAACTTATCATCCTCAATCGGATGGTCAATTAGAAGCTCTCAATAAATGCTTGGAGATGTATTTAAGGTGCTATACCTATGAGTTTCCTAAGGAATGGGTCAAATTATTACCTTGGGCTGAGTTTTGGTACAACACTGCTTATCATCACAGCAGTGGTATGACTCCATTTAAGGTAGTTTATGGCAGGGATCCTCCACAATTGATTAAGTACAATGCTAATTCTCATGATCCTCCAACCGTCCAAGAAGAGCTTAGTAAGAGACAGACAATGATCAACAAACTGAAACAAAATTTAATAAGATCTCAAAAACACATGAAGAAATATGCTAATCCAAAACGAAAAGACATGGACTTTTAAGCTTGGTGATATGATGTTGATCAAGTTACAACCTTATCGCCAGGCTCTTCGAAAGAATCAGAAGTTAGAAGTTAGGAATGAAGTATTTTAGGCCGTTTTCGGTCATTGAAAGAATTGGCCCTGTTACTTATAAGTTGTTTTTGCCACCAACAACAAAAATTCATCTAGTTTTCCATTGTTCTCAGCTAAAACCTTGCAGGGGAGATCATACTCAACAATATGTTCCAGTAATCACTATCGATTCCGAGACTCCCCCTATTATCTATCCTGCTGTTGTGCTTCAAGTTCGTAGAATTATGCAAGGGAATCAGATAGTAAAACAGTTCTTGATGTAATGGGAAGGGTTAGAAGAATCACCTTCCACATGGGAAGATGAGTTTGCCTTACGCAAAACCTATCCAAACTTCAACCTTGAGGACAAGGTCAATTTTAAAGGAGGAGAAATTGTAACAAGTGAAGGTCATGAAAGGGAGGGAAAAGATCTTGAAAGCAAGTCAGAAAACGTGAGGGTGGAAGAAGCACGTGGAGACAAGCGCGTGAAGAGAAATAATGTGAGGCTCAAAGATTATGATTGGGCAGGAGCGCATTAAATAGAAATTCGTTGGAGGAGAGTGGAGGGTATTGTCATTACTTTGCTCTGTCAAAATTCTTCGATTCTTTCTGTGTCTTCCTTTTTCTCTACATATGTCATCTTCTGTTGCATTGTAAATTGTATTAAAATTCGTATAAGAACAAAAATCCAGAAAAGATTCATAAATACTACTATCATCATTTCCATTTCTGTATATTGCGATATTGTTACATAGGACATGTGAATTCTTTGTATGTTATGAAATTGCAACGACTAGGATTAATTAATATGCATGATAAGCAAAGTAGGAAATGTGATATGTGTAGAATATAAAATAACAAAAAAGACGTATCACTCAGTAGAACGTCAAATTGAACTTTTAGGATTAATTCATACTGATCTAGTTGATCTAAAACAAACCATGTCTAGAGGTGGTAAAAATTATTTTGTAACATTTATAGATGATTACTCTAGATACACCAAAGTATATTTAATCAAATATAAGGATGAAGCGTTTGACATGTTTTTAACTTATAAAGTAGAAGTAGAAAATCAACTAAACAGAAAAATTAAGAGGATTAGATCAGATAGAGGTGGTGAATATGCATTATTTAATGATTATTGTGTTAAAGAATGTATTTTTCATGAAGTTACCCACCATATTCACCCGAATCTAATGGAATAGCTGAGAAAAAAAAATAGAACTTTTAAAAGAAATGATGAATGTCATGCTTATTAGTTCTAGTACACCAGATAAACTTTGGAGAGAAGCTTTACTTGTAATATGTTTTTTTTACAAATAGGATACCACATAAGAAAAATGCTAAAACTCCGTATGAGTTGTGGAGAGGTTATCGACATAATTTTAAATATCTAAGAGTGTGGGGGTGCCTAGTTAAGGTAATGATACCCAATCCTTAGAAAAGAAAAATAGGCTCTAAAACTTATGATTGAATGTTCTTAGGCTATACAGAACATAGTGCTGCCTATAGTTTCGTATTCTTAAAAGTTATGTAATTGAGCATAATACAAAAGTGGAGACAAAAAATGTTGAGTTCCTTGAACATATTTTCCCTTTAAAGGTTAGTGAGACACCTAAACAACCTATAGATATTAATAGTGATAACATGAATGAGGACTTGAGGAGGAGTAAAAGACGGAAAAAGAAAACCTCCTTTGGAAATGATTTTTACACTTATCTAGTTAAAAATGATCCAACGAGTTTTTTAAAAGTTACTAGTGCTTCTGATGTAACATATTGAGATAAGGTCGTTAGAACTGAAATTGACTCAATTGAGAAAAATAATACTTGGATTTTATTATATTTGCCTAAAGGAGCAAAACTCATTAGTTGCAAGTGGATCTTTAAGAAACCTTTACTTATTATAAACTTTAGTATTATCCCGATGGATCCATAGATAAATATAAGACAAGATTAGTAGCAAAGGGTTTACTCAAAAACCCAATATTGATTATTTTGATACCTTTGTCCTTGTAATTAGGATTTCCTCTATTCGAGTTTTGTTAGCTCTAACAGCTATTCATAAGTTAGTTATACACCAAATGGATGTGAAAGCATCCTTTTTGAATGGTGAATTAAAAGAGGAAATTTATATGACTCAACCTTAAGGGTGTGTTATTCCTTGTCAAGAGAACATGTGCAAACTTTTAAAATCTTTGTATGGATTAAAACAGATACCAAAACAGTGGCATGAAAAACTTGATAGTGTTCTACTTTGTAATGACTTTTCAACTAGTGATCCTGATAAATGTGTGTACTCTAAATTTGAAAGTGGTGAATGTGTCATTATATACTTATATATAGATGACATGCTATATATGTATTAACTAGTTTCTAAAACTAAGTTGCTTTTGGGACCTAAATTTGAAATGAAAGACATGGGTGTAACCAATGTGATTTTGAGAGTTAGAATCATAAGGGAACGAGATAGTATTTTATTATCCCAAGAAAAATACATTGAGAACCTTCTTAGGAAGTTTGAATATTATAACTTCAAACCAGTGAGTACTCCGTATGATGCTAACTCTAAATTAAAGAAAAATAGAACAGACTTTATTTTTCAACCTCAATATGCTCAGCTAATTGGGAGCTTATTGTATTTAATGAGTTTTTCTAGACTTGATATTGCTTATGCAGTAAGTAGACTGAGTAGGTACAATATAATGTCCTAATAAGAAACATTGGGATGCATTTGCAAGACTTATGAGATACTTAAGAGGTTCAATAAATTATGCCATTGAATATAGTGGATTTCCCACTGTACTAGAAGGGTACAGTGATGCTAACTAGATCTTTGATTCAGATGAGACAAAATTCACTAGTACTTATGTATTTACACTTGGGGGTGGTACAATTACATGTAGATTAACCAGGCGAACAATCATTGCAAGATTAACAATAGAATCAGAGTTTGTGCTCTTGAAATGGCTGGTAGTGAAGTCGAGTAGTTGAAAAACTTCTTAGCAAACATTCTGTTAAGGATGAAATCAATCCCTTCTATGTCAATACATTGTGATTGTCAATCGGCAATAGCTATAGCTAAACACAAGAATTACAATAGAAAGAACATACATATACAATTGAGACACAATTTTGGTGAAACAGTTAAAGAGTGGAACAATTTTCATTGACTATATGAAGTAAGAACGAAATCTAGCAAATCCTCTGTCAAAACCTCTAGGGAGAAACATGATTTTAGAACATCGAGGGGAATGAGACTCAAGCCACTTGCAAACAAATAAGTGATGGTAACCCAACCTTTGTGATTGGAGATCTCATAAATAAGGTTCATATGGATAAAAACAAGTCACTTGTTAGTTCTGTTAGCACTAAAATTGATTAAAATTAATTATGTTCCTTCCTATGGTGTATGTGAAAGTGTTAGATATTGCATCATTGAGAGGTTAAACTTTGTAATTAAAATTTTATGTGATGTACGAATTTTAGTCTAAACAAAGTTTTAATGATTTCATATCCTTTACAGGTGGTGTATGATTTGTAACATACGCTTGATGAAATTACTTATACGAGTGTCAAGTGGGGTATGAGATTTTTGCAATATTTCTAGAACACTCATGAACACCAAGCACACGAATGGCCTAGTAAACGCAATACAACGATAACAACAAAAAATATGAGGATGTATTGTGATTGTTAAATCGCTAACACACACTAAGTGTTTTGGTTCATATAGCTTACTATACCAATTACACAGTGTGTTAAGTTTTCAGTCTAGGACTAATTCATATAGATTACTATACTAGTTTGACGCATTACATGTCATATGAGACCCAGTATTTTCTTTATCTCTCTTTTGGTTTTGCAATAGGAATTGTTAGGAAAACAGAGTATCACAAAACCTAAATCCCATGAAACCCACAAACATAACCCACGAGAGTTGTGAGTCATCCTTCACAAATGTTGGCTCCAACTGCTGCATAGCTGGAACTTCACATAGCCAATATCCCTTGATTCACGGAAACTATCCTATCTCTTCTTCCTTATATCTTGGCACGAACAAGGTGTTTGTGGAGACGTGGCGTGGAAGGTTAGGTCTTTCTAAGCTCATATTACATCTATAAATAGACCACTCCGCACTCCTCCATAACACACGCTTCACTCATCTTCTCTTCTTTCCTTTTTCATTCTATTTTAGAGTTACTTGTTAGATTCTGAGTTCCTCGAAAAATCTAGGAAGTTCCAATTGTATCTTGAGGGACTTGCACAATACTTCGCGAATAAGTCCTTAAGAAAAAATGATTATACACGTCTCAGGAATTAAATTTTGTTCATGTTTTATCGGCGTTTACAACACGATCAATATCATTGGTGGAGTTTTATAAAGGTGGTAAAGTAATGGGGTGTATGAATGGTACTTGGGCCTTGTAAGTGGCAACTTGAAGCTTTGATCTTGGTGAACTCGAATTATGGAGGTCCCTACGTCTATTTTTCTCTGCTTTTTTGCTCAACTTTATGTTTTCTTCAAGTTGTATGTACTTCGTCCATATATTTTCAACATTTAATTCACAAATTGTCTTGAAAATACCTAGTTTGTAACCTTGTCATTTTAATGTGCATTGTAACCTTGGGGTCGAGATAGCAAATCTTGAGTGCGACGGTGAACCTTGGGGTTGTCTCCTTGTTTGATATTTTCCAAGGTTGTCGATGTCACCTAGCGAGGTTGACTAGTTGCAAATTTAATAGAGTTCAATCAGAATCTACGAAGTTTGTTGGTAAGACAGAGTACCATTTTAAAGTTGCTCCTTTGAGTCTTGTAGGAAACACTCAACAAAGGATTGCACTACTACTGGAGTAGAGATTCACTTAGGTTGATATGATCTTCGGGGTCGATGGAGCCATTGTTCCATTCTATGGCTGGAAGTTTCCATCAAAGAGGTAAAAATATGCTTATAATGTCATCTGTGAAAGGATGGTGGTGACATTCTTTGTCTAGCGGGTCATAGTGGATGTTTGCTCGATATAACTAAACACGAGTTTGTTGACTTACAAGTTGAGAAGACGTTCGAGAACTCGACAACTAATTCTTGTTGACAGTGAGATAGAAGGGGGAAAAATGGGGCTGTTTGCTGATTTTGTGGGTTGGGGTTATTCACCTACTCTATTCCTCTTATCTGAGAAATAATACATGTGCTTTATTTCCAATGCTGTGTTGTTTACTGTTTAACTTTGCTGTATTAGTTCTGGTTTGTAACAGTATGTAGATTTTGAATTTCTATTCAAGTGGTGTGTTTATTTGGTTAATGATCCAAGTGATCATATCAATCTGGTTTCAGCAGATCCATGAAACAGATGTTTTGACATTATAACATTTTATCTCACAGGAAACTAAACTTTCTGGGGTTTGTGAAAGAGTACTGGATCGATGTTTGGCACCAACAATAGCTATTGGTGATGGATGTGATAACATGACCATGATTTTAGTGCAGTTCAAAAAACTGGCCCAGTCCAGTGCACCAACATAAGAACAATAATCTTCAAATGAACAAGCTACATGTCTGAACTAAGAATGGAGAGCTGTGAAATGTAGTAGGTTTTGGACAAACAACACTACACATTTGTATTGTGTCCATAGTGTGGACACCACTGCTTTCTGCTTTAAATGATTCTAGATTCACATTTTCACTTTCACTAGCATTTATTTTTCGAATTTTTGTGTTCACTTTTTACTCCTAGAGCCTGTTTTGCTTGTTCGATAACCAGCTCCAAATATTAGTCAAGAAATATTTTCTACTTCCAATGATATTGACTGAAATCACACTCAAAAGAGAGACAAACAAATGTGCCACATTAAACAGTGAAGAAAATGCCACGAAAGTATTCTTTAGTTAAATTTGGTATATATTTTTTTTAACTTCTCAAATTAATGAAATAACTTTTTAACTATATTCCATTCCAATTTTTGTATTCCTTTTATGTTTCTTAGAGTTTAAGTTAACATTTTCAGTATCATTGTTAGTGTTACTTAATATATTTGAATATAAAATAATCTTCATATTCCATAACATTCATGGTTTTGATTGTTCATTTAATAGTTTTAGTAAACAAGATTCAAGTTAGCGTATTATATTAAAAAGCCATTAGTAAGTTAAATTAAATGTTAATGCATAAAAAATTAAAATTAAGTTTAAAATTATAATAAATACGTTTTGATTTGATTACTTTAAATAAGCTACATGAATTATATCAAGTAAAAGAAAATAATATATTATCAAAAATAAAATAATCTAAAATAATTTATTTGTTATAATTAATAAGAATTGAAATTAAGAGATATATTTTCATTAGTTTCTTTATTGTATAAAAGATATTAAATATGGTAAATTTATATAGAAAATTATATCATGTTTTTAAGTACTCACATAACTTAAGTTTAAGAGTAGAAGTGATTTAGTGGATTAAAATTTAATTGTTATTTGTTAAGTTAAATAATTTTATAAATAAAAATTTAATTATTCAAATTTTATTTATATAAAAATATGATTTCTTTATAGTTATGACTCTATTGTGATTTTACTAGAGCAAAATTATTATCACTCAAATTAAGGAGTTATCTCGCTCATGTAAAATTACTCTAAAGATAAATGTGATAGGTTGAAACAGGGAGCAGTGATTGCAGTGGAGGAGAAAGGAAGAAGACACAGAAGAAGAGGAAGAGAGTAAACACAGGAAGAGAAAAAAAGAGAAGATATAGAAAGTTGGTGGAGGAGAAAGGAAGAAATACACAAAAGAAGAGGAAGAGAGTAACACAGGAAGAGAAAAAAAAAAGAAGATACAAAACGTTGAAACCCGATTGTGGGAGCCAATTACATTCAAATATGAGGAAAAGATTACAATTGTTTTGTGTATATGTGCTATAACTTGAAATTCCTATTTATAGGAATTGATAGCTAGGTACAACAAAAGAAACAACTAACTAATGAATAGATTTATAACAATATCTCCTCCATGAGATAACTTTATCATCAATGTTTGAACGAGGGATAGCGTTGCTTAAAATCGTAAAAAAATTCAGAAGTGACATTCTCAGGAAACTAATGTTTTCCATTTGACCAGGATATAACCTTCTTGCCAAAAGAGTTAGGCATCCCTTCTATAAAATCCATAGGTATATCCTATCATAAGTGTCTTGGAATAGGCAGTGGTTGTAACAACCTGGGTGCTGGAACAATTTCATATTTTGAGCGTTGACAGGTGGAGCATTGCTTGATAAAATCCTTAACATCTTTACTCATACCTTTCCAATAAAAAATGGCTTTTATCCTGTGCAAAGTGGAGTTGATTCCTGAATGACTTCCAGTTGGAGAAGAATGGAACCACTTTAAGATGTCTTGGCGTAGGTCAATAGTACTGCCTGTGACCAACTTCCCTTTCTTCTTAGAGCTCATAAGCAGTCCAGGTATACTGTGGATGAGAATCAGGATTGAGTTGTGATTCCTGGACTAGGTGTAGTAAATTAACATCATTTAAGCAATCATTATGTATTTTCTAAAGCATATTTGGCTGGAATTGATGGACCACCAACTGGTCGCATTCTATATTAGAGCGTCGTGATAGAGCATCTGTAACAAGATTTTCCTTTCCCAACTATATTCGATCGAAAAATCAAATTTCATCAATTTGACCAACCATTTTTTGTTGAAATACCATGGTTAGCCACAGATCAAGGAGATACTTTAGGTTGTAGTGATTAGTGTGGACTATAAACTTGGCTGGTAATAAGTAATGGCGCCATTTCTGCACAGTAAAAACTATTGCCAATAATTCTTTTTCATAAGCAGATAAGGTTTGTTGTTGTGTGCTTAGGACCGTACTGATCAAGGTAATTGGGTGGTGTGTTGGAAAATTATAATAATAATCCTGATTTTGATTCTAACGATCAAACATAAACGTAATCTCATACTGATAAACATGTTGTAAACTGAATGCGAAAGCTTACCTGAATTAGCCATAATGATGATGTCTTTGTAGAACACTATATTGATCTTATGGTATTTCATCTGAAGAGCACCTGTATTTTTCTCTTGATTTTCTCTCTTGATGGGGATAGAAAGAAAGGAACAGAAATGAAACTTACATTCTGTCTACGTGCTCCCAGAAGGGGACCATGACCCTTTAAAATAACCAGAATTAGGTTAATTACTTAAGTTTTAGTATTTCTAATTTGGTCCCTCATCAAATTAGAAATTGCTCTATAGTTTCTACACAATTTTATTTTCATGACATATGCCTTTAGCCAAACTTTTTAATTTAGTCAGATCACTTTATTATTTGGCTTAATAAATAATGACCCTAACACATTTAAATTATGTATCATATATATACATGACCCAAAATTTGCCAACAATCTCTCACTGGTCACAAATATATATGTCCTTACAACCTTACAAATGTGTTAGACTTTATGAGCTCAAAATTGTCATTATATTCCTTTAGCATACTCCAAAAGTCTTGTCCATTAATCATATCAGGATATAGAATCAAACCAGCTTTTTATTGCATCATCGCAATTAAAACCAACAATGATTACTCATCCTAACATAACCAAATGACATGGATTCATCATGAAATGTGTAGCATGAAAAATTACGTGAAGGTGATCTGTACACGTCTATTTTCAACTGGTCCAAACTTTAACTTATCGAGATCGATATAATATCCTTAATGTACAAAGTGTAATGAATGAACGAAAAAACCGCATATATATAGATAACCAAATATGTCCAAAAATCAATGTATACATATATGAAATTAAACATAGAACATAAAATATACGAAAGTGACTAACTCCCACTAAACCAAAAATTCCTCAAACTGTAAAACACCCATGTGAGCAACATGCTCATGAAAGACCTTGGGCGGAAGTCCTTTAGTTAGAGGATATGCTATCATGGAGTTTGTCTTTAAGTGTTTTATGGAAATCTGTCCACTTTGTACTCTTTCCTTAACAATACAACTGATTTATTTTCACAATATAACTTAAGTGGTCTTTCAATGCCTTTCACAATTTGCAGTCCTGTGACAAAATTTCTCAGCCATATTCTATGATTTGATGCCTCATAGCATGCTATAAATTCTTGACATCCTGCAAAATCTAAGTCAGAAAACCCAGCGATCTCCAACTGATCTGACTTCCTGTATGTGAGCATATAATCTTTTGTTCTCTTTAAATATCTTATGACCCTTTTTGCTGCTTTCCAATGGTCCATTCTTGGATTGCTCAAATATCTGCCTAGAATCTCAATTATGTATGTTATGTCTGGACGCGTACATACTTGGACATACATCAAACTCCCTATAGTTGATGCATAGAGAATCTTTTGCATTTCCTCAATTTTCAAATTTCCCTTTGGGCACTGATTGAGACTAAACTTGTCTCCTTTAGCAACTGGAGTATCCCCGAATTTACATTCATGCATGCCAAACCTTTTAAGAATTTGTTCGATATAACTCCTTTGTGATAATCCTAAAATACCCAGACATCGATCTCAGTGTATCTGAATTCCTAATACAAAAGACACATCACCAAGATCTTTCATTTCGAAATTCTTTGATAAAAATTTCTTGGTTTCGTGCAATATGCTTATATCATTAGTGGCAAGTAGAATGTCATCAACATACAAGATCAGGAAAATATACTTACTCCCCTTAAACTTGTGATATACACAATCATCAATAATATTCATCTCGAAGCCAAATGAGAGAATTACTTGATGAAATTTGTAGTACCATTGACGAGATGCTTGTTTTAGTTCATAAATGGATTTTGTCAGTTTGCAAACCATATTCTTTGAATCTCTTCTGCACAAAATTTTCTGGTTGTACCATATAAATCGTCTCATCAATGTTGTCATTGATAAACTCCGTCTTGACATCCATTTGATTAAGCTCCAAATCATAATGTGCTACAAGAGCCATGATTGTCCTAAAAGAGTCTTTCGATAAAACTGGAGAGAAAGTCTCTTTAAAGTCAATTCCTTCCTTTTGGGTATATCCCTTAGCTACCGGACGAGTCTTGTACCTTTCCACATTACCTTTAGAATCCCATTTGGTCTTAAACATCCACTTGCAACCAATGGGTTTCATACCTTCTGGTAATGGGACAAGTTCCCAAACCTTATTGTCTTGCATGGACTTATACTCCTCCTTCATTACTTGAATCTACTTTTGAGAGTTAGAACCTTGCATAGCTTGACAGAAGTTAACTGGGTCATCTTCCATTATATCATTGAATCCGTTCTGAAATTGTTACCGATTCTTCCTCCAAGATGAAGTTCTTAATCTTATTCTTCCCCCCAAATTCAATATCCTCAAAGAACGTAGCAGTTCCCGTCTCAAAAATTGTCTTTAATGTGGGATCATAAAATTTATATCCCCTGGATCTTTCAGCATAACCAATAAAATAACTACTTACTGTTTGGGAGTCCAATTTCTTTTCATTTGGCTTATAAGGCCTTGCCTCAGCTGGACAACCCCACACATGAAAATGCTTCAAACTAGGTTGTCGCCCATTCCAAAGCTCATAAGGTGTTTTAGTAACTGCTTTAATTGGTACTCTGTTTAGAATATAAGCTGTCGTATTTAGTGTCTCTCCCCATAGTGATTCCGGTAAGGTGGAATAACAAATCATACTCCTTATCATATCTTTAAGAGTGTAACACAAGCCCAAGCGCTACGATTCGATTGTGACCTAAGCACTTATGCCATAATGCACCTGAGTGAGTATTTTCAATTTTACGTTTAGTACCACGTGATTTTGTATTAAGGGTTTCATTATAGGTGGCCACAATATCAAGTAAATACTGATTATCATAAGCCAAAAGTGAACCAGTTCCAACAATATCTGAATTAAAAGACAAATTGAACTTATTGTTTCCAAATGAACACAAATAACCTAATTTGTCCAAATAAGAAACTGAAACCAAATTCCGTCTAAATGACGGCACAACAAAAGTGTCTTTCAAATCCAAATAAAAACCAATACTCAATAGCAATTTAAAATGCCCTATAGCTTCCACCTTTACCGATTTGCCATCTCCAACATATATCCATTTTTTTTTAAGAATCAATTGGCTTCTGGTAGTTTAGGCAACCCTTCGTAGAAACACTGATGTTAGTAGTTGCACCTGAGTCTAACCACCAAGTGTTACTAGGTACTGACGCTAAATTGACTTCAGAACAGACCAAAGTAGGAAACATACTTTTGAGGATTGGAACAGAATTTAAATTGGTAGATACAAAAACAATTGTAGCTGAATTTAGAACACGAGAAATAAACTAATTATGCTCACATTATATAAAAAATAAATAATTATAAATATATATTCAAATAATGGTTTAACCCATCTCAAGATACCCAATGCACCATCAATATCAAGTCTTTGGACAGTAATATTAACTGCTAGAGGTATCTTGTTGTAATAATCAAACATTGACAATAAAGCACGTCTAACAACAAACCAGTCTTTGGATTGATTTATCATCGACAAAGCAAATCCTTATAATTATCACATGTTTATCATTACAAGTGTGTATGCAATTCGGCCAAATATTAATCTTCCTTTGGGCCGACTAATACTCGCATGAATATACACAAACACTAACATTCAATATTTTTTATGAACTGCCTAATTCAAGAGAAGTTACTTTGGTGACTTCTTGACTCAATTTGCTCACAAAAAATATTAAACTACCAAAAATTGAATATTTTACTTATATAACAAAACCAAATATTTAATATTTGCAAACTAATTCAAAAGATAATCACCTCATTAGAATTCCACTAAGGATTAACACCTCCCTAGAATCCCATTAGGGATGAACACCTCCTTTGAAAAAATCAAAGGATGAAAAGACCTCATTTTCCACCAATACATAAAGGATGAACATCTCCCTAAAATCACACTAGGGATGAAACATAGATAGTTCTGAGTCTCTTTAACACACTGCTCTAAACCCTAAAAGGGGATTAAACAGTAATCACTCAAACCCTAAACAGGAAATTTAACATCAAATTTTCCTAAAAATAAGAACAGTCACACCTGTGGAAACATTCACCATTTACCTAAGATGCTCTGTGTTGAGAACTCCACAAACACCACCCCCAATTCCAAACCTATAAAATTAAATAAAAATAAAAGATTCAAAAAAGAACAGAGAACCCAATACAAGAAAGATTGAAATTTGAAACACTATTTCTTTCTCAGTAAAACTTGAAACTTAAACCGAAAAAAAGGGAAAAATGAAGAAGAAGAAGATTTCATAACTTCCTCCACGATTCCATCAGCAAGCAGAATCAGATTGAGGATGTTACCCCCAAATTAAAATTTTAGGGTTCACGGTAATTGGGATTTTATAAATTAAACAGAATCTGAATTTTTAAATATTTCCTAAGATAGACATGAATCAAGTATGGGCGGCTCTGATACCAATTGTTAAGATCGAGCGCTTACCACTAGGCCAAAAGCTATATCTATTAGTCAGAGGACAACTATTTTTACTTAAGAGTAACAACCCAAGCGCCACGATTCGATTGTGACTCGGCCCACCCGGCCTCCGCCACAGGACAATTGATGCTACCTACAACAATCTCTGCTATCTGCAACAATCTCCCTCTCAGCAATTGTCCTACAAGGAATCTCACTTGGATTGTGACTTGGCCCATCTAGCCTGCGCCACGGGACAATTGTGCAACCCGCAACAATCTCCCCCTTAACAATTGCCCACCAAGAATCGAACTCGTGACCTTGGCTCTGATACCAATTGTTGGAAAATTAATAATAATAATCCTGATTTTGATTCTAACGATCAAACATAAACGTAATCCCATACTGATAAACATGTTGTAAACTGAATGCGAAAGCGTACCTGAATTAGCCATAATGATGATGTCTTTGTAGAACACTATATTGATCTTATGGTCTTCCACCTGAAGAGCACCTGTATTTCTCTCTTGATTTTCTCTCTTGATAGGAATAGAAAGAAAGGAACAGGAATGAAACTTACGTTCTGTCTACGTGCTCCCAGAAGGGAACCATGACCCCTTAAAATAACCAAAATTAGGTTAATTACTTAAGTTTTAGTATTTCTAATTTGACCCCTCATCAAATTAGAAATTGCTCTATGGTCTCTACACAATTTTATTTTCATGGCATATGCCTTTAGCTAAACTTTTTAATTTAGTCAGATCACTTTATTATTTGGCTTAATAAATAATGACCCTAACACATTTAAATTATGTATCATATATATACATGACCCAAAATTTGCCAACATGGTGCTCTTGCGTTAGGACAAACTTCTTATTAAAGCTAGGTAAAACAAGCACTGGAGCTTTAGTCATGACTTGTTTTAATTGCTGAAAAGAATTCGTAGCTGCATTTTTCCGCACAAATGCATCTTTCTTTAGAAGGTTTATCAATGGTTTTGCTAAGCAGCCAAAGCCTCAAATGTAGATTGATTCTATTTTGGGTGGATATGTAGAAACCCCTTCCTTTGATATGAAATGACCAAGATATTCAATTGAAAAACATAGAATTCATTCTATAATTTTTATTTATATTATTTTTGTACAAAAATACTATGATCTTATAGTATTTTACTCCAATAAATCAGGACTAAATAAAGGAAGTTCTGATTATACAATATTTTGTACCGCTATACAAACCTATAATTTAGCTAATCAAATATCTTTATCCCAACACTCCCTCTCAAGTTGGTAAATGGATGTCATACATTCTCAACTTGTCCAATAATTTCCTAAAAATCTAACTTGTCACAACTTTGGTAAGAATGTCTGCTAACTGATCTTCAGATCAAATATTTGGCAATTCCATAATATTTTTATCAAGCTTTTCCTTGATGAAAAATCTATCAACCTCTACATGCTTCATCCGATCATGTTGGACAGGGTTGTGAGTAATGTCGCGCGCAACTTTATTATCACAATACAATTGAATGGGACATGTATGCGCATACCCTAAATCCTGGAGAAGTAGTCTGAGCCACAAACCTTCACAAAGTCCAAGAACCATTCCTCTAAGTTCAGCTTCTGCACTGGATCTAGCTATAACTTTCTGCTTCTTGCTTTTTCATGTGACAAGATTACCTGCTACAAATGTAAAGTATCCAGAGGTTGATCTTCTATCATCAAGAGCACCTACCCAATCTGCATCAGTATAAACCATCACATCCTTGTAGTTGAAGTTCTTCTTGAACATAACTCCTTTTCCAGGAGCAACTTTTATGTACCTTAAAATTCGTATAACAACATCCATGTGCTTTTCACCTAGATTGTGCATGAACTGGCTAACCACACTAAGAACATAAGCTAAATCTGGGCTGTTGTGTGAGAGATATATCAATCTCCCTCCAAGTCTCTAATATATTCCCTTGTTAGTTAGAGTTTGATATTCTTCAATGCACAACTTCAATCCCCCTTCAATTGGAGAATTTGTTGGTTTGCATGCTATCATTCCAGTTTCTTTCACTAAATCCAATGCATATTTTCGTTGTGGAGAAAAATACCTGACTTTGATCTTGAGACCTCAATTCCAAGAAAATACTTCAAAGGACCAAGATCATTCATCTCGAATTCCTTTGCCAAGTACTCTTTCAATGCCTTGCGTTCCTCTAGATCGTTTCTCGTAACTATCATGTCATCAACATAGACAATAAGAATTGTAATCTTTTCTTCCTTTTTCTTTAGAAACAAGGTATGATCTTGGTTGCTTTATTGATATCCAAAAGCAAGCATTGACTTTGTGAATCTACCAAACCATGTTTGTGGCGATTGTTTTAGTCCATACAATGACTTCTTCAACTTGCATACCTTCTTGCTATGTGTATTCGGGATCCCACATCCTTCTGGTAGCTCCATATAAACTTCTTCAGACAATTCCCCATGTAAGAAGGCATTTTTTATGTCAAATTGTTGTAAGGATCAATCAAGGTTTACAACTAGAGATAACAATACTCGAACTGTACTAATTTTGGCTACGGGAGCAAACATTTCAATGTAATCTATTCCATATGCTTGTGTGTACCCCTTTTCCACTAATCTAGCTTTGAATCTCTCAATTGTGTCATCTGCATTAAATTTCACAGTATACACCCATCGGCATCCTACTATTTTCTTTCCAACTGGACAATCTACCAATTCCCATGTTTTATTTCTTTGCAAGGATCTCATCTACTCATTCATAGCATCCTTCCACCTGGAGTTAGCTAAAGCTTCCTGCACACTATTAGGAATAGATACAACAAATAATTGACTTATAAATGCAATATTTGAGTTAGACAAATTCTGGTTACAAATATAATTACTCATAGGGTATTTTGTCTTACTGGTGAGGTCAGAATCATAAGTAGGCTTAGGGATACCTCTAGTGACACGATCTGGCAGAATTCTTTTTTCAGTATTAGGTTCTTGAGGAGACGATTGGTGTGGTATATCATCAGCATCAACAGGCAAATTTTTTATCTCGACATGCTCAAAATCTTCCTCATTATGTGGTTGTTGATCCTCACATTGTTGCACACTTTCATCATCTCCTGATACAACTTTGTAACTTTCTTTCTCCAATCTGACCTCAATATCAATTTCTTGAGGAACAAAAGTCTGAATTTCATCATAATTCTCCCCCTAAATTTTAGACTCGGGGGAAAAATATATCAAGGTTTCATGAAAAACTACATCTATAGTAGTAAACATTTGCTTGATTTGTGGATTGTAGCACCGATATCCTTTCTGGTGATCCGCATAGCCAAGGAACACACACCTTTCAGCTCTAGGAGACAACTTACTTCTCTGATGCTTGTGTAAGTGAACATAAGCAACACAACAAAAAACTCTATGTGTTAGTTTAACAATTAGGACTGACTACTGTATATGTAAGTGATTGGAGAAGTGTTTTATACTCAAGAGACCTGGACGGTGTTCGGTTGATAGTGTATACTACATGTGTGAGAGTTTCTCCCCAATATATTGTTGGCATGTGAGCTCCAATCAGTGCAGCCCAGACCACCTCCAATAGATTATGATTATTTCGTTCTGCTACCCCATTCTGTTGTGGAGTATTTGAACAAGATATTTGATGAACAATTCCTTTGACTACTAAAAAATGTTGAAGTTCTGATTGCATATATTCTCCTCCGTTGTCATTACGCAGTACCTGAACTTGTATTTTGTACTGGGTCTCAATCATTTTGCAGAATTTCTGAAATAGTCCTCCAACTTCACTTTTAGACTTCATCAAACATAACAAAGTCATTCGAGTACAATAATCAATAAACATTACAAACCACGTTGAGCCACCCAACGTTGTAACCTTAGATGAACCTCATACATCAGAGTGAATGATCATAAAGGTAAGAGAATTTTTATTTGAAATTAAAGTAAAATATGTTATATGACTCTTTACAAGCTCACAAACATTACAATACAAACTTGAAGTGTCTACTTGGTCAAACACATTTGAAAATAATTTCTTTATGTAACCAAAAGATGCATGTCCTAGATGCTTATGCCATAATCAAATATTCTTGTATTTTCTCACTTCTTGAGACCCTTTTGTTGCTAGTACTTGACCAAGTCTCTTTGAATCTTTTTCTGTCAGGTCCAGGTAATACAACCTTCCTCGCCTAATACCACAACCAATCGTCTTTCTCATTTGAATGTCCATTGGACTCATTACTACCTATGGTTGTAGCAAGCATCATAGATGTGGAATCAGAAATCATATTTTTTGTTTTCAACATTGTTCGCCGGACTGTCTCTCTCCAGATCAATGCATAACATTCTTCTAAATCAGGTGTCACTTTTTTGCGCAAGATTTCTCCACGAACTTCCTCAAAATCATCATCCAGTCCAGCAAGTAATGTATGCACCCTCAATCTTTCGATGGACTTTTGATATAACTTCACATCATCAGGGTCCTTTATGACTACTTTATCACGATGATCTAATTCCCTAAAAATCTCAACCAACTTCCCATAATATTCAGTTAGGGTTCTATTATTTTGTTTTACAGTGAATGTCCTTTGATTTAGGACAAACACCTGTAGCTCATCACTTCCATCATAAAATGCCTTTGACAAAGCATGTCAAATATTGAGGACAGTGGGTAAGCGAAGATACCTTTTCATGATTTCTGGCTTTATGGACATCAATAGCCATCTTTTCACTTTTTGGTTTTCAGCATGTCATTTTTTATATCCCTCATCTTTCTCTGTTGGAGGCTTCACCTTCCCACGGATGTAGGAGAATTTTTCCCTCTCTGTAATGTACATCTCCATTAGTTGTGACCATACACATAGTTGGATTCATTTAGGATTATGCTTACGTTGAAGACACCTTCAGATTGAACTACCATTGAAATTGGCTTTTCTGTCATATCTCCAACTATGATCTCCAAGGATTTAGAAAGAAAAAGAAAAAATTCTAAGCTCTGATACCAAATTGAAAAACATAGAATTCATTCTATAATTTTTATTTATATTATTTTTCTACACGAGATACTATGTTCTTATAGTATTTTACTCTAACAAATCAGGACTAAATAAAGGAAGTTCTGATTATAATATTTTGTACCGCTATACAAACTTATAATTTAGCAAATCAAATATATTTTTCCCAACATATTCAACTCTATCCATTGCAAAAAAAAAAAAATCCCTTGGAAAATTTTGCATATAAAGAGTGAGCGCGTGAAGTAAGACTTGTTGCAAGTGATGAAGGTGGTCTTCCAAGGTATTGTTGTAGATGAGTATATCATAAAAAAATAGTATAAACTTTCTTAAGAACGGTTGAAAAACCGAATTCGTGAGGGATTGAAAGGTTGATGGTACATTTGTGAGGCCAAATGGCATGACTATGTATTCATAGTGGCCAACATATGTTTTGAAGGCTATTTTATGGTTATCATCAGAAGCATTTGAACTTTGTTATAACCTGTCCGCAAATCAATCTTTAAAAATGTAGAGGAGCCATGTAATTCGTCCAAGAGGTCATCCATAAGAAGAATCAAGTCGTAGTAGTCGACAAATAGATGCCAGGTGTCATCTTTCTTTCCTACTAAGACCACCGGGCATAAGGACGATTTCTATGTTGATTATTCCACTCTAAAGATAATCATGCACTAGGCGATCAATATTATCTTTCTAGGATTTAGAATACCAGTATGGCCGCTTGTTAACAGGATTGATACCCTGTAGTAAAGGGATTGTGTGATCAATTCCTAGTTTGAAAGGTGGCAAAGCTGTTGGCAACTAAAAAGTATCCTCAAAGTCTCTTAACAATAGTTGAATAGGAAAGGGAATAGGAGGAGAGTTAGTCTTTACAATTGTTGAAGATTCTTGTGTGTTAGTCCATGTCGTGGAGTATAAGGTGTTGTGATGAGTCCCTAGATGCCTCGAAGACCAGACGATCATTCCTTGGAGGATCATTAGGAGCATGACTAAAAGGGAGGTCTCTTCCTCATCCACCACTTTAAATTTTCTTAGCATTTATTTTCTTAAATTTCAGAGACTTATTTTCACATTTTTTTGTAACCACTTTATATACCTCCTGCTAAGTGGACGGTCGTCCATAGCCAAAAAGTGGCCATGGATGGCCGTCTGATTGTCCTGGATGGCCATCCGCTGTCTCCGGCGGATTTTCCTATTTTTATTGCCTCTAAAACTCTTTCTATCATAAATGGAACCTAGAAAAAACTACTAGGAACTTAATAAAGTCTTGACTATCTTCGAAACGGACGATCTTCGACTTTATTGGGGAGCCGAGCAAGATTTGGGGTCTACAATGGGTTATCTTTGTGGTAAATTTACGCCAGTTATGATTATGCAATGTAAAATTACATCGATTGGGTACTTCAACGTAAATTTATATCTTTCGTATTGATGTTAGAGCTTAGTAAGATGTAAAAATCATTTTGTGTACTAGTGACGAAAATATTGTACTAGAGATGACATTGAAGGTTTACATGAATCCCTTGCTAGAGATAAAATTGAAGTTTTTGATGAACTTCTTAGTGGAGATAATATGGAAGTGTTACATGAAGCTCTAAATGGATATAATATTGAAGTACCACATAACCCTTTTCATGAATATGTTACCAAATTATCAATCGCAGTATAGTATTTCGATTAAATAAAAGTCGATCCCATGAGGAACAGTTTCAATGGAAATTCCCAATTATGCTTACTAAGTAGATTAAAACAGATTAGGTTTTGCAAATAAGAGTTGAATTGAAATTAAATGACAAAGACTTGTAAATTGTTGAGAAAATATCAATTAAAGGTACTTAGGATTGGCTTCCTTCCTTATCCCTCTTTTGTAATGGCTATGTCAATTAAGAACGTCAATTAACCTAACAATGTTGATGCCACCTACTCAAATCATCCATGTTGATTCCTCACACATGAAATTCATAAGAAAACCTAATAAATGTTGATTCCTCACACAATTAATAGATTTTCCAGCATTAGGGTTAGGGTGTTTAAGCAATTGATACATTCATTCCATTCCTGGCAATTAACGTAACAAATATTCTTACCGTGGTCTAGGGTTCAAGATATATTTTCCAATCATACCTCAAACAATCAAGAATAAATCATTCCAAAGCATAGAAGATAAGAATAACAACATCAAAACATAGATTAATATCTCAAAATATCACCATGATACAAAAGAGTTCAAAGGAAGTGCACCGAATCCTAAGAAAATGAAGTTAGCTACTTATGTTGGCCATTACAATGTTCCAATTGATGAAGTGAAGAATTGGTGAAGATTAGACAAAATCCTCACAGTAGTCATGCCTCCTCTCCTCCAAGACTGCTTCCTTTTCTCAAAACACAACTTATCTTTTTATAAGAGAATTTGGGTCGGGCCTTGCATCATTCATTCACTTAAGCGCTCTTCTTTCTTTCAATTTTACTCTAATTATGCTGACAATTATGCTCCTTCCTTTTGTATCAAGGTATTCTCGAATTCATCCTATATTGAGAGAAAAATATATTAGAATTAACATAAGTTAAGTGGTTTCATAACAATTCAAGACATAATTATATCAAGTTTTTACCACTTAACAACTCCCCCCAACCTAGAATCTTGCTTGTCCCAAGCAAAGTAATTTTTCCAAAACAAAATCATCACCTATTATCTTTTTCTCTTCTAGAACCACAACATAAAAATTTTCAGAGGTGATCTCACAACTCCAAATGAAAATAGAACACATAAGCATTCAAGTTATAGAAACCAACAAAGAATAATTAGTCCTCAACTATCCTCAGAGAAGCATGATCTCTCAAATAGAATTATATATATTCATCTCTAATTCTCACAGGTAAGTGTTTATCTCATTCAATCACTTCATTTAGACAATCCAATATTGATAATCATCTTTAAGCAATCAACAATTGTTAACAAGACTTAAATCAAAAGGTCTTTTGAGGCTTGTAATGGGGCCGGGCTAAGAAAGAATTATTGGTTTTTCTGGGATATACAAAAATATTTGAGAAATTCAACTCATATGAATGATTCTTGATTAACAATTTCTCAAGTTAGGTTTCAAACTTTATGCTTTTGTCCCTAACACAATGACAATGAGTTAATAATCTCACAAGTTATTACCCCCCCTTTTGAATTTTTTTTTTTTTTTGCAAATTTTTAAGCTTTGCTTTTCCTTTTTCTTTACACTTTTTTTTTTATAATAACACCCCAACAATACCTGTAGGACAACAATAACAATACCCAACAATAAGAAAAATAGTGACATTCATACTCATTTCCTTTCTCAAATATAGGAAGGTAGATAAATAGTGTTTAGGCTTAAGGGTTCTGTTTAAGAAACTATTATTTTTTTGGCTCAGAAGGGGTTCAAATGGATGTCCTATAATTAATACATGGTTGGCTATTTGGCTCTGGGTTATATCTACTACAAAGAAAAAATGCCTTTATCATTTTCAAGTCTTGCTAACATGTAATCACATCAAAGAATCAACCAATATCAGTTATCATCACAAAGTGTTGACACTCAATTTATCTGTTTGTGGTACTCTGCTCACCTGGGTTTTGGCTAGCTTCTCCAATTCAGTTAATTCCTAATTTTTCTCATCAATTCCTTTTCACTATCATACTCAATATCCCAAAATCACTTGTTATTGGAAACAATCAAAATTATTTTTCATGTTCTAGATTTGAATTAGACAATAAGCAATAATTTCATATATGGCTCTAAAACAAATTATGGGACAACAAGGGAATTCAAAATTTAAAATAAAGCAATTAAAAACATTAAATTAAAAACAAAGGATTAAAAACATTAAAAGTAAAGTAAGTTTCCTCCCTTATTTTCTTTACTTGTCATATACTCCTTATCTTGTGCCTCAGCCTCAGCTGCAGACTTTCTCACCCCCTCCAAAAAAATTGGACTGTCCCTAGGCCATTGAAGTAAGGCTTCAAAGTCTTGAGGAGAAGTGCACTGTGTACTTGGAGCAATCTTGCAAAGAAAGAACCTAAGGAAGAAAAATGCACAAAAAAAACTTAAACTGCAAAAAGAAAGAAAAAAAATAAAAACAAATTCAAAACATTGGGTTGCCTCCCAGGAGCGCTTGTTTAACGTCTTCAGCTTGACGCCTATTTGCTTTAGGGCTCATACAGGTGAGTGATCAAGGTGATATATACGCATTCTCCATCCCTTGACTGTCCTTGTGGGAATGAATTTATTCTTCTCATTGCGAATAACCTTACAACTGTCAGAGATTGGATAAATCATACCTGTTTCAGGAGGTTTCAGTACCTCTCTTTGAATAACTTCCTTCATAGTCAGACTAAGATGTCTTTGGGGTTGTGCAACATGCTTGTAATCTTGTTTTTCAGTTGAGATGGTTAATTCCTCCAAAGTGTCTATTCTGAGACAATCTTTCTTGTCTTCCGGTTGTTGTACAACTTCAAAAGATTAAAATTAACTTCATCATCTCCACTTCTAATTTTCAACTTGCCCATGTCAACATCTATAATTACTTTGGCAGTCTTCATAAATGGTCTTCCTAGGATCAATGAGACTTCCTCATTTTCCTCCATGTCCATAATCACAAAATCAACAGGAAATATGAATTTGTCCACTCTAACTAAAACATCTTCTGCTACTCCATAAGGAATCTTTAGAGATCTGTCAGCTAGTTGCAATGTCATTCTTGTAGGCTTTACTTCCAAGTCTCCTATTCTTTTGAGCATAGATAATGGCATGAGGTTTATATTGACCCCTAAATCAAGCAATGATTTTTTCACTGGTAATTCACCAATTGTGACTGGTATAGTGAAACTTCCAGGGTCCTTGGACTTTTGAGGCAATGATTTTTGGAATATAGCACTGCATCCTGCCTCTAACTCTACTGTTTCATCAGTAAATTTTCTTTTCTTAGTTAAGAGCTCTTTCATGAATTTGGCATATATTGGCATTTGCTCCATAGCTTCCACAAATGATATATAAATTTGCAATTGCTTGAAAATATCCATGAATCTTGCAAACTGTCTTTCTTTATCTATTTGTGAAGGAGCCTTGGGATACGGTAACTTCTCTACAAATGGTTTTTGACTCCCTCCTTTTTCTATCTTCTCTTCGTTCTTCTTATTAGGAATATGTCTTTCTTTATTATTCTCATCTTCTTGCTCTTCATCTTCTTTTACCAAAACTTCTTCTTCAACAACTATATTGTCACCAATCCCCTTACCTACAACTTTTCCACTCCTTGTAGTTATTGAATTGCATTGCTCCTTGGGGTTGGTTTGTGTGTTAGCTGAAAACTGTCCTCCTTGTTGCTGCTCAGATAATTTCTTAGCCAATTGGCCTATCTGGGTCTCTATATTTCTGAATGAAGCCTCAGTATTTTTCTGATTAACCATAGTGCTTTGCATAAATTTTTCTACAATATCCTCCAATTTACTTATTCTATCAGGCACTAAAGGATAATGTTGTTGTTGTTGTTGATATGGAGGTTGTTGATATGACTGTTGTTGAAATGTAGGTTGTCCTTGTTTCCACCCAAAATTTTGATTTTGATTCTGATTCTGATTCCCTCTCCATCCTTGTGCAAAATTATTCTGATAATTATTGGGATTAGGAAAATTACCTTGTCTGCCTTGATTACTACCTTGGGCTCCCATATAATTAGCTTCTTCTTGCTGAATGTTGCCTTGATAAGAGCATTGTTCATTTGAATGATCACCTCCACACAAGTCACAACTCATCTGTTGATTAGGAATAATTTGTACTGTGTGCATTTGATGAGGTAATTTCTCTATTTTCTAGTTCAATGCTTCAATTTGTTGGGTCAAAATTTTATTCTGGGCTAAGAGAGCATCTGTGGTGTTAAGTTCAAGGACTCCTTTCCTTTGAATTGGATGTCTATCATGTTGGGCCTGTTGGTCTGTAAAGGCTAGTGCATCAATAATTCTGGTGGCATGATCAATTTCTACATCCAACATAGATCCTCCTGCTACAGCCTCTAATAACATCTTTGCATCATGTCGCAAGCCAGTATAGAAAATATTCAACTGAGAAACGTCATCAAATCCATGATTTGGGCAACTTCTCAACAGTGATTTAAATTTCTCCCATGCTTCACAAAATTGCTCATCTGCTCCTTGTCTGAAAGAAGTGATGTCAGATTTTGCTTTGATGTAGCGAGATGGTGGGAAAAATCTGTTCAGAAACTTCTCTTTTACATTACTCCAATTAGTCAAACTCTGATTAGGATGTGTTTTCAGCCATTCCTTTGCCTTACCTGCCAAAGAAAAAGGAAATAATATCAAATATGCAGATTCAAGATTTGTTGCTCTAAATCTCATGGTACCAATCAACTCATAAAAAGTAGACAAATGAATATAAGGGTTTTCATGATCCAATCCAGTGAATTGATGAGCACTAATCAAGCTTAAGAAAGATGGATTCATCTGCAATGTATGATCATCCGGAATGACAATGCTGGAAAAATGTCTTGGGCCTTGCTGCATAGCACAATTTCTAAGAGTTCTTCTAGGTGGATTTGCATTTGGATTTTGATTTGGATTTGGATTTTCTTCTGCCATATCTTCTATAATTGGGTCTGGTAAATCAAGTGTGAAAGAAGAATTAACAGATTCTCTTGTGGCTTGATCTTGAGTTTCCCTTCTTCTTCTACCCTGGTTCCTCCGAGCTGTTTTTTCAATTTCTGGATTAAATTCTAACTGCTCTCGAAGATACCTGTCCTCTTAAACGCATAAATCAAAAGAGTAACTCAAGCAAATATTAGCACAAACTAAAAACTAAATAATAATAATAATAATAATAATAATAATGATAATGATAATAATAATAATAATAATAATGATAATGATAATAATAATGATAATGATAATGATAATAATGATAATAATGATGATAATAATGATGATGATAATAATAATAATGATAATAATGATAATGATAATAATAATAATAATAATAATAATAATAATAATAATGATAATAATAATAATAATGATAATGATAATAAAAAAAACAGAAATAAAAATAAAATACTCAATAAGCTAAACAAAGAATTCTCAAAGAACACCGTTCCCCAGCAACGGCGCCAGAAATACTTGTTGAATTATTGGCAAGCGTACCAAATTATCAATCGCAGTATAGTATTTCGATTAAATAAAAGTCGATCCCATGAGGAACAGTTTCAATGGAAATTCCCAATTATGCTTACTAAGTAGATTAAAACAGATTAGGTTTTGCAAATAAGAGTTGAATTGAAATTAAATGACAAAGACTTGTAAATTGTTGAGAAAATATCAATTAAAGGTACTTAGGATTGACTTCCTTCCTTATCCCTCTTTTGTAATGGCTATGTCAATTAAGAACGTCAATTAACCTAACAATGTTGATGCCACCTACTCAAATCATCCATGTTGATTCCTCACACATGAAATTCATAAGAAAACCTAATAAATGTTGATTCCTCACACAATTAACAGATTTTCCAGCATTAGGGTTAGGGTGTTTAAGCAATTGATACATTCATTCCATTCCTGGCAATTAACGTAACAAATATTCTTACCGTGGTCTAGGGTTCAAGATATATTTTCCAATCATACCTCAAACAATCAAGAATAAATCATTCCAAAGCATAGAAGATAAGAATAACAACATCAAAACATAGATTAATATCTCAAAATATCACCATGATACAAAAGAGTTCAAAGGAAGTGTACCGAATCCTAAGAGAATGAAGTTAGCCACTCATGTTGGCCATTACAATGCTCCAATTGATGAAGTGAAGAATTGATGAAGATTAGACAAAACCCTCACAGTAGTCGTGCCTCCTCTCCTCCAAGACTGCTTCCTTTTCTTAAAACACAACTTATCCTTTTATAAGAGAATTTGGGTCGGGCCTTGCATCATTCATTCGTTTAAGCGCTCTTCTTTCTTTCAATTTTACTCTAATTATGCTGACAATTATGCTCCTTCCTTTTGTATCAAGGTATTCTCGAATTCATCCTATATTGGGAGAAAAATATATTAGAATTAACATAAGTTAAGTGGTTTCATAACAATTCAAGGCATAATTATATCAACTTTTTACCACTTAACAAAAAAGCATTTTGTGTACTAGTGACCAAAATCTTGTACTAGAGATGACATTGAAGGTTTACATGAATCCCTTGCTAGAGATAAAATTGAAGTCTTGGATGAACTTCTTAGTGGAGATAATATGGAAGTGTCATATGAAGCTCTAAATGGATATAATATTGAAGTACCACAACCTTTTTCATGAATATGTTACCAATTACTTTTTTGATTAGAAAACAATTGTCAAATTTTCTCAATAAAGTTATTCTTAAACTTATGTATGAAATATAACTCTCTAATAAAGTTAAATATCATATGAGTCACTATCTATCTAATCATAAACTATCATAAACAAATAAAATATATATCAATCAGTTATCTTTGTAGTTATTTCCTAACAAGTTGCATAAAGTTTTAGTTTATCCAAGATTAAAGACCGCTATGAATGAGGAGATGAATTTACTTCAAAAGAACAATACTTGGATTCTTATTGATTGTCCACCATGAAAGAAACCAGTAGGATGTTGTTGAATTTACACTAAAAATAGAATGATTTAAAAAAATACTTGTAATAAAAGGATATACCTAGACATATATGTTGCGAGGTGCATCAATTATCTCGTCGTGGAGGTCGAGAAGGTCAAGTTACAATCGAATCATGATATTTGGGTTGTGACACTTTTAAGTAAAAAGAGTTATGGCATGACTAAAGGCTAGTGGTAAACACTTAATTCAACAACTAATATCAAAGATAAGGTCAAGAGTTCAATTCGTAACTGGACAATTGTTGTGGGGCTATAGTGCATCATATACTTTTTTTTTTTCAAAAAGGTAAGATTTTATTGTTGTTCTTACCGAGCTGAAGAGTGATTGGCAAGATAAGAAGATCAAGTCGGTCAGTCGAGTTCCAAGTGTCCAATTGAAGTTTCCTCGCTAGAAAAAAACACAAAGGCTCACCTACTAAAGGCACTTCGACACTCAAGTCAGTTTGTAGAGAAGAGAGTGATGTATTTGAGAATGAGTTATGAGGTGAGGTTTACTCCTTAGTTGAGTCCCTCTATATAGGACTCAAAAGATAACAATAGTCCAAAATATAACAACTAATAGCCCAAAAGATATTAATTGTTAAAGATATTATAATGAAATAAAGATAATTAATAATAATATAAAATTGTATCCTTAATGGATTTGGACCAGTTACCATAACTAATCAACCCAATAATATGTGGATGATATGATTGTTAAAGCACTATGTGACCGTGAGTATTTATCAAAGGAATTAGAAAGGTATGATCTTGGTCCCTTAAACTTGTTACAAGACAAACCATGAGTATTTATCAAAGGAATTAGAAGGGCAAGATCTTAGTCCCTTAGACTTGTTACAAGACAAAGGTATGTTAGCTAGTGAATACACCCATAGAGGAAGATTTGAAGTTATTTATTATATCGGATAAAGTCCTGATTGATAAACTAAGATATCAAAGACTTCTAAGGAGATTGATGTACTTAACATAAATAAAATCAGATATTGTCTATGCATTAAGTATTTTCATCCATGCATAATTCTGGAAAGTAATATATACAATTATGCACAATTTAAGATATTTAAATTTAGTATCTCGAAAAAGAGTATTGTTTATCAAAAATAGAAATTACCAACAAATAAATCTATATATTGATGTTAATTGGGTTGGATTATTAGAAGATAGATTATTAATATTGAGTTATTTTAGATTCATTAGTGATAACATTGTTAAATGAAAAAAAGTATGATTTCTCGCTCAAGTGCATAAGCTTATTTTTAAGACTTGAAACTTGAAATTTATAAAGATTTATATATAATATTCCTCTTGTGAAATCTTGGATATTTATCCACACAAACTATTAAAATATATTATAATAATAAAATTGTTTCTAATATTATCCATAATTCAATCAACATGATTTCAATAAACATGATTAAATAAAACATATTAACATGATTGAACAAAATATATTAAAATGAATAGAATCTTTATAAAAAAAAATAAAAAATAATTATAAAATTAACGGTAATTCATTTTCAAAATCAATTAATAAATATTATCTCAAATAAAATATAATCATATTTTGTTAAACATATAAAATTTATATCCTGTATTGAGATTTACTTAATTTTATACTTTTTATAAAATATCATATTATTATTATTATTATTATTATTATTATTATATATATATATATATATATTATAATTAAATTTATTATAATCAAAAAATGTTTTACTCTCCTAATAATCGAATTAATTACAACTATTTTATATAAATATATTTTGTTTTATATTTTTCAGTGAAAAAAACTTGTAATAAGATAGGAAATAGAAGTTCTCAATATTTTGATAAAGAAAATGGAGATCGTAAACTCTCTGTAGTTAAATTATGTACCACTGCCACCCATATAATTATAAATCACTGTTAATTTAATTCCTCATCTACCAAGGGTCGCTTAATCATCTGATCCAATTATATGAGTCATCAATAAGAAAATAATTTAAATAGTTACTTTTATATAATTAAAACTGATTTAATGTTTAAAAATCATAGTTGTTTTAGTTTAGTGTACATCCAATAAAAAAAATATATAGTTATTACATTTGTACACTAAAATATCCCTATTAATTTAATACAGCAGTTTGGTAAAATTTTATGTTTTGGTGTGTATAAATAGAGATATGATTAGAAAAAAATTACAAATGTTATTTTGAATTTGGAAATTATAATAGTTTTAAAATAAAATAATATGATTAAGGTAAACTATAGTTTTTAACGAAGGAAATATAAAATAAAAATACTTTTAAATATATAAATTATATTAGATAATTAAAATTTTTAATAATCTTTTTAGCATGTAAAATATTTAATTACCTCTCTCAAATTTTAAAATTAACACAAAATATAAGGATTTTTTTGTTTATTATTTTAAAATACTCAAATTTTAATTTTAAAAAGTAAAAAAAATTGATTACTTTTGAAAAATAATTTTAAAAATTAAAATCAATGAAATGTATTTTTTTTATTAGTAGTAAGTATATTTTTATTAGAAATGACACTATTTTTATTATTATGAAATGGTTGAAGTTATTATTTAACTATAATTATTTTTATTGTTCATTAAAATAATTTTTTAAATTAAAGTTATTAAATAATTATTTAAAATTTGTTTTGATTTTTAAAATTAATTTATAAAATTATTTAAAAATTAAAAAGTAAAGTAAAATTAAATAAATGATAATTATTTATCTTTCCAGTAAAGAGAGTCAAGGGTACAATTAATTATGGATAATGTTGATTTGCTAATTGTGACAATTTTTAATCATAATTATATAAATTATAAATATAAAATATTATTATAATTGTCATTTGATAACTATGTTTTTATTTATACCAATATATAAAACATAAATTTGATAACTATGCTTTTATTTATACTAATATATAAAACATAAATTTGATAACTATGTTTTTATGTTATCGTTTATCTTTTATATTTTGATTTATCTTTTATATTTTGATAACTATGTTTTATAACTGATATTTTATTTTGGTAATTTTTTTCATTAAAACATGAATACATGTTATTACTAGTAAATATAATTACGTTAAGTGAATTTTTTCATAAAATAAAAATCAGCTTGAATCTTAGTTGAAAACAAAAAATCTATAAATATTTTCGTTGAAGTGTGACTCGAAAAAATTATCTACTCTGCTTGTTCTAGTTTATATAAATTAATTATTGAAAAATAAGAAAATATCAAGTAAAATATTTTATCAATTTATAGTTTATGATAAACTAGTGATTTAGTTCGTGTCATGTACAGAGTAGTTATTTATTTTTATTTAGTAAAATTAAGAAAATATATTTAAATTATATTATAATTAGAATTTATAATATCTTTGAATATGTCAAATAAATATTAGATTTATAATAAATAGTTTATATTCTTATTATGAAGAAAAAATTGATATTCCATTTAGAGTTAAGTATACAAGTTTGTTAGATTCAAGAATACCAGTTAAGAAAATTTATGCATATATATATATATATATATATATATATATATATATATATATATATATATATATATATATATATATATGGGGGTTAAAAAAATAGATGATAGAAGATAAAAGATATAAAATATAAAGTGGAGATACGATAACTACTCTTTCTTCTTCAAAAAGATAATTAGTTTTTTACTTCCTTCATTAATCTTCTAGTTATTTTTTTTATCTCTTATTTTCTCAACATAATTTCAAGTATTTATTTAAGGTTTTCATCTTCATTAAACACAAAACATAACGTTATTCACTCAGGGTAAGTAAAACAAGAGGACCCTCAACTTCAGCTAGGTTAATGATCATGCAACTGTTCATTTTTTTAGCCATTCTGTTTATCAATTAAATTTTAATTTTAGGTTGAAACTTTCAATTTATCAATGCAGATCTTGTTAGCAAAAAGAGGAGAAGAAGGGTGTGAGAGAAAACTTCAGTGAAAGTTCATCATCTCTAATTGAAAATTCAGTATTGAGTTTTAAACATGAAAAGGAGTAATGAAGCTTGTCACTCGGATCAAGATGCAAAGGCTACTCTTCAATACAATTCGTTAGTGGAAGATTATTCAGATATGCAAAAGGTTAGGATTTGTTTGGTATTTTTGAGCGAAGTTAAAAAATAGCGAGTTTTTTTAACAAGAGTGAATCGTATAAAGAATATCACATCAATTTTTTTTTTAAATCTTATACATTTTTTTATAAATTATTCAACTTTTCCATTTTTATTGAACTTATATTCATATTTCAATTATAATCCATATGAATTCTTATACACCACTTCTTCAAACAAAAATACTTTTTAATCATAAATATCTACTTGTTATGTCATAAAAAAATTATTTTGACTTTTTTAAAATTTTATTTTTAATTGTATTATTATTATTTAATTGTGAATTTAAGTTTTTTAATAAATTAATTTTATTTATTTAGTCAAATTCATTAATGAAATAATATATATATATATATATATATATTATATAAATGTGAATTATATCTTATAAATAATATGTGACTTTAATTTAGAGTTGTTTATAGAATAAAATAATATTTTATTATGAATTTACGTGTAAATAGTTAAAAAGTTGGTGAAAAGTAGAAATGCTAAATTTCAGAGTATGAATGCTAAAAATTATACGAATATTTCAGGAGGGTGTTTCTAAGAAAATGAAATTGGGAGCAGAAAACCAGACGCTAGATATCCTTCTAGAAGAAGCTCGGTATGGAACATTCTAATTTGTTGTCATCTTTTATATTTTATTGAATAACGTTGTGACCAATGTTTTTTTATTTCAGATTTTTCAGGGATGAGGCAAAACCTGGATCTAGCAGAAAAGATATTCACGGTGTGCCCATTGAAAGGGAGATGAATTACGTTGATACGGAGGTATTGTCTTTGCTTAAAACATAGTTTATTGTTTTCAATACGAAAAAATAAAACAAAATAAGAAATTATTTATTTACAGTTACTACAAAAATTACCAGTTGTATTATGATGTTATTTTCATTTTTCTACGTAACAAACTAATATTGATCTTGAGTTTATTTAAATGAAAAAATAAAAATGGTGTTAAATTCTTAGATGCAGATTATTGAAAAGTCTGGGAACTTGTCAATGGACGGAAAGAAAAATATAAAGAAGAAAGTGTCATGGAAAGAAGAGGTGGAGGTGTTTTATAACTGATCTGATTGTTAAAAGAAAAAAAATAATTATTGTATCTAGAAACTATGGTTTCATGTACATTATTTCCATTTGAGATTGTTAGTTGTAATTTTAATTCATCGTAATCTTATCTAAAAAAATTAAATTAAAAAATAATATATATATATATATATATATATATATATATAAGTATAATAGTGTATTATAATATTGAAAATATCAAGGTATATGAATATCATAGGAAATTTTAATTTTACTAATAACTGAAACTGTAACTGAAATTATACATGATTTAATTTTACTAAAAAAATCAGAGATGATGAAAATTGAAAAATATTTTTATGATTTAATATATGATAAAAAAAAATGTGACTTACTCTATGATAATTGATTGAGATTTTTACGACTTATTTTAATCAAATTTTATTATACTTGATAATTCAACTAATTTTTTATTTTTTTATATTAGTTTAAAAGCTTTTTAGAATTTATTCATAAACATTTTTTTCTATTCATTTATAAAAATTTTTAAAAGTTATTTATAATAGCATTTTTAAAATGTTTACTTCTATATTTTTATATTTATTTATTTATAATATGTTACATTTAATTAATGTTATACTGTTTTATAATTAGGCCAGTTTTATATCATTTATTATTTTTAATTTAATATATAGAATTATATACATATACAATAAATAAATAAAATATATTAATATTAAAAAACATTTATATTTTGAAATTAAATGATGATATTTTTGATAAAATGTTGTATTTTATTATTATTATTATTATTATTATTATTAATAATAATAATAATTTGTGAAGTTAATAATTTTATTTATTTTTTAGCTAAATACAGTATCTTCCTTTATAGTTTTCATTTAGTTATTATTTTCTCGTTTAAAAAAAATATTTAATTCTTTTTTTCAATATTTTTCTAGATTTTCCTTTATATTGTATAATTTTATTGAATGATTTTGTAACTTAAAGGTGATTTATTACCCTTTGCAAATATGCTTAGTACAATTTTAAATGTGAAATATTGGATTAATAGTTTAAGTTTTCAGTCATTAATAAATATTATCTTATATCGTTCCTTAATATGTATTTTATATTTCCCTTAGTTTAAGAATATGATGATATGTAGTTTTTATTTAAAATACATAGATATAAGAATATGACTATATAAAAAAAAAAATATTGTTTTTCATCATATTATTTTAAAATCTGCTTTAGGTGAATAACTATATCTAAGTTAAAATACATTAGATGGTTCTTGACTATCATACAGATAATAATATATGCTAGTTATTTTTAGAACATAACTAATATTATATTTAAATGTTAGGTTAAAACAACATTTTTATTATAATTTCATAAATATTTATGATCTTTGATTTTTTTCTTTTAAGAATTTAGTGTATCTTATAATTAATATCTACAACACTATTTTGATAATTATAAGTAATGATAAATATGTTTTATTAATATTTTTAGTAGTATATTTTGTATATAATTTTTTTAATTATGTAATTATTTATTTCTAATACAGATTTAGTAAAATGTAATTAAATAAATTTGTATTCAATTTATATATATATATATATATATATATATATTATTGATGCATAAATAGTAAATTAAAGAATAAATATAAATATTGAATATTGGGATTCGCTCAACACAATCGTATTTTGTCTAATGAATTATTCACAAAAAGTTTATTTCTAATTTTGTCAATTTGTTGAATGAAGACTCAATCCATTCAGTAAATGTATTGAATTTTGATCAACTAAATTAATTGACATTTCACTCAACAAAACATAAAATTGATGTTGAACTCACTTTTGTAAAATTTTCTAATCAAGCTCCAAATTATTGAATCGATGAATTATGAGTCTTGTGTATTTCAATCACTTTTGATAGTTGTATAAACAAACTTAAACAAATCAAAAGACATAATTTATCTTTCATTTTTAAACTTCCTAAGTCTAAATTTTACAATTTCTATCTGGTCTTCTCTCAAGTTCATAGAATGGAATTTTTAATTTCTTCTATTGATTATATACAAATTCTACATTAAAAATTTTCAATTCAAGATGTTTTACATCAAATTTGTCTTCTCTTCTCTATTATTAGAAATGGTGAGATACCTAATTAAATCTTATAAAATCAACTTAGTAAGATAAATATATTATACTCATTTTTATATTATACTATTATTGTATCTCTAATCGATATAAGATTTTATTATTTGTCACTTTAATTTGTTTTCATAATTTGTGTTTTCACTACAAGAAAAAAAACATTTTAGTGACCGAAAAAATCGGTCGCTAATGTCAAAAAATCGCTCGCAAAATAGCGACCGAAATTAATATATTAAATTGGTCGCTAAATCGGTGACAAAGTTAAAAAAATAGCGACCGATTTAAATCGGTCGCTAAATCAATAACAAAATTAATTATATTTATTTATTTCCTCTACTGAGTTACTTATTATTAGGTTTATTGTTATTGTCGGGATTCGAATCGATACCTACCTTAGAGTTAGAGGTTGAAACTCCAACCATTTGAGCTACTTAGGATTTTTTAACAATAATTTACAAATAAATTATATTTATATACAAATAAATGTATATCCAGTATAAATATATATATATATATATATAAAATCTATAAATAAAAATATATTTATATATTTTAATATATATTTAAATATTAATATATTTATACATTGATATATTTATATCTTTATATTTTTACATATATTTATATCTTTATATTTTTACATGTATTTATATCTTTCCATATTTGTATATTTATATATAAAGATATAAAGATATTAGTTTTGTATACAAATAATATTATAATATAGTATATTATACTATTAGTATAGTATATAAATTATATATTAGTATAGTATACAAATTATTAGTTTTGTAATTTATACACTATACAAATAAATTACAAATATTATAACATAATGGTATATTAATATAATATAATATATTTGTATTCTAATTTTTAATTAAACTAAAATTACGTTAATAATGTATAATAATATATGAGAGGATAATATTAATATATTGATATATATATATATATATATATAATGATATATTTATATATTTATATATTTATATTTTCATATATATATATATATATATATATATATATATTTTTGATATATTTATATATTTATTTATATCTTTATACATTTATATCTTTATATATTTGAAAAAAAATATATAAATTTAAATATTAAATTTTAAAAATAAAATTATATTTTTAAAAATATATATTAAAAAAAGATTTAAAAATATATATAAATTATATTTATATGTACAAAATATTAAAGATATATATTTATATTTTTATATCTTTATATTTTATATCTTTATATCTTTACATATATTTATATCTTTATATCTTTATATATTTACATCTTTATATATATATATATATATATATATATATATTTATATCTTTATATATTTATAAAATCCATAAATATAAATATATTTACATATTTTAATATATATTTAAATATTGATATATTAATATATTTACATATTTATATATTTATATATTTATATATTTACATATTTATATATTTATATATTTACATATTTATATATTTATATATTTACATATTTATATATTTATATATTTACATATTATATATTTATATATTTACATATTATATATTTATATATTTACATATTTACATATTTACATATTTACATATTTATATATTTATATATTTATATATTTATATATTTATATATTTATATATTTATATATTTATATATTTATATATTTATATATTTATATATTTATATATTTATATATTTATATATTTATATATTTATATATTTATATATTTATATATTAATATATTTATATATTTATATATTAATGTATTTATATATTAATATATTTATATATTTATTTATATCTTTATATATTTATATCTTTATATATTTATTTATATCTTTATATATTTATATCTTTATATATTTATATCTTTATTTCTTTATATATTTATATCTTTATATATATATATATATATTTATATCTTTATATAATTATAAAATCTATAAATACAAATATATTTATATATTTTAATATATATTTAAATATTGATATATTGATATATTTATATATTGATATATTTATATATTTACATATTTATATATTTATATATTTATATACTAATATACCATTATATTATTTTCATTGTATATAAATTACAAAACTAATAATTTTTAAAAAATTTAATGATAATTTTTTTAACGTATATACTAAAAAATATTTTTTAATACTTTAATAAATATTTTTTTTAAATATTTTCATTAATTTAAAGTATAACTTTTAATATTTTTTAGTATTTTTTTAATGTAGATATCTTTAATATTTTTGGACATTAAAACCTTTTTCTAATATTTGTTTTTAAAAATATAATATCATTTTTAAAACTTTATAGATTTTATATTTATATATTTATATTAGTATAGTATACAAATAATATATTAGTATAGTATAGTATACAAATTATTAATTTTGTAATTTATATACAATGAAAATAATATAATGGTATATTAGTATAGTATATTTGTATTCTAACTTTTAATTAAACTAAAATTACACTAATAATGTATAATAATATATGAGGGGATAATAAATTTAATTCAATTACTTTTATAAATATATAAATATAAATATATAAAATTTTAAAAATGATATTATATTTTTAAAAACAAATATTAGAAAAAGGTTTTAAAACATATATAAATTATATTTATATGTCCAAAATATTAAAGATATCCACATTTAAAAAAATACTAAAAAATATTAAAAGTTATACTTTAAATTAATGAAAATATTTAAAAAAATTTATATTTATTAAAGTATTAACAAATATTCTGTAATATATAAGTTAAAAATATTATCATTAAATTTTTAAAAATTATTAGTTTTGTAATTTATACACAATAAAAATAAATTACAAATATTATAATATAATGATATATTAATATAATATAATATATTTGTATTCTAATTTTTAATTAAACTAAAATTATGCTAATAATATATAATAATATATGAGGGGATAATATTTATATATTTATATATATATATATATATATATTTATATATTGATATTTATATATTAATATATTTATATATTTATATTTTGATATATTTATATATTTATATATTTATATATTTATATATTTATATATTTATTTATATCCTTATACATTTATATCTTTATATATTTATATATTTAAAAAATAAAAATTTAAATATTAAATTTTAAAAATAAAATTATATTTTTAAAAATAAATATTAGAAAAATATTTAAAAATATATATAAATTATATTTACATCTACAAAATATTAAAGATATATGTTTATATCATTACATATTTATATATTTATATATTTATATCTTTATATTTTATATCTTTCTATCTTTACATATATTTATATATTTATATATTTATATATTTATATATTTATATCTTTATATATATATATATATATATATATTATATCTTTATATATTTATAAAATCTATAAATACAAATATATTTATATATTTTAATATATATTTAAATATTGATATATTTATATATTTACATATTTACATATTTATATATTTATATATTTATATATTTACATATTTATATATTTACATATTTATATATCTATATATTAATATATTAATATATTGATATATTTATATATTTACATATTTATATATATTTATATATTTATATATTAATATATTTATATATTTTTTTATATTTTTATATATTTATATCTTTATATATTTAAGAAAAAATTAAAAATTTAAATATTAAAATTTAAAATAATATTTTATTTTTAAAAACAATTATTAGAAAAATGTTTAAAAATATATATAAATTATATTTACATCTACAAAATATTAAAGATATATATTTATATCTTTACATATTTATATATTTATATCTTTATAATTTTACATATATTTATATCTTTATATTTTTACATATATTTATTTCTTTCCATATTTATATATTTATATATAGAGATATAAAAATATTAGTTTTGTATACAAATAATATTATAATATAGTATATTATACTATTAGTATATTATACAAATAATATATTAGTATAGTATAGTATACAAATTATTAATTTTGTAATTTATATACAATAAAAATAATATAATGGTATATTAGTATAATATATTTGTATTCTAATTTTTAATTAAACTAAAATTACGCTAATAATGTATAATAATATATGAGGGGATAATAAATTTAATTCAATTAATTTTATAAATATATAAATATAAAATCTATAAAATTTAAAAAATGATATTATATTTTTAAAAACAAATATTAGAAAAAGGTTTAAAAACATGTAGAAATTATATTTATATGTTCAAAATATTAAAGAAATCCACATTTAAATAAATACTAAAAAATATTAAAAGTATACTTTAAATTAATGAAAATATTTAAAAAAAGTTATATTTATTAAAGTATTAAAAAATATTTTGTAATATATAAGTTAAAAAAATTATCATTAAATTTTTTAAAAATTATTAGGTTTGTAATTTATATACAATGAAAATAATATAATGGTATATTAGTATAGTATAGTATATTTGTATTCTAATTTTTAATTAAACTAAAATTACACTAATAATGTATAATAATATATGAGGGGATAATAAATTTAATCAAATTACATTTATATATATATATATATCCTTTTTTAAGTTTTTTTTTCTTTTTAAACTTCTCACGTTCTACATTGTTTTTAAACTCTATCATTTTTACTATATTATCATCTCATTTCCTCCCATATTCTATTTTATTTTATAATAATTAGTCTTCTTTTATAGAATACTTTATTTTCTATTTTTATTATTTATTTTCTTATAATTTAAAATAATTAATATTATTTTAACATTTATTTTTATGATTTTTACTATAATAAATCAAATTAAATGATTCGATAATATCAAATAATTAAAATCATCACATAAAAAATTTAGATAACTACATTAAAATTATTAATTTTAAAAATACAAAATATATTAAAAAAAACTCAAATTATAGATTGAAAATAAAATAAAATAAACAAATACTCTTTACTTTATATTATATTTAAGTGTGTGCACAAATGTTGACCTTCTTAACTATAAAGAAACAGTAGAAAAATATAAAGATAGTATTTGAAGAAGTGAATTTTGAAGATAAAGACTATTTTTATATAAATTTATTCTAGTATATCAATTAACAATAATAATACATAAAATTTTAAAACTAAACTAAAAAAAGTAAGTTTAAATTTATAAAAAAATACATTACTAAAAGTATCATATTATATTAAGATTTTCATTATTTTCGTTAATTATAAATTTAAATGTGTTTCATAAATAAAATTATAAATTTAAATGTATTTCCACTTTTGATCCATCATAAATAAAAATAAATAGTCTCTTATAAATGTTGTTCTATTTTAATCCATCATTAAATTTGTTTTATATACGAATTTGATGACTTATCATGTTATTAAAAATTTGGATGAAATAATTATGTATAATACTTTTTTAGTATATTATGTTTTTAAATTTGTTAATAGAGAAAAAATTTCAGAATTCAAAATGTTAAATACTTTTAAATATTAAAATTGACTTTATAAAAAATTAGGAAAAAAATAATTAATCCAAAAATATAATAATGATAAAAATATTATAAAAAAGAGTTCAAAAATGTATTATAATATTTTCAGTTTTAGTTTAATTATATTTTTAATTCTCAAAGTAGAAAAATATATTATAATTATTTTAATTTAATAAAATATAATTTAGTTTTTTAATACTAAAATTAAAATATTAAATAATAATAAATTTAATTCTTTAAATTTAGTATTTAGAAACTAAAATTATAGTTTCTCTCTTTTAAAAAATTAAAATAAATATTTAAAAATAAAAATAAAAACTAGTATTATCTTAAATTTATTAAAAGTATAATTAAATCTTTATTTTCTTATGCAATTTTAGAATTTTTTTAATGAAAATCTAATATATAAAAAAGTTAAAATTTTAAAAAGACACAACCTTAATTTATATTAACTATTTTTAATATAAATTTAAATATATGTTGAATATAAATTTTAAAAAGGCACAACCTTAACTATGTTGAATATAAATTTAAATATATTTTTCATTTATTTAAATATGGTTTATTTTTAGTATTTATAAAATAGATTAATTTTTAAGTTTTAATCTTTTTTATTAATTATGTTATAAATAAAAAATATTAATTAGTATACTTAAACTAAAAAATATTTTAACTAAAGATAAATATATTTTTATATATAGTTTAATTAAATAATATATTTATTATCTAATGTATATTGATATAATTTTTTTTGATATATCAATTATATGACAACAACCATGATTAAGTAATTAATAATAATAAAGCAATAAATTTAAAAGTCAGATTAAAAATAAAGTATTATAAAATAAAATTGTAATAATTTGATTAAAATTGTATTTTTTTAATTAATTAAGTTAATGAGGAATTAAGATGTGATAACTTGATGTGTTTACTTTTTTTAATATAAATTTTTAAAATATAATTTAATTTCAATTGAAATTTTCAATTGAAAAATAAATTAAAGAATATTTATTATTAAACTTTTCTTAAACAATGTATTGAATAGTTAATATCACTCTAGTCTTAATTTATTACAATTTAAATTTTTAATACATTTGATTTATTACAATTCATTTTGTTAATATTGAGACCAAAGTTTATTTTTAAAGTATATTTTAAAAATTAAATTATTTTTAAAAATAAATTATTTTTAAAAAATAAATTACTTTTAAAAAATAAATTGTAAAAAATATACTAAAACAATTAAAGTATATTTATAAAAAAATAAATTTAAATATAATAAAAAAATAATATTCATTAGCGACCGATTTTAATTCGGTCAGCTATTTTCTCATTAGCGATCGATTTTAATTCGGTCACTATTTCAATTTGTAATTCGATCGTTAAATCGGTCGCTAAATGATTTTTTTATTTTAGTATGGAATAGCCACCAATTTAGCGATCGAAATTTTGCGACGCAAAATATTGGTCGCTATTTCGATCGCTAAATAAAAAAGTGAAACCAAATCATATTTTGGTGGCTAAATCGGTCGCTAAATTGCGACCGAATTAACTTGGTTGCTAAATCGATCGCTAAATTGGTTGCTAATTGCGACCGAATTAAATCGGTTGCTAAATCGGTCGCTAATTGCGACCAAAATTAAATCGATCAGCTAATTGCAACCTAAAAAATCGATCGCTAATTTCGGTGGCTAAATGTATTTTTTCTTGTAGTGTTTCTTTATTTTTATTTTTATCACTTTTACTATTTGTTTGCATCGGTCTTATTATTTTTGCATTGTTATGGAATTATAAGTTTCCTAAGGTTAATTTTCTAATCAAACTCTTGTTTTTTTTTTAGATTTTACTCTTCTTGATTCTAACAATTTATAGTCCATTGCAACCAATGTATCTATAATTGTTTAGTCAAATATCTTAAATTATTTCTCTTAGAAGTTAAATTGTGTTTTTAGATCAATTGATCTGCAATTTGATCTAATTAATTAGAATATAAATGTTTAAAATTCCTATGATTTATTTTGTGGTTATATTTAAATTCGAAATCAATAATAATAAAATAAACAAGAAGATTATTGAAAAATTAACCATTATTTTTTACAATTTTTCCTTAGTTATTGCACAATTGTTACTAATTTTATTTATTGATTTTCTTAATTTCAATGCTTGTTTCATTACACAATTCTATTGATTTCATTAGTTATCTAGATTCACTATTTTGATTAGATCTCTAGACTTATTCTTTTTCTTAATGCTTTTACAAACAAATATTTATAAAATTTTATTAGTATTCCTGGAGAATATTATCTAAGTTTCCCTAATTATTCCATATTTCTCCTTTTATATATATATATATATATATATATATATATATTATATTTTGATACATTTAGGCTATAAAATGTGTTTTGATCCATTAAATAAATATAATTTATGAAATATTATATATATATATATATATATATATATATATATATATATATATATATTACGCTAGTGCAGGAAGCACATTAACATAAGTTATTTTAAACTTTCTACATTACTTCCTTAATCGATATAGATACTACTAATGTAGAAAGTGTCTCACTTTCTACATTGGTTATAGTCCGATGTAGAAAAGTGGTGTATAATATTGGTTCCTTAAAGAATCGATGTGGAATATGTTTCAGTGAACCCAAAATGGGTGGAAGGGGAGGGGGAGATACTACATTGATTGTGACCAAAAGTGTGGTAGTATGAGGTCTTTTTTTTTAAAAAAGTTGCATTAGTTTTCGTTTCGAACCTGTAAATACAAATTTAGGAAAGAAAAAACAAGACAATTCATATACAATAACTTCATATATAGTGTCATCTAGGAAAAGTATACAAATACTAATAATTATGTCCACAATTACCCTATGAAAACTACATTAATCCACCACTATTCCTAATACTTATAAAAACTTAACCCACTTTTGTCTAATTTCTTCAATGATGGCGTAATCCAATGACTCCTCGTATGCAAAAATCTATAACAAATATACTATATGTGTTATATTTAAAATTACATAATATGATAAATAATTTAAATTAATTATTACTTGATACCATGAGACACACGAGCTATAGTCCACATCCAATGCATGACATAATATCCACACTCATAATTTTCTTGTTGCTTATTACACTAATATGTCAATTATTAAAATTTAATTATTTACAAACTATAAAACATGTTGTAAATAATTATAATATAGAATTATATACTTTAGGATATATCCATTGTAGATTATGCGAAGATGAAGTGGATCTACCATCTAAGACATTGCACACATTCATAGAATTATGTCAAATGAAATATTAGTAATTAAAAATTTATAATACTTTGATAAAATACAAAAGAGGTAATTAAAATGATAAATTTGTATTAAAGTTTTGAATTCTGAGGTTGACTTTTTATATAATAAACAAAACCACAAATTGTTCATAGGAATTAATACCATCAATTGCCAATGAGAGCTAAATAAGAGATTGATTAGTAATAATATATTAATATATATTGTACTTACACATTAATATATGGATCCATATAAATGATCTTTCGAGTGCCTTGAATCCACCATTGGATATAAGTTTGACATTCCATTTTTTATTTCCAAACTTTTGTATGGCATTAGGCTCAAAGAAGCCATACAAATTAACATTCCCCATATTCATAATTGATTAATTGACATACCTATATTGTTAACACAAAATAATGTACCATTTCATTTTAAATGAATAGAATGAAATTTAGAGTTATAATATAAGCACATCATCCATAACTATTATTACGTGGCAAAGTTTGCTTAAAATTTGAAGTTTTTTTATGAACACTTAACAACAATTTTGCCTTAATTTTTACTAGGAATTTCCCGAATTTAGAATAATTTGTGTATACTCTTTTTGTGCAGGATTAAGTACAGAAATTGGAAAGAAACCAATCAATCATTGGAAAAAAATTAGAAGAGCAGAAAAGTTTACTTGTTAATGAAGCAAAGGAACTCTCGCTCAAGTGAGACTTGACTCACTTAAGCGAGAACAACTATGAGAGAGGAAGCAATTTGGACAATTTTCGCTCAAGCAAGAAAATCTGCAACTTGGGTGACTCTTTAGCTCAATTTCACTCGAGCGAGGAGACTTTTGCTTGAGTGAAATTAGGTTTCTTTAGTGTAAAGTTCTCTTTCTCGCTTAAGCGAGAAATGCTAGCTTGAGTAATGAATCATTAAAACAGAGAACATATAAAGAGTGGGAAGGTAAACTTTTGGGGCAACGAAAAAATGCAAGAGAATAGGGTTTGAGAGACAGGAAAAGAGAGGAAGAAGACTCAAGCTCAACTCTTGAGCTTCTATCTCTAGTTTGTATCTATTCTCACCATGAACAACTAAGCTCATCCTATATTTAGATTGAATGTAACTTATCAACTTCTTCTATACTTCTCTTGATTTACATATATATGAAATCTTGCGATTCAGTGTTAATGATTTGATTTTATGCTTAAAGCTAAGGTGGCTTGATCAACCATCCTTTGATTTTTTATTTGGGTTTATGTTGAAAAACTGAATTTGGATATGTTTGAATCAAATCATCTAATAATGTTGTATGTTAAGAATAAATGTAATATTATTAGTTGTTATAGTCGTGAGATTAATGCACAAATCTTATTTTATATAATTCAAGGAATTGATTGTTATAATAGGATCTTTAAAAACTCTAAAACAAGGGATTGCTTATAGAGAATTTTAGGACTCAATAACACTAAGGTAGAATAATAGATATGTGATTAAGAAGAAGACAAAAGAAGGAGATAAACGAAATTCATTCTCAATACATTTATTTAACTTTGCAGTTTTAAAAAGTGGTTTCCTACTTTAACCTAATTTTTACAATTCATTTATCAAACAGGTATAAATTCCTTTTTTAGTTACAAATTTAAAATTGAATATATACTTGTTATTGAATACTTCACAAGTCCCTGAGGATATAACACTTGTTTATACTACAACCACTCAGTGCGTTTGTTAGTAAAAGACAAATCTTAACAAGTTTTTGCCACCATTGTCAGGGACTTATGTCAAGATATTCAGTAATCCTATTGATTCATCTTAAATTACGTGAAAAGGTGTATATATTCATTAGTTTTAGTTTGGACAAATAATTCTTTCTTTCTATGCTGATCCTTTTTTTTTATTTAATCTTCTTCTTGTATGCGAGGTAAAAGCTAGACAAAGGATACACTTTTTGACCTTGAGATTGAGAAAATAGTGGGAAGAAATAACAGTAGAACAATGAAACAAAATAAGCTAAACAAAGAGAGGTAACAATAGGAAGGTGCATCCACCTCTATCCCAATTCTAGAGCAACAAATAGATTAGATGGTTGATCTTGGAGGTGTTGGTGCAAATGAAGACCTAGAAGGTGAATGATGCAACTATAATAATCAAATAAGACTTTTAGGAGGATATGCGCATCAGTTGGGGCAGAGACACTTTTCCAACATAGCCAGTCCAACAAAAGGAGTTGAAATGAAGTCTGCTCTGCTTTCACTCATAACCTCCAATCAATTTGCATGGATGGAGCAAGAGGATCCATATAATCACTTATCCACCTTTTATGAGCTATGTGGTACCATGGGAGTGCTTAGAGAGGATAAAGAAGTAGTTTACCTCAGATTATTTCCCTTTTCCTTAACTGGAAAGGCTAGAACATGACTGCAGTTTCACTGAAATTAGAGCCTAACTAGATGGGATGCTGTAGAGAGAAAATTCTTGATCGGAATTTTTCTCCCTTCTAGATACATTAATGCAAATTCTCCCATTATTACCTTTTCTCAAGCTATTGATGAACCCTTGTGTGAAGCATGGGAAATATACAAATCTTTGATGATGTAGCACAACTCAATATATTTTGTAATGGATTGAGACCACAAACTAAAATGTTACTAGATGCTTTTGCAGGAGGATCTATGATGATGAAGGATTAAGAAGAGGCTATAATAATAATTGATGCATTAGTAGCTAGTGATTATCAAATACATCATGATAAAAGCCAACCAACACCCTCCAAGAGAAGAATTTTAAAGTTAGACACTCAAAATGCAATCCTAGTCCCAAATAAAATTCTTTCTCCGCAAATGGAGGATTTAAAGAAACTAATGTCAAAAATGCAAGTGGGGTCATCTTCACAATTTATATCTTAACATGTAATGAGATATAATTTTTATGAAGATCATCCAAATGGTCATTGTACCATTGTTGACCCATAATAAGAGGAAAAAGTTATCTACATTGTTAGTGAATAACTTCTATTAGATTTTGATGTATTGCAGTTGCATTGTATTAGCCCATGTGCTTAATTAACTTGAGTCAATTATGCTGACTTAGCTTTCTGTTGATGTATTAGCCCATGTGCTTATTAGAATTTGAGTCAGTTTTGCTGACTCAGCGTTCTGTTCAACCTTCTATTGTATTGAGAGTGTAACTATAAATACCTACCTTCTCTTTGTATTCAACATGAATAAAAATACAAATTACATATTTGTTTTAGAAATATTTTCGATTTATATTTCTTCCTTTCAGTTTCTACCAATTCTATCATACATGAATAATGCAAGAAGGCAAGACAATTACCCTCACGACTTTAATAAGGATTCAGGCTGGAGAAGCAATCTAAATCAATATTCTGGCTAGAATCAAGATGATGAGACATCTTAGAGACAACCTCCTCAAAGGCCTTATCAAGTTCAACAGAATTATCAACTAGATAGGTTGTCCAAGATGGAGGAAGCCCTTACACAATTCATGCAAGTTTCTACATCAAACCAAAAGAATACTTAAGCTTCTATTAGAAACTTAGAGATGCAGGTCAGACAACTAGCTAAGCAATTAGTTGTACAATAGGACAATAAGTTTTTAGCTAATACCCAAGTCAATCCTAAAGAGCATTGTAAGTCTATTACAACTAGGAGAGACACTAGTATTGGGAGAGGAATAATATAAAAAAGGAAAATGAGGAACAAAAAGATGAAATAAAAAAGAACGAGGATGATGGTGAGGAGAATGAGAAAATTAAGAAGATAAATAAAGATGAAAATATTCCTCCAGTGAAGAATTTGCCTTATGCATATGCTCCATCAAAGAAAGACAAGGAAAGATAGTTTGCTAGATTCCTGGATATTCTCAAAATGTTATAGATAAACATCCTATTTATAGAAGCATGAAACCAATGTCAACTTATGCCAAGTTCATGAAAGAGTTGTTGACAAGGAAGATAAAGTTTAATGAGCAAGAGACAATTACACTGGAAGTTGGATGCAATATCATTATCCAAAAATCTCTACCTTAGAAGAGATCCAAAAAGTTTCACTTTGTCTGTAACAATTGGAATCTTACAATTGGCAAGACATTATTAGATCTTGGAGCCAACATTAATTTGATGCCCCTATCAATGCTGAAAAATATAGGAGAGGTAGAAATGAGGCCTATAAGGATGATATTGCAACTTACTTATAGATCGATGAAATATCCACATGGGGTAATTGAGGACATCTTGGTGAAGGTTGGTAAATTTATTTTTCTAGTTGACTTTGTAATGATGGATATGTAGGAAGATGATGAAATTCCTTTTATTCTTGGAAGACCCTTCATGAAGACAACTAAGGTAATCATTAATGTCGACAAGGGAAAATTGAAGGTGAGTGCAGGATGATGAAGTTAACTTTGATGTTTTTGAAGCAATGAGACATCCAAGTAACAAGAAGGAGTGTTTTAAAATTGATGCAATTGATGAATGTTGTTTAGAAGTGCATGCAAAATTCTCTATTGTTGAACCTTTAAAGAAAGCATTGTTGAATTTCATTGAAGCTTTTGATGAGGAGGAAGAAATAAGGTGTCTGTTAGAAGTGGATAAAACTAAAGAAATTTCTTCTCCTACCGCCCAAAAGCAAGAGTTAAATATAGAAGAAATTCTTCAACCTCCAAAATTAGAATAAAAACAATTTCCATCACACTTGAAATATGGTTTTCTTGAAGAAAATGGAGGCAAGCCAGTTATACTAAGAAACTCACTGTCAACATAGGAAGAACATTGGTTGAGGTGCTAAAAGCCAATGAAGGAGCTATAGGATGAACATTATTATATTTGAAGGGAATCAGTCCTTCATATTGTATGCACAAAATTTTGATGGAGGAAGACTACAAACCTATAACACAACCTCAAAGGCGCCTCAATCCTACAATGAAAGAAGTGGTAAGAAAGGAGGTGATGAAATTGCTTGAAACTTACATGATATACCCAATATCCGATAGTGTTTGGGTCAATCCTATACATGTTGTGTTATAATTAATTAATTAAATTAATATTATGTGACTCATGTGAAATATAATGATGAACCCAAATGTGATTTAATAAAATATAAGGACCTATTAGTTATTATGGGAAGTCATAATAAAATAAAGATAGAATAAAATAAAACTTATGGTAACCAACCTGATAGATATTAGTTAATAAAAGAAGATTAGGGTTCTATCTCTAACTATAAGGTTCTTCTCACAGTAAACCATCCAAAAAGCGTGACAGGAGAAAGAAAGATAAAGAGATAGATTGAAAAAAAGAGCTTGGAGAATAAAGACATTAAATAAGGTATTCTCATTGAATATCTTTCATGGATGAATGTTAGTCTTCTTATTATAATTTATGTTATTGTATAAGAATCATGAATCTAAAGATCCTGTAGAGTAGTTTTCTGGAATGAATTAGGAACGTAAGAAAATTACAAAATAATTTACAAGTTGTTCCTAAGAAAGGAGGGATGATAGTGATATGCAATGAGAAGAATGAGTTGATTTTGACCAAAACTGTCACATGCTAGAGAATGTGTATAGATTATGGAAAATTAAACCAACTAGCAAGAAAGTATCATTTTCCACCCCCTTCATGGATCAGATGTTGGAAACATTGATTGGTCAAACTTACTACTGCTTCCTTGATGATTATTTGGGTTACAATTAGATTGTAGTAAACCCCAAGGATCAAGAAAAATCTACTTTCACATGTCCCTTTGGTGTTTTTGCATACAGAAAAATGTCATTTGGGTTATGCAATGCTTCAACCACCTTTCAACGGTGCATGCTTGTATTTGTTCAGACATGGCAGGGAAGAACATAAATTTTCATGAACGACTTCTCAGTTTTGGATAATCATTTGAATATTGTTTGAAGAATTTGGACACTGTAATAAAAAGGTGTGTAAAAACAAACCTAGTTCTCAACTCGAAAAAATGTCACTTCATGGTAAAAGAAAAGATTGTACTTGGCCACAAAATTTCTAAGAAAAACATTGAAGTGAATCCAGCTAAAATTGAAATTATAGCAAAGTTGTCACATCCAACAAATGTCAAGGTAGTCATAAATTTCTTAAGTAAGTTGAGTTTTACGAGTGTTTCATAGAGGATTTTTCGAAGATTGCAAAATTATTTAGAAATCTCCTCTTAGATTCTAAATTTAATTTTGATCATTACTTCATATTTAATATAATTACTATCAAATCTTGTTGTAAAATATCTTTAGTGCATTAGTGTTTATTGATAAAATTACCTATTCATTTTTTTTCCAATAATAAAAAAATATTTTTATGAAATTTTATCAATAAAATTAAACTTAATATCAAAATATTATCTTATTATTTCACATTTACATCTACTTCACCGTGTAGTTTTATTTAATATTTATAATTTGTTAAATTAATTTTTTAAATATCATTTTAATCATATTAAAAAGAGAAAGTAGCCATTTTATATTCGGCCAAAAATCCTCAAAATTGTTAGGTAATTATTTTCCACTAAGAACGATCCATATCAATTCATTGGTTTAAAAAAAAATGAACTTTTAACATCACCCAAAGTTTTTATTCATTATTTTTTATACACATGGCCAAAAAAATAAGACTGACTGAAAGTTATTTTAAAAAAAAAAAAAAACTGAGCGTACTTTACAAGTTGTTAGAAACATGCGTTCCAATATGCCAATACCATGGATCTCGCTTCCATTTTCAATTTGCAATTTGTTGCCTAGTCTCAGCGTTCAAATTGGATTAGTATACCATTCCGTGTCGTACTATATATATTCCCTTCGTTAAAAAAAAAAAAATAATTAAATAAAAAATTAACCTCAACCCTAGAATAAGTTTATTTCATTGGCTCAACAATTTAGTCTTATCGCTCTGTTGTAAAACCCAAAACCCACGTTGAGCGCTCGAAACGATGTCGTCTTCGGAGTCCCAAGACACTGCCGCTGCATCGGAGCCGCAGCCTAGCAAAAAGGCCGCCAAGAAGGAGGCCGCCAAGCAGGACAAGCTCCGACGCCGCCAGGAAATCGCTGCTGCGTCAGCGGCAACCGCAAACCTCTCCGTCGATGAGGCTGATCCCCTCGCCGCCAACTACGGCGACGTGCCGCTCGTCGACCTGCAGTCCAAGACGCCGGTCGACGTTGGCGAGTGGACGCACGTGGAGGCGCTTGGCGGCACGCTCGAGAACCGCGCGGTGCTGATCCGAGGGAGGGCGCAGACGATTCGACCGGTGGGGAAGAAGATGGCGTTCTTGGTCATAAGAGAGAACGGCTTCACTGTTCAGTGTCTGGTGCAGGCGCAGCCCGATACGGTGAGCCCGCAGATGGTGAAGTTCGCCGCCTCGCTCAACCGCGAGTCCATCGTCGATGTCGAAGGCGTTGTTTCGATCCCCGCCGCTCCGATCAAAGGCGCCACGCAGCAGGTTCGTTTGTTTTTGGTTGTTAGGGTTTGTGATGTTTGTTGGTTCGTCTTCGATTCAATGCTCTCTGTAGTAGTTGTCATACACAGTCTCTGATGATGACACGCTTTTTTTAGTATGAAAATAGAAAAAATACTGAATTGTTCTTTTTTTGGTATATAATATTATAATTTGATTTATTTGAAGATTTGGTAGACTGAATATTAGTGGTTAGATTTGATGATTGTGATTACCAATTGAAAATATTGTTCGTATGTTTTCTCTTCCATGCAATGGAGTCATGCAGATTTTTGATGGCACCTTTTTTTTTCTTATGTATTGCCAATTAGAATACTGTATAAACTAAAGTATTGAACTGTGTTTTATGTAATGAGATCGTACCGTTTACTTGAAGATACGTATTTGCATGTTTGTTCCCCTTTTTTTTGGTTGGTTTAAGATTAGTAATTGGATTTGGAGTTCCTGGAGCTGATGGCTTGGTTTGTTCATGTAGGTGGAAATTCAAGTGAAGAAGTTGTATTGTGTCAGTAGGGCCGTACCTACTCTGCCAATTAATCTTGAGGACGCTGCTCGGAGTGAGGTTGAAATTGAGAAGGCTCTTCAGGTACTCTCTATTTTGCTGGTTGTTTGAATTATGGTTCCTGTTTATTTGTCTCTGCTTTTGATTGAGGAATTTGTTGTCATTATTTTTATCTTCCTTTATGTGCTTGTTAATGGGAATTTTAATGGGTGAAGGCTGGTGAGCAACTTGTTCGGGTTAATCAGGACACACGTTTGAACTTCAGAGTGCTTGACGTGCGAACACCAGCTAATCAAGGAATTTTTCGCGTTCAGTCTCACGTTGCCAATGTATGTATTTATTTTTCATATCTCTGATGATATTCTGAAGACTTTATTTTATTTATTTATTTATTTTAATTACTGGTGCCAATTTCGTTACTTCAAATTTATGTTTATTGAAATAATAAGTGCATAATGATTACTGAGACTCTCACTTAAGATATGCGATTGCAGTTGGACTCTGAGCCAAATGGTTGGAATAACTTTTAATTGCTTTATTGTGCAGGCATTTAGACAGTTCTTACTATCTGAAGGTTTTTGTGAAATTCACACTCCAAAGTTGATTGCTGGATCTAGTGAGGGTGGAGCTGCTGTTTTTAGACTGGACTACAAAGGCCAACCTGCATGCCTGGCCCAGTCGCCTCAGCTTCACAAGCAAATGTCTATATGTGGAGATTTTGGCCGTGTTTTTGAAATTGGTCCTGTGTTTAGAGCAGAAGATTCCTACACTCACAGGCATCTGTGTGAGTTTACAGGTCTTGACGTTGAAATGGAGATCAAGAAGCATTATTTTGAGGTATTTTTGGCTTGTTGGCACATTTTATGTGATTGCATTTGAAACCATCGAGGAACATAAATGATTTACTGATGATTTGAGTTTTTGGGCAGGTTATGGACATAGTTGATAGATTATTTGTTGCAATGTTTGACAGTTTGAACCAACATTGTAAGAAGGATCTGGAAGCTGTAGAGTCTCAGTACCCGTTTGAACCTTTAAAGGTGGTTATTTTGTATTATCATAAATATTTTATATAGTTGATTGCTATGTAGTGTGCAGTATGAGATGTAAATGGATATGTATGATACTTCTTGTTTCTGATCTGACAATAGCCCTGTGAATGTGCAGTATCTGCGGAATACACTTCGGCTAACTTATGAAGAAGGGATTCAGATGCTCAAGGTATGGTTAAAATTTCTAAATTAATTTACTAACAATTTGTAGATAAAAGAAGTAGATAGGATCATGGTGATGCCTGAATCCTACATCTTATTTTATTATCTATTGCATAACACATAGAGAAGAAGGGAAGGGGTGTTTAAAGCCATTCTTGGCAGGAGTATTCATTGGCTTAGGTAATTTGATTATTCAATCCAAGTAGATTTGATTGGGTTTTATTTTCTGTTCGGGTCAAATCCAATCCCCAAGACCTAACCTAACCCAATCTACCAGATCGAAATTATCAAATAATATTAACATTATTAATAATAATAATAATACTAAATAGCTATTATTTAATTTATTCAATTATTATATTAACTAATTATGTATTTTTAAAATATTAAATTATTTAAATGATAAATAATATAGTTTATTTCCTAAAAATTATATTTAAAAAATATGTTAAAATTAAAAAAATACAAAATATTTAAAAAAAAATTATGATCCACTTAATCCAACCTGATCAAGGATAGGGTTGGTTGGATAGTTTAAATTAAAAAATATAAAATCCCAATCCAACTCAACTCAATCCAAGCATGTCCCACATTTTAATCTATAGATTAGCGTACAGATAATTCTCAAGAATCATTCAAGTCAATATGCGAAAATTAAAAATATATATTTTTTAGGTTTTTAGAATAACTTGTTAAAAGTAGATTGTATTATTTATCATTTGAATAATCTAATATTTCAAAAATACATATTTATTTAATATTGAATAAAGTAAATAATAGCTATATTATTATTAATGATGTTAATATTATTTAATGTTTTTGAGCTAGTGGATTGGGTAGGGTCTCAGTTGAACATACTAAATCCGTGACCCAATACGAAATCCGACACTCAACTTGGAGGAGATTGGAGTGGATTAGTTTAGGTTTGACCCAATCACCTAAATACCTAACCCAATCTAATTGGGTTAGATTTAGGATCCTGTTGTACTTTTCGAAAGGGTGTGAAAGCTGATCCGAGGTCTTCCTGTCTAGATGTTTCTCGAATATATAGTTCTGGAAGTTCGTTGCAGTGTTGAATCATAGTTATCATAGACCGTAGTTGTCCATTGTGCGTATTCACGGGGTGGTGGAGCTGACCAGCCCCTTTTTGTGCCTAAGGCACTTGTTTTGGAGTGCGTGGATGTTGCGATGATTGTAGGCTTTTAATTCAATTTGCTCCTTCATCGGTGCTGTTGACGAAAGAGGCTCTGTGACCTTCATTGTTGTTGAGCATGGTTCTTAACTTTGCAGTCGCCGATAGACCTTCAATGTTTTTTAATAATGTCTGTTTTGAATTGTTGGACCTCTGTTCCAATAGCTTTCTTCTTTGCTTTTTACGTAAAATAACTTAATATAATCAACTGAATAATAATAATAATAAATTGTAGTATATAATATAATAAAACTAAATAAAAAAATAAAAGCATAATATAAAGTAAAATAATATTTAAAGCATAATATATTATAAATTAAATAATAATAATAATAGGAACGGAATTCTAAATAATATTATTATAAGTACATATAAAAAAATATAATTTTTTTAAACTATATATATGCAAAAATCTCTCTCTCTCTCTCTCTCTCTCTAGATATATATATATATATATATATATATATATATATATATATATATGTTTGTGTTAAAAAAATTCAAAATAGGTATCCCTGAAATAAAAAGCAGAATGACGGTCATTCTGCTACCGCCGTCTGCCATTGAGTACTATGCCATAGGCTCAGAAAAGGACTTTGACCTACCACTAAGGGTGTGTTTGAAAACATGTTCAACACCTGTTGAGCGGACATTTCCCATTGTCAAAATGAATAAGTTGTAGTGTTTAGATTTTCGGTCACACGGTAAACTCATCCCAAACTGCACTAAACTGTAGGATAGTACGAATTTTCAGTATGCATGTTTTGCAATGTGCAGGAAGTTGGAGTAGAAATTGAACCTTTTGGTGACTTGAATACTGAAGCGGAAAGGAAATTGGGTCAACTAGTCTTGGAGAAGTAAGTCCTTTTCTTACCTTTTTTTACCACAAAATATTATCTTTGGTCGTGACATGTTATTTAAGTTAGTTTGCTGTTGTTGTATTCAGGTATGGCACAGAGTTCTATATCCTTCATCGGTACCCTTTGGCTGTAAGGCCATTTTATACAATGCCTTGCTATGACAATCCAGCATACAGCAACTCGTTTGATGTCTTTATTCGAGGTAGGCAAGAAGTTATTCTTTCATAAATTGCATTGGCATGACAATCTTGTCCAATTGACTTTGTGTATGTATTTCAATATAAGGTTCTGGTTTCTGTTCCTGTTCTGATATGAACTATCGTGGGTTCCTCCTTGTTCCTTAGGTGAGGAGATAATTTCAGGAGCTCAGCGTGTTCATGTGCCAGAATTTTTGGAACAACGTGCAGCAGCTTGCGGCATTGATGTCAAGACAATATCTACATACATCGATTCTTTCAGGTATTATTTTTCTCCTCTTCCTCTTGTCTCATATTATTTGTTTACGCCTCCTCCTACTTAGCTCTGGTGATATTTTCTTTTTCAATTTAAAAAAAAAATTGTTTGTCAAAAACTAATTGCTCGATTTTGATTATTTCCAGATATGGTGCACCGCCACATGGTGGCTTTGGAGTAGGCTTGGAGCGTGTTGTGATGCTCTTCTGTGGTCTGAATAACATTCGCAAAACATCGCTTTTCCCTCGCGACCCGCTTAGGATTGCGCCATGATAAAATTATATTTCAACAGTTAGTTTCTCAAGAATTTAGTCTTTTCAATTTTTTTTTTTTTTTGTATGGATGATGTTTTCTTATGTTGAATTCTGAAACATTAATTAAATTCGCATTTCTGGAGCTGATATTTACATTTATCATGATAAAATGTTGACTTGATGTAATTGCCATTGTGTATTGAATTGACCCATTTTTAGGATCCATCTTTCTTCTCTAAATGAGAAACTTTAGTTTTGTATATATGCATTAAAATCAAGAATAATTTTTTTTTCGCAGCAAAAGCTTTAAATTTAAAATGGGAGATAATTTAATTAAAAAATCATAGGTTTTTATCATTGAGAAAGAAAGAAATTAACAAGTTCTTTTTCTTTTTAGGAGTCTCACAATATTAATAATAGGATGATTACCTGTTTGCAGTTGGAGGATGTTGTCATAGTTGAAAGACATAGTAGTACTTAACTAGATTACAAGTTTCTAACATTTTGATTTTGAGTCTAAATTTAATCGAGATTTTTACGAAACTTTAAACTTAATTTACGAAATCCCTCCAAATTTTGTATAACAAACTTAGTTATATACATCTTTTAGGTAAAATGTTTAAATATCTAATAAAAAAATGTAATTATATCGAAGTATATTTTAAAATAATATTTAAATTTTAGGTGAAATTGAAATGAAGAGTAAAAAGATTTCAAAATTTTAGTTTAAATCAATAAAAATTTATATATAGACAAGTTAATGGGAAAAGATTAATCATAAACACTTTTTCTTCGTTTTTATTTTAAATTATTAGAAAATTTATAAAATTTCAACATTGTAGCATAATATTAAATTTTTTGGTTTATTATTAAAAGTTTTAATTATTTTATAAATAAATTAACATATTTCCTTTTTGTTTAATGATGTGTATCCTTTTATAAGATAATTAATAATACATTACTGATGTTAATATAATTCAGCAACATCTATTTTATACAATATACATATCTAATTATGGGTGTACATTCCCTATTTGACATTGATCCCATTATTTTCTCTATATATTGTTTGATTAAAGGACATTAGTGGTAATTTATTTGGGTTTTTATTGAAAAGAATATTATATAATCGAATTAGACTTTTGTCGTCAACGAAACTGGGAGGCGAGTAATTTAGAATTTGTTCATTTAAAAAGAATGGGAGAGGATTACATTGTTATTTATTTTTTTAATTGATTTAGGATTTTGAGTCTCTCACGATGAATAAACTTAATAACTATGAAGGCTAACAATTAATTTCATTTTCATAGCATTATATTGGTAAAATAAGATAAGATACACATAGACAACTTACAAAATTTAGAAGCATACAAAAATAATAATAAAAAATTCATGTATGTTTGACAGATATTCATCGTCGACATCATGAACTATGCTGGTAAAGTTGAAATGCAGTAATATTTGTAAACATTGTTAAATTTGAAATGGAAAAATGAGAAATAACACATCTCTAATCATTGTTTACCATCGAATATTCTGAATGTAATTTATGATTTCAAATCCTTTAAACTTTGATGGTGTAGAATGTTATAGAAGAGAGCATGTTTGATCACGTAAAGTACAAAATATTTATGATATTTAGTAAAATGGCTAAGTTATATTCATATCTCTAAAATTACCAATTACTAAACATTCTCACACCATTTATCCCATTATTGATCATAACAAGAAATTAAATATATGAATAATATTGATAGATAAGTCTATGATCAAAGATTCTTTAACTGTAATAAATAAACCATATGTTTATTTTTGGTCAAATTAAATGTAATTTATCAAAATAAACAAATATATGTACAATAAATAAATAAAATATTAAATTTAAATAAGAGTTTTATCAAAGTAAAATTATTGATTGTCATAACATGCGGCTAAGTCCCATTTATATTATATGATCCTTAAAATTATTTGGTGACATACCTTTAGTAAATGAATTAACAATTTTCAATTTAGTGATAACATGCTCAATGATCACTTATAACTAAATATTTAGTGTCGATAGGTTTATTTTGACTTTCACTTTTACTGGTCCTAGACATAAATATTTAAGCAAAGTTATCTTAATATAGTTTTAATGGCCTAGTGTAGACCCCAAATCTTGCCCCGCCACCAAATAAAGAGTAGAAGACCTCCTATTCGAAGACGGACGAAGCCTAACAAGCCACTAGGAGAGACTATTAGGCCCCATATTAGGATAGGAGGGATTTTTGGCACGAAAATAAGGTTTCTCGCCCTTTTGGGGACGAGACCGCCGTCTCGAAATCGAGACCGCCGTCTCGCCTCATGCAAATGGCGAGACCGCCGTCTCGCCAAACGAGACGGCGATCTCGCCACCTGCGAATGGCGAGACGACGGTCTCGCTTTCCCAGACGGCGGTCTCGCCACCTGCAAAGGACGAGACAGCGGTCTCGTTTGGCGAGACGGCGGTCTCGACCCTGTCAGACGAGAACGACGGTCTCGACCTGTCAGGCGCGAAAAATTATAAATAGGGGCTCCCTCCCCCCATTTCCACACACCACACACAACTTTGCTCTCCCTTCTCTCTAGATCTTCTCTCTAGAATCCCTCCGACGCATTTCCGGAGCTTCTGAGTGCCTTTGTGAGCGTTTCTCGGCGTCTAGAAAAGTTTTCAGCGCTGTGTAGAGTGAAGGGCTGCCACAAAGCACCCTCTTTTTTTAAAAGAAATAAAAAGAAAGCTTGCTTCGGAGGTTTAAATTCTCCCTCTCTACTTTTACCGCTTTAATTTTAAATTATGCAATAGATATTAGGGCCATGTAGTCATAAATTTAAATTCCGCAAAATAAAAGGGCAAAAACGCGTTTTTCCGGTTTATTTATTAATAAAATAGCTGGCCTGTCATAGGGAACCCGAAAGGGGCATCGTAAAGGAATTAACACTTCCTTTACACGTAACTAACTCCCTTACCCAACTCTGGTTCTAAGGACCAAAGTTGGTTTTTCAAAAATCAACGCCTTTTAAACTCCTTTTTCGATGTTTCCGGTAAAAACATCGGTGGCGACTCCACAGAACCCTTCAAAAATTAGTCCTTGGGTTAGCCCGGTTATCGGACAACCCAATGACGCCCTTTCGAAAACCTCGCCCCTAGGTTAGCCCGGTTATCAGACAACCTAAAGACGTTGTAACCACCCATAAAAAACGCGAAAATCAAGAGGGTCGAAACCATAGCATCGCTTCGACCGCCCCTCGTTTTTGGTGGCGGCGACAGATGGCGACTCCACTGGGGAAACCTCGAGAGTTGATCCCATTTAGTGATGGGCCGGCTTAAAAATAAATAAACCAAGAAAATAACGCTTTTTGCCCTTAACTTGTATTATAACATGTTTTACGGTTTGACTTTAATAATTGTTGCTTGTTTATACTTACGCAATTGTGTGAAATACAAACTGTACACAAACCCTTGCACACTACAGTTCCCTCTATACCCGGGGGCAAGTGAGAAATCCATAGGGAGTGGGTGGCAGGTACGGTTCACTGTAGTGAGGGCCTTGAGCCCACCAGTGTGATCGGAAACCACCACTCAAGGTGATAACCTTCCTCTTTTGGCAACAAGACTGACTATGGCCTTAGTGCTAAGCATGGTCGGACGGCTGGAGAGTGGGGACCCTATAATGGGGGCACCTTGGGGGCCTTAGCCTGGTGATAACAGTTAGAACTAACCCTCGCCAATGTACTTTTCTGCAGGAAAACCCTACCTCGTGATAAAAACGAATTCTCGCCTGTTCAGGGATGACCGAATTGTGTGCGCATATGTTTGTTGCATTAGTCTGTTGCATAGCATAAACAAACAACAGAACAAAAATCACAAAAATATTTTCGCAAATAAACACTCTTATCTCGGACAGTCTGCCTTTTAGCTAGCCTGGTTTCAGGTTCTTTGTAAGCTAAGTAGCCACACAGTTCCGACAGAAGAGATAAGGGACGCTAAATATTCTTTCGCATAAAGCCATATTTTATCTCGGACAGTCTGCCTTTTAGCTAGCCTGGTTTCAGGTTCTTTGTAAGCTAAGTAGCCACGCAGTTCCGACAGAAGAGATAAAAGGCTATAAAATAAGCAAATAAACATCAAATAAAAATCAAAATAAAACCCGTTTCCATAAATAAGACCTGGTCCAAAAATGTTACACTCATAAAACATTCATATAAATAGTTTATTCTTCAAAAAAAAAAATATATATACGCAATTAGCATACATAATGTAGAAAAACATGATAAATAAGAAAATAAACACTCACATTCATTCAAATAAGCATCCTTTTCATCAAACATGCATTTTGGTTTTAGAAATGGAGGGGACTAGTAGACAGCCAAAGAAGGTGGATATTCCCCGTTTCCATACTGAGAGGTTGGAACGGCTAAGCGCGGCAATGCCACCAGAGGTCCGCGCTGACTTTGAAAAATCCTATGTACGGATTTTAGACCTGCTGAAGATCTGTGTCGATCAGGTGTTCCTCAGGGCACTAATCCACTTATGGAATTCCAAGCTGCGATGTTTCGAATTTCCGCAGTTCGACATGGTGCCCACCCTAGAGGAGTATGAGACCATGTTGAAATGGCCCAAATCAGCCGGGGTCCATGTCCGCCACGAGGCATACACTCCTGCAGCACCAGTCGCTGCCCTTATTCAGCTACCATTCCGGCAGAGTACCCTGATAAGGAAGGGGAATGCCCAGGGTTGGAAAGTATCAATGTTAGAAGACCACCTGTCCTATCTGGTTGAAAGGGCAGAGTGGGTCACCTTCAACAAAACCCTGGCCCTTATCATTTTTGGAACAATCTTGTTCCCCTTCCACTTCGACATAGTAGATCAGGCCGTCATGGATGCCTTCTTCGCCTGGGACGTGAACTCAAAGAGTCCCCTGCCTGCAATCCTTGCTGACACCTTGCTCTCGGTGGAATTCTGTCACCAGAAGCAAGGAAAAATACTCCGTTGCTGCTCTTCATTACTATTTATGTGGAGCGCCACACACCTTTACGCCTCCAGCCACATGGGGATATTCCCTGACCCTTTAAGGAGCTTCTCCAAGATCCCCCTCCAACGACGCTTGACTTCAGAATGGAGGGACGAGTGGGAACGAAAGGACGCCAACAGTTTATCCTGGGTCTGCCCTTGGTTCCGACCCGGCCCAGTTCTCATCAGATGTGGGGGCTATCCGAACGTACCCTTGATAGGACTCAGGGGTTGCATAGCCTACTCACCTAGAGTAGCTATGAGACAGCTCATGAGGACCCAAACTACCATTTCTCGGGGGGAACTCGGAGGACTGTGTTTCTTTGGAGACCCGTGCACAATCGTCAACTCACTAGCTGTGAGAAAAGCATGGGAGAGGCCAATCTATATGGGGGATAGAGAGCTAGGAAAAGCTCGGGTGGCTGTCACCAGTGATTACGAGGCGTGGAGAAAAAGAAGAGGGATGACTCAACCATCCACCACACCCACTACGAGCGCCAATAATGAAGGGCTGCAGGCTCAAATTGATGCCTTGACCCAGAGGATAGGAATCATGGGAGCCCAGATGAGGGCCCTTGAAGAGAGAGAACAAGAATCTATCCTCACAATAGACGGTCTGCAAAGGCAAGGCAAGAAAAAGGATAATGAAATAGAGCGCCTCAAAGATTAGTGTGCTGACTCTAATGAACAAGCTATCCGAGCATCCAAAGCTGCCAGAACCAGTTCGGATAGCCAACTCCAAGAAATAACCGCCAAGTCAGCACGCCTTGAGGCCGAATCATCAAAGCAGGCTCAAACGATCAAGGAGTTGTCGCAAGAGCTCACCAAGACTCGGTTAGATATCCACCAAGAGCGAGAGGCCAACCGGAGACTCAACAGAAGTCTCGCTGAGCTACGCTGCAAAGAAAAAGACGGGCTAGCTCAGTACGACCAAATACTACAAGAGAAAGACCGAGCCATTGCGAAGCTCGATGAACTACAAGCCTTGGTCGTTCATCAAGAGGCAAAAATCAAAGAGGCTCAGCAGTATAGTGAAGATATGAGCCAGGCGGTCCGCAAGCAAAGTGAAGCACTTGCTCGTCACGTCCGGGAAGCCGAGAGAGAACTACAGAGGGACCAAGACCCGCCTGTGGGTTTCTTTAAGGTTTTTCGTTTCTGTCAAAAGTTGCTTTGCAGTATAGAATAGGGGAATGTACATCTTCTATCGAATAAATAAAATCTTCTTCTTTATTCAATGACTGTCTACTTACATGCATAAGCATTCACTTGCATATTTAATTTCCCCTCCTTCACGCTTAATAAATAAGATAATAAAAAGGAAGGATTAACTAACATGTCTTCCCAAATCAGAAGAATGGAGAGAAAGTCACTCCTAATAAAGCTTACCCCAACGGTCGACTCACCGCAAAAGGAAAATAAGCCTCGACCGTTGGTCCTCAAGAATAAAGAAGAGGGGGCAAGGACACCAGTGCGATTATTTATGTCACGTCCTTTCCCCTACGAAACAAATAAAGTTGTACCGTGGAGATATAGGGAATCTTCACCAATAAAAGAAGAAATAACAAATATAGCCGGCACTGGGGGCACGACTAGAAGTAGAAGAATCTACTCCCCCAAGGACACACAGGAAGACGTCCTCCAAAATAAAGGAAAAAAATAAAAAGACCGAAGAAGAAAAAGAAAATAAGGAATCCAAGGAGGAGACAGAGGAATTACTCCAGTTCATAAGGCAAAGTGAGTATTCCATCATAGACCAACTCAATCGCACACCTGCAAAGATTACGTTATTATCTTTGATAATGAGCTGGGAACCGCATAGAAACGCCTTGCTGAAGGTCTTCAGCGAAGCGTATGTACCTCATACAATATCCCAAGAAAAGGTCGAGAGGATCGTTGGTCACATCACGACAAGCGATCACCTCACCTTCACAGAGGAAGAACTCCCCATGGAGGGGTCAAAACACAACAAGCCCTTGCATATCTCGGTTAAATGCAAGGAATACCTCATCGCCAAAGTTCTTGTGGATAACGGGTCATCCTTGAACGTGATGCCCAAGTGCACACTGGACAAGTTAACTATCCAAGGAACCCGTCTGCGCCCAAGCAGCACCATCGTTCGAGCCTTTGACGGATCCAAACGAGAAGTAGTGGGGGAGGTCAATTTGCCAATCCAAGTTGGACCCACTATCTTCGACGTCGATTTCCATGTCATGGATATTACTCCAGCATATAGCTGTCTCCTCGACAGGCCTTGGATTCATGACGCTAAGGCAGTACCTTCAATGCTCCACCAGAAAGTCAAGTTCATAGTGGACGACAAATTAGTCACGGTCCAGGCAGAAGACGATATCCTGATCAGTGGACCGTCCACCCAGCCTTATGTGGATGCGGCTGAAGAGGCCCTTGAAATATCTTTTCAAGCGCTCAAAATTGCCAGCATAGAGCGACTTCCTAGAAACACGAAGGTAGCTCGCATGATGTCGAAGCATGGTTACAGTCCTGGCCAAGGACTGGGGGCAGATTCCCAAGGCATGAGGGAACCCCCAGAATTCAAAGACAATCCTTGCAAGTATGGCCTAGGATATGACCCTACTAAGGGCCGAGCAGAAAGAAGAAAAGGGAAGTCTCCCCTCCGCACACTCAAGCAAATTTTCCAAAGTGGAGGGGTGCAAGCGTCAAGAGCCACCTTAGTCATTAGGAAATCTTTTTCTTCGTTTAAGGGATGTAAACCCCATGATTGTTAGAGATTATCCCCCGGGGCGAGCCCGACCCCCGGGCATTTTAGGGCACATATTCCCTTATTAATTAATAAAGAATAGTTCTTACTATCTGCTTCTCTTCTTTCTATTTCTGACTGGACCACATAAATAACCCTGTCTAAGTAAACAAAAAAGAAAGAAGAATAAAAAGCGCATCCAAATAATTAACATTTACCATTGCTATTTCCATCAAGCTAGTTGATTAGAAGCACATAAAAATAAGACTTCACCTCATCCATAAAGAAAGTCATGCTTCACCAATATTGTGAATAAAAAAATAAATACACAAAAACAAAAAAAGAGAGAAAATCCCAGAGAAGCCAAAGGCCAAAGAAAAGGGCAAATTACCCGGTAGGAAACCCACTAAGGGGGCTACGGAAAAAATAGGGTCGACTCGGTAGGATACCCGAACAACAATAAAGGGTAGCCTAGACAAAAGTTAGGGTTACAAAATAAGGTCTGCTAAGATTCTCCAAAAACTACAAAAAGAGGGAACCTAGACAAAAGTTAGGGCCAAGCACAATATCCTAGTTCGAAAATCCAAAGGGCGATCTAGGGAAATCAGCTAGCCATTAAAAAGCAATGGAAATAAAACCAAAAGGCGCAAGTACAAAAAGAAAGGAAACTGTTTGCTTGGACAAAAGCTTAAACACCTAGGCCTAACCTTAGCCAACCATTCTTACAAAACCTTTATCAATAAAAATTAACCCTCTAAAACACAAGCCATTGAATTTGCCTCTTTACTTCTTTTCTCTTGACCCTCACAACAATATTCTAATAATTAATTTGGGAATATGGAGGCGTATAGTCAACAAGAGGATTGAAATCCCTAAAGTAAGGAAAAAGGGGCACTACATGACAAAGAATGCTCTACAAAAAGAAAAAAGGAAAAAGAAAGAAAAGAGGAAAAACAAAATGACTCTTCGGTCTCAAGAAGTCCAGCATGGTACAACAAATACGAAAGCACAGATCAGAGGGCACTCGGCGCTACAAGACACATCGGTTAAATCCTTCTGAAAATTTAATCAAAGTAGGCATTATAGGACATCAAAACATAAAAACATTGCATGCATAAAATGTTTTTAGACCAGGTCCTATTGCCTCTTTCAAAAAAAAAAAAAAAAAACAAAAAAAAACTTCCGTAATTCGAGACCGCCGTCTGGATCTCCCAGACCGCCGTCTCAATCCCCCGGTAAGACAAGAACGCCGTCTCGACTCAGGCAAAAACGAGACCGCCATCTCGCTTAAGCCCAACGTCGAGACTGCCGTCTCGATGGTCCAGACCGCCGTCTCGATTTGAGGGAGGCACGAGACCGCCGTCTCACCTTCCCAGACGGCGGTCTCGAATTGGAAAATTTTCCTATATATAGGGGGCATGCTTGGGGGGTTCCTCACAACTCTCCTTGCCTCCAAAACCCCAATTTCTCAGATTTTGCACTCCCAAGCCCCCCCTAGTCAACATGTTTGGTAGAAGCGCCTCCAGAAAGAGAAGGAGCACTGTCGGTGCCAGCAGTTCCGCAACACCGCCACCCCAAGATCCTTCTCAACTATCGCCACAGCATCAGGCCCGCCTCGACAACATCCGGACTTATCAGTGGCACCCGATGCTCAGACTCGACTTCAGCATCCTGGCTGAATTTGGGTGGGAGGACGACGTCCGAGCCCACGTAGACAGCATCGGGTGGGGTTTTCTATTGCAACCTCCACCTACACATGTGTACCCACAAGCGGTACTAGAATTCTTGGCCTCTGTCTCCTACTCCGAGGTCCCCTCCACGGTCCCGGGCCTGCAACCCACTAAGATGGTGACCTATTTCATGGGTGGAAGATACCAGACCACCACCCTCGACGAGTTCAACATGGTCATCGGGTTTGTCCGGCCCGAGGACACAATGACTCAGGGATACCGTGAGGCCATCTGCTCCCGGCCCACTAACCTCACCGTTGCCGAAATGTGGCACGAGCTCACAGGAGCCACCACGCTGCCCACACTGATAAGGGGCTCCGCGCTTCCCTGAGCACTCCGCATCTGCCACAAGCTGCTGGCAGGGACCATTCATGGGAGGAAAGAGAGTCAGGGTAAGATATCCCTCCCTGACCTCTTTGTACTTTATTGCATGAGCCAGAAGCGGCGCTGCAACCCCGGCTACTTCTTCCTGAGAGCCCTCAAGGACTTCGGGAACAGATCAACGGGGGTCGTCCTCATGGCTCCTCTTATCACTCCCCTGGCAGAAAGATGGGGGTGCCCTGGCCAGGAAGAGCTGGCCTCCAACTTGCGACCCGAGTCCATCAACGGGTCAGTCCTGGTCAGCATGGGAATGCTGATACGCCGAGGGACCCAGTTGGCCCTTCATCCCACACTGGATTTTGCGCTGGACCTCCAGGGGCTCGTGGCGATGCAAGATCTTCCCACACCTCCCGACTTCCAACAGCAACAGCAACAACAACAACCACCACTGTACACGGACGATTTCGCCGGCCTGAACCGCAACATGAACGATCTGCGCCGGCAGTTAGACCAGATGACAGTGCGGCAAGAACAACAGGCCCAGAGGCAAGAAGCCTACAACGCCCGGCAGGAGGAGATGTATCAGCACCAGCAGGTGATGCGGCAGGAATGGACAACATTCCAACAGGAATACCGCGACGAAGCCCGAGAGCAGGCGGACCTCCGATATCACTTCTACCAGCAATTCCCCGGATCGTCTCCAGAGGATAGCCCTTAGGGATAATACTTGCAAAAATAAAAAGTGGTTGTAATAAAATTTTCTCATAAATAAAATTTTATTTCATGCATTTCTTTGCCATTCTTTCCAAAAGTCAGCGTAACAAAAAAAAAACTAAAAGTAAAAAGACGTACGCTCAAGAAAAAAGCCAAAATCCAAAATCGCGAGAAAAAAAGAGATAAAACCGCGAGAAAAAGACTGGATTAAAAGACAAGCCACTCATCTTGATCAACAAATCTTGATCAACAAAACTTCGACTACCAAGCAAGAGTCGGATGACCACCACAAAGGTTAAAAGCAAAGAATCCCCAACAACCAACAAAGCTGGATGAAATACTAACAAAATCTCCGGCGCAACCCGGATGACCATTCAAAGAGGTCCAAGTACATCTACCAACACAGAAATCACTCCCCAGGGAGCCGGCGCATGAGCTAGAGCAGTAAGCCGCCACCATCGCCAAAGGGTCAACCACCGCAAGAAGGGGCATCCAGAGGCACATAACCAGACGAGGGTTCATACTCGTCAGCCAAGGGGTCAGCTACCGCGTCAAAGGAGCATCCCAAGGTTTCACACCGGCGCATGAGCTAGAGCAGTAAGCCGCCACCATAGCCAAAGGGTCAGCTACCGCAAGATGGAGCATCCGGAGGCTTAACACCAGATGGGGGTGTGTACTCATCGGGCCTTACACAAGGGGGCTTACCAAACGGGGGTTCATACTCATCAAACACCAGATGGGGGTGTATACTCATCGGGCCTTACAAAAGGGGGCTTACCGGACGGGGGTTCATACTCGTCAAACCAGATGGGGGTTCGTACTCATCAGCCGAAGGGGTCAGCTACCGTCAGAAGGAGCATCTCAGAAGCGCACAACATTTCCCCAGAAGATCATCCGCTGCAAAGACGGAACATCTGAAGGGTAACCGGGCAAGAGGGTCAACTCCTTTACCCTCCAGTCGATCACCTTGGCACAAAAGGCCGGCAGTCGACTGGTCGGGTAAAGGGGGGGCAGCTGTAGACCCCAAATCTTGCCCGGCCACCAAATAAAGAGTAGAAGGCCTCCTATTCGAAGATGGACGAAGCCTAACAAGCCACTAGGAGAGACTATTAGGCCCCATATTAGGATAGGAGGGATTTTTGGCACGAAAATAAGGTTTCTCGCCCTTTTGGGGACGAGACCGCCGTCTCGAAATCGAGACCGCCGTCTCGCCTCATGCAAATGGCGAGACGGTGGTCTCGCTTTCCCAGACAACAGTCTCGCCACCTGCAAAGGACGAGACGGCGGTCTCGACCCTGTCAGACGAGAACGGCGGTCTCGACCTGTCAGGCGCGAAAAACTATAAATAGGGGCTCCCTCCCCCCATTTCCACACACCACACACAACTTTGCTCTCCCTTCTCTCTAGATCTTCTCTCTAGAATCCCTCCGACGCATTTCCGGAGCTTCTGAGTGCCTTTGTGAGCGTTTCTCGGCGTCTAGAAAAGTTTCCAGCGCTGTGTAGAGTGAAGGGCTGCCACAAAGCACCTTTTTTTAAAAGAAATAAAAAGAAAGCTTGCTTCGGAGGTTTAAATTCTCCCTCTCTACTTTTATCGCTTTAATTTTAAATTATGCAATAGATATTAGGGCCATGTAGTCATAAATTTAAATTCTGCAAAATAAAAGGGCAAAAGCGCGTTTTTCCGGTTTATTTATTAATAAAATAGCTGGTCTGTCATAGGGAACCCGAAAGGGGCGTCGTAAAGGAACTAACACTTCCTTTACACGTAACTAACTCCCTTACCCAACTCTGGTTCTAACGACCAAAGTTGGTTTTTCAAAAACCAACGCCTTTTAAACTCCTTTTCCGATGTTTCCGGTAAAAACATCGGTGGCGACTCCACAGAACCCTTCAAAAATTAGTCCTTGGGTTAGCCCGGTTATCGGACAACCCAAGGACGCCCTTTCGAAAACCTCGCCCCTAGGTTAGCTCGGTTATCGGACAACCTAAAGGCGTTGTAACCACCCATAAAAAACGCGAAAATCAAGAGGGTCGAAATCATCGCGTCGCTCCGACCGCCCCTCGTTTTTGGTGGCAGCGACACCTAGGAATTAAGGTCACAACTTTAAGGTTAGATATAAAACTTTTCAACCATATACCATGTGATGTAATATTAAAACAAGAAATAAACTCAGCCTCCATAGTGGAAGTTGCAGTCTAGGTCTGTTTTTGGTTGTTCCAAGATACAACTCAACAAGCTATCATAAAAACATAACCAAATGTAGATTTTTTGGTATCAAAACAGCCAACGAACTTTGAATCAAAGTAGCATGTTACCTTCAAATTATCAGTTCATCTATATATGAGCATGAAATCATTTTTTACTTGAAGATATCTCATTATCTTCCTTATAGTTTTCCAATGGTCAATACCTAAATTACCTTGATATTTTCTCATAACTCCAACTATGAATGCAATGTCAGGTCTAGTGCAATCTTGAGCATACATAAAACTTCTAACCATTAAAGATATGGAATAGTTTTCATCTATTATTGGTCATTATCATTTTTCGAGCATTGATCCAATTCACAATGGGAGCTACACTCCGATGAATATTTTTTTTATGTTAAACCTCTCTAAAACCTTGTTAATATAGGTCTCTTGAGATAAATCGAAAATACCTTAAGATCTTTCTCTATGGATATTAATGTCTATGACATAAGATGCTTCACCCATATATTTCATATTAAAGTTCTTTGAGAGAAACAATTTCACCTCATATAACATTTTCTTGTCATTAGTTGTAAGTAAAATGTCATCCACTTATAAAACAAGAAAACAAATATTACTTTTGCTAACCTAATGGTATATACATTGATCCATGATGTTTTCTTCAAAACCAAATAAAGAGATAACTTCATAAAATTTTAAATAGCAATGACATGAAGCTTGTTTAATCCATAGATGAATTTATTAAACTTACAAACTAAGTGTTCACCATCACTAGAAAATAACCCTTCACGTTATTTCGTGGAAATCTATTCTTTTAGATCACCATTAAGGAAAATTGTGTTCACATCATTTGATGTAACTCAGAATAAAAAATGAGATACTAATATCATGATTAGTCGTAAAGAATCCTTTTTAGACACAGGAGAAAATGTCTCCTTGTAATCTATTCCTTCTCTTTGAGAGAATCATCTGGCAACAAGCCTTGTTTTGTGTCTCTCAATGTTACCTTGTGAGTCTTTCTTAATTTTAAAGACCCATTTAAATCCAATGAATTTTACACTATTAGTAAATCAACAAGTTCCTAGACTTGATTTATGCCATTGAATCCATCTCATCTTTCATGGCATTATACAACAAATTCAATTCCTTAGAACTCAAGGCTTATGAAAACATTTTAGGATCATTTTTGGCTCAAATATTATAATTTAATTCTTGTAAATACACTTCATAATTAATAAAAATTGTTGATCTTTTGATTATTTTAAATCCTCTTAATGTTGTCTCATTACCTTAATGAGAAATTTGTTGTTCAATTGATTACTCAACAGATTGTCCAACATTTATCTGTTCTTTCTCATCAACAACTTGATCTACATCATCATTTTCAACAATTTGTGGAACTCGAATAACTTATTTCCTAGCATGCTATTGAACTGGAAGAGCTTGACTGACTAAATGTTTATCATCTGATTGAGAGGGTTGAACTTTATAGTGATCCTTTTCAAAACCAATATCTTGATTATTGTTTCTAGGGGGTATCTTAATTCTCTCATTTCTTAAAGTTCTTTCTATTCTAGATTAAAAAAGAAATTACCCCTTGGTGAGACCCTAGTTGCCCCAGAGACGGAAGAGGTCATCCCTAGGAGGATCACTAGAAACATGATTAAAAGGGAGACTTCCTCCTCACCCATCATTTTTAATTCACTAAGTATTTTCTTTTCCTATGTTTTTTTTTTTTTACTTATTTTCGCTTTTCTTTTGTAGGATGACTTTTTGCACCTCCTTTTTGAAGAATACCACATCTTTTTGTTGGAAAAGAGAGTTTGGATATATATGATACATGTGTGGGTAGCCCAAAGGTGTAAGACACTCCTTTTTCATGTCCTACACCCCTTTTAGGAGAGGAAAAATCTTAGGATGCGGGATTGGTAGGCTTGGGACAATGCAAAAGGAAGCACACCTTTTTTATGTTCTCCACACCCTTAGAGGTATTTTTGGTAGGCTAGGACGAATTTAACATATTTGGACCATGCAGACTCATGATAATTCCATCTAGGTCCCTTCCCCAAAAGCCTATAAATAGAAGACTTCCTCTCATATAATTAGGTTGAACATTTATGACAAGTTTGTGAGGTTTTTTAGAGTGTTTCATCTCTTTGAGTGTCTTATCTTGAGCCTTGGCTCAAGTGGCGGTAACCACCACTTATCTAGGGTGGCTCATCCCCTAGTGGTGTGCCAACACTCCACCACCACCATACTTCTTTTCTCTTCATCTTTTCTTCTTTATTTCTTCACTCCATATATTTATCCAAGGGGCTGGTCCATTTTTCCAGCCCTTGTCTTTATTATTTTCTAGTTTCATTCCATATCTTCCTCCCTCTATAATCCTTAAAAATGAACCTTCACATCTAGATAAACAACTATCTTAATGTCCAGTAGGAACTTTCTTTGGGTTTACTTACTTTATTGCTTAAAATTCTACAACTTATCTTCTTAAAATTTTGCACCTTACTTTATTTTACATCATTTGGTATTCAGAGCTTAGGTTATTACTAGTAAGGTATTTTTGTTGATTTTTGACTTTATTCTTTGTGTAGCTTGCATTTTGTGCTCTAACTTGTGTTTTTGTGACCATTTTTTTTGTTTGCGGTGCTGCACTCAAAAGTTTGGGCGTGAGGTTGGTTCAATACGACACTCACCTAAGTTTCTTTTTATGACATGTATGATGTTTGATAAAATGCCTAGCCAAAAAAAAAATTTCTACACTTGATTAAATTACATATTCTTCTAAGTTTAGTGTCTTTTTAAATGTGCCTAGCCTTTACTTTTGAGTTATATGTCTAGTATCTCTTGTTGAAGTTTTCTTTTATTGGCTTCCAACACTTGAAATTGCATGATGAATTAATTAGTTAAGTACATGCATGATGAATCGATCTAGGATCCTAAACATAGGGACTAAGTGGTCAAATTTTTGCTTGCAACTTTAAACAACTTTTGGCAAGTCTAGAATCAAGTTAGAACAAAAAATATTTTTACACAAAAGTACCTTGGCCAAAACCTTATTGCTTCAAAAAAAAAAAAGAGGAAAAGAAAAGAATTTTTTTTTTGCACTTATAAGATTTGATTCTAGAAATTGTCATAATACTTGATTGCATGATTAAAATCTGGCAAATTAGTTCTAACATTGTAGGAACCTTAGTCTTCTTTATGTGTGTGCTTGGTTGAAAATTTTGATCGCATGTTTTAAGTGTTTCTCAAATTTCTTTCTAGCTTTTTTTATTTTAGTCTTGTTCAAAGTTTTGTCTAAATTTCCCTCTTAGTAAACCTTCCTTGATTTTGTGTTTTTATTGCTTGTCTTAGGCTTCCTTAAAAGTTTTGTTTTTGATAGTTGTCATTATTGGAACTCTTAAGTGTTCTTGGTTAACGTACATATTTCCACTTGATTGCCATTTTTAAAGAAAAATAAAAGTAAGGCCTTAAAGAGAGTTTTTCTGGACACTTAGAAAAATTTTACTTGAAGAGTGGAATGATCTTAACCTTGAACTTGTGTGAGAGGTCAAACACTTGAGGGAATTCAATTATTTTTTTATCTAACTTTCACTTTGAAGTTGTTTTTGTCTTAGTTGAGTTGTTTTGTAGAAATGTCAAACTCTTCTTCTAGAAAGGAAATCAACGTGGGCGGGTCTAATGAAGGACAAATGAAAGGCCTAGTGGAACAAGCTCTAGTGGAATTGATTAGGGAGATGTAATTGTCTCGAAAGGAAAGTGAAAGATATTTGAAGGAGACAATCCAAAGACTAGAAGCAGAGAAGTCCCAAAGAGAGAGAAGACATTCATACTTACCAAGTTCCCAAGAAGAAGAAGATAAGAGATACCATGGAAGGAGGCATTCTAGGTGCACTAATACTCCAAGAAAAAACAACATCAAGATTCCAAAGTTTCATGGAGACAACGATCCAGAAGTATACTTTGTTAGAAAAGTAGACTGAGATCAAGAGGGGGATAAATTGATCTTTGAAAGATTTTCATACTTTTAAAAATACAGATTATCTATTTCAAATATTATGATTTCTGATCAAGTTTTGAATCAAGAAAAGCAAGCAATTCTATGTAAGATACATGCAGAATAAAAGAGAGTAAATGTTTAGAGAAAGACACACAAGATTTATACTGGTTCACCCAAACCACAGGGCTACATCTAGTTCTCAACCAAATTCCAGTTGAGTTCCACTAAGATTGATTATGTTTCTGATTACAAACCCAAATCACAAAACACCCAATTCACACCAAGAACCAAATTCCAGTTCTTGCACCAAACCTTCACCAAGAACCAAGTTTCAGTTCTTAAACCAACCTGCAGTCAAATTCTAGCTACAAAACCAGTGTCCAACACTTCCAGACACCCATTATACAGTAAAGAATTGAAAAGAAACAAAGAGAAGAAACTAGAACAATCAAACTCGGATTATGTAGCTCTTGCAGAATGAGTTTCTTCACATGTAAGAAAGTAAAAATGCCTCAAGAAAAAACTTTGAAAAACTTCACAAAAATGGCGTGCTTCTTTCTTGAAAAACTTTTCTAATGATTGCTTGATTGATTACTCAAAGATATATTTTAAAACACTGAAGCAATCTTGTTTATATAGAGTTATTTTCAACTTGTTGGTTTAATTAATAGATTAAAACTTTCTTTTAATTGATTATTAAATCTTGATTAATCGATTAATTTTTCTTTTAATCGGTTAAAAGCACTTAATCATTTTCCAGATTTATTTTAACTGATGCGATGACATTTTAATCGATTAAAACAGTTAAACAAAAACTCTCTAAGTTGTTTTAATCGATTATAATTCTGCCAAACATTTTCTCAAAACTTCATAAGTGATTTGAACTGATGAAAGCTTGCTTTCATCGATTAAAACATTTGACAAAAATTTTCTTAAGTTGTTTTAATCGATTAATTCGATGTTATATCGATTAAAATTCTGGCAGAACATTTTTTCATACTTCTCAAGTGATTTTAATCGATTAATTTGAAGTTATATCAGTTAAAATACTGACAAAAAATTTTCAAATACTTCTTTAATGAAAATAATCGATTAATTCAAATGTTCATCGATTAAAACAACTCTAGTGTATATTTTAAATGGTTTTAATCGATTATTTCAAAAACATATCAGTTAAAACTCTGTCATGAATGTTTCTAGCTTATTTTAATCGATTAACCTTAAAGTGTATTAGTTAAATTTAATCCTTAAGATCATATTAATCGATTAATTCAGTTTTTAACAGATTAAAATGTTTAGAGGCATTTCCGAATTCTTTCAAAATGAATAATCCTCATGTTGCAAAGAGATAGGAATGATTATACCTATTAATATTGATGCTGACTCACTATTCACTCTACCCTTTAACCCAAGTATCCTTTGACTTCATCAAATCATTAAGATCTTCAATCTATCACAAGGTTCAATAAGATCTTCATCACTTTCATACTTGGATTGGGAAGCTAAAGTAGACCAAATTTTCAATGTAAACCCAATAAGGGACCAAGAACAAATAGACTTAGTGGTAGTTGAATTTGAAGGATATGCCATGACATGGTGGCATAAAGTCTGTAACGATAATTACCAAGGGTCACTCGCGGCTTCTTGGATGGACATTAAAATTTTAATGCGTGCTAGATCTGTTCCTTCCTACTATAGGAGGGAGCTCCTATTGAAGCTCCAATGACTTCATTAGGGAAACATGTGTGTGAATAATTACTTTAAGATGCTAGAGTATTTACTGCTTAGGACCGGTATGGATGATGAAACCAATGAGGCTAAGGTAGCTAGGTTTGTTAGTGGTTTGAGGAGAGACATCCAAGACTTAGTAGAATTGTATGAATACTCATCTATTGAAAATGTTTTACACCTTGCCTTAAAAATTGAAGCTCAATTGAAAAAGAATAGATGAGGCAAGGAGGAGTTATTCAAACAATGACTACTATAGTTCTTCTTGGAAGGGTAAGAGTACAGAAAAACATGATAAGAACCCTTCCAAGTGACTCCAAGAGCCACCCCCTAAGGGCAATATGTCTAGGAACCTCACTCCTAACGTTGTCGCTCCTCAAAGGACTAGTTCAATTAAATGTTTTAAATGCTTAGGGTATGGGCACATTGTTTCTAATTGTCCTATCAAAAGAACTATGATTTTGAGCATAAGCGGAGACATCGTGAGTGAGCATTCTTCTTCCCCCTCCCCATCTAGAGAGAATTTCTCTGAGCACTCTTCCTCTAGTGATGAAGAGATCAAGCCTTGTGAAGGTGATTTATTAATAATGAGGCAGATGTCAGGTCAAGTCCAAAAGGACCTTGACAAATCCCAAAGAGAAAACATTTTTCGTATTCACTGCCTCATTAATAACAAGTTGTGTTCACTAATCATTGATGATGGAAGTTGTGTGCACGAAGGTAGTAGACAAGCTTGATCTACCTACTACTCCTCATGTCAAGCCTTACAAGTTTTCTTGGCTTAGTGAGGAAGGTGCGATTGATGTAAATAAACAAGTCCTCGTTAGCTTGCTATAAGGAAATACATGGACGAGGTTCTTTGCGATGTTGTGTTTATGGAAGCTTCCCTTGATGACTTGCTTGGTGAGATAAAAGGTGCTACCATATTTTCCAAGAGTGATTTGAAGACCACTCATAATCAGATAAGGATTAAAAAAAAGAGATGAATGGAAAATAAGAAAAAAGTGCAAAAAATAAAGGAGAGAGAAGAAAGAAAAGAAAGACAAGGGGATTAAAGAGGTTTTGAAAATTCGTAGACGAATTCTCTCCAAGGAGAGGAGGATGATGAGACCCTAGTTACCCCGGAGACGGAAGAGGTCATTCCTAGGAGGATTACTAGAAGCATGACTAAAAGAGAAACTTCCTCCTCACCCTTCATTTTTAATTTACTAAGTATTTTTTTTTCCTATGTTTTTTTTTTTTACTTATTTTCGCTTTCCTTTTGTAGGCTCACTTTTTGCACCTCCTTTTTGAAGAATACCACATCTTTTTGTTGGGAAAGAGGGTTTGGATACATAGGATACATGTATGGGCAGTCCAAAGGTGTAAGACACTCCTTTTTCATTTCCTACACCCCTTTTTGGAGAGGAAAAAACTTAGGATGCGGGATTGGTAGGCTTGGGACAATCCAAAAGGAAGTGCACTTCCTTTTTTATGTTCTCTACACCCTTAGAGACATTTTTAGTGGGCTAGAACGAATTTAACATATTTGGACCATGGGGACTCTAGCCTTTAGGTTTAGGTTAAATTTATGTCTCCTTTTGTAATTCCATCTAGGTCCCTCCCCCAAAAGCCTATAAATAGAAGGTTTTCCCTCATGTAATTAGGTTGAACATTTATGACAAGTTTGTAAGGTTTTTTAGAGTGTTTCATCTCTTTAAGTGTCTTATCTTAAATCTTGGTTCAAGTGAACCACCACTTTTCTAGGGTGACTCATCTCCTAGTGGCGTGCCAACACTCCACCACCGCCATACTTCTTTTCTTTTCATATTTTCTTCACTCTATTTATTTATCCAATGGACTGATCCATTTTTTCAGCCCTTATCTTTATTCTTTTCTAGTTTTATTCCATCTCTTCCTCCCTCCATAATCCTTGGAAATGAACCTTCACATCTAGATAGACAACTATCTTAATATCTAGTGGGAATTTTCCTTAGGTTTGCTTACTTTATTGTTTAAAATTCTGCAACTTATCTTCTTAAAATTTTGCACCTTACTTTATTTTATATCACCCCTCCCTCATAATTCTTTCGGATTGTCAAGCATATAAAAAAGAGCATATAAAAGAGGGAATGGGTCAGTTCCTTAAAAAAAAAAAAAAAAAAAACTATAACACATTACATTAGAAGGGGCAAGTCAATTTCTTCTATTGGAAAAATCTTATATCTTATATTTATATAGTGGTATATTGTGAAACTAAAAGAGATAAAATAAAAAAATGTAGAAATTTTAATTTCAGTTGAATACTCTATTCATATCATATTAATAGAATATTCAAATGAAATACTATAAATCCATTTATATGTCATGTAGTAATTAATATAAAAATATAAAAAAGATATATATATATATATATATATATATAGATTTAATTTTTTATTAATTAGAATTTTATTTATTCTTAAAAAAGTAAATCAAAATATTCAATAAAATAAGAATTACAGTTCATTGATATAGATACATAAAAAAATGTATAATAATAGAAATGAATTATTGATAAAAATAGTGATATAAAATCATTTTCTTAAGAGTTGAGGCGTCATGGCCCTCAAAAGTTTAACTTTTATAATTTTAGCTCCTAAAACATAATAATCATTAAATATACTTGTTTGAATATTTATAATTTTTTATTTTCATATTTTTATATTTATTAATAATATACTATTTGATATTTCTAAAATCATCCACTAAAAGTTCTTTTTATTGTGAGTTATAAATTCTTACTTCAAATAAACATTTCCAAGTGTGTATATGCCATCAACTTTTCAACATTTGAATAACTCTTGAAAACGATCTTAGTTAGAATTTGATTCACTATACACACAATCATCTTAAAGTGTTTTAATCCATTAGAGTTAAGGAAATGTTACATTTTTTCTCGTACTTTTCATCATATTTATTAAAGTTCGATTTATTTTTTCTACACACTATTATGATCCGAGAAATCAAACATAGTGTAAAACATACAAAATTAAGCAAAGATAAAGAGTAAGAGATGAAATGAAAAGAAAATTAAAGGTAACAATGAAATAACCCTCTTATTATGAACCTAGTACCTTGTTATGCATGCCTTTTTGTTTTGTCCTTTTTTTTCTACCTATGTGGCACCTCTCCTCTTCTTTATATAATTTTCTTTTTAGGTTATAAGTACGGGAGTGTGTACCCTCTCAAATGGGTCAGACCCTTTCATCAATTCATTATTATAATTTGGTGTTTGGGTATCTCCTCCACGTCACTCCCCAACTTTTCTTTATTTATGAAATTTGTATATGTATAATCTTAAATCAATATATATATATATATATATATATATATATATATACTTTTAAATACTTCAAATTTTTTGTTTGCATTTTTTTAACTTTATATTTATATCTTATATTTAGGATTTATAAGTTTAATTTTCTAATTTTTAAAAGTATGTAAATTAATTTTTCTTTTGTTAATCTAAACATAGTATTTAATGGTATTTGTTATTTTGTATTGTACAAAATTTAAAAGTGATTAATATATATAAAATATATTTTATTTTAGTTATTATTTATAAATAAATTTAACATTTAGTATAAGTCGTATAAGTCATTGTGTAAGTCTATTTCACATTAAAATGATTGTGTAAGCCTATTTTACATTAAAATTATTGTGTAAGCTTATTTCACATTAAAATTATTGTGTAAGTCTATTTAGAAAAGACTAATAATAAAAAAAGAGTCCCTGTTAACTCATACGAGAAAAACATGATAACAACGTTTGTTATCACCATTCTTGCCTAGTGATTTTTTTTTTTTTTACAACAACATAATTTGGAATTTTCAATAAATGAAAGATTCTCATAATCTTCTGCATTATGAACAAGAGAACAAAAACTCTTAATCTAACCCTAGTCTCATGGTTAATTTGAAAATTTCTTTTTTATATGTTAGTTCAACTTTTTATTATTAATGATCAATTGAGATTTCTCAAAGGTTAAGCGAGTGAAAATATTCATCACTAAACCTCATTATGCATTGCAAATTATCCTTAAAACAACAATCAATTATGTATGATAAACATTTTTTTGGATGGGTTGATTTTCAATTCTATTATATGTAATGAAAGAAAAACACTCTCTTGTCGTGAACATGCCATAATAAATTTTTTTTTTTGTTTGTTTATCTTGTCTTCTCTTTGAACTTCTTACTTTAATAGCAAATTTTGTTTTATACCATATTGTCTATAAAGAGGTCTTACTAGCTTTTTCACTCTAAAAGAACATCTTGTTTGTTAGAAACTTTCATGAACTCATATTTGAATTTGGCATTATCTTTGTTCATCAACTGTTCTTATGATTTAAGTATGTATTCATCATCACACTTTATTGTAGGACATGGTCAACTTCAACAATAACAAATACATATTTCATTGTTGTTCTATCATATTCATTTAATACAATTGCACTAACATTCAAATAAAATATTAAACAAAATAATTACATCATGAACTAAATAGGTGCATATGACCATCTTCCCACGAAGCCAAAGTAAGTTAATTGAGCGAAATTCTACCGAAAGAACAAATGTTACAAGACCAATTATCGAAAGGACAAATGTCATGAGACTAATTCAACTGAGCCAAAAATACTTCGCTGAACAAATTTTTGCAATAACAATGGGAGCAATTTATGCGACATATTAACATTTTATTACGAGAGTGACAAAGACATTGCAATTTACGTGACATATTAACATTCCATTATGAGGAATTCGTACAATATTAATTTAGTGAAAACCACAACTCTCAGCATAAGTCTCTTCTCGACAAGATACAGTTAATAATTGGTTTAACAAAATACTAGAATGTTGAACGATTTTTGTCCAATGGTTACTAGCTACTTCTATCACACAAGTGCTAAACAAAATTTAGATTTGGTCAACAATTTACTGTAAGTGTTTCATATTTATTATTTTTTAAAATTTCATTAGGCGAAAGTCTGTCTACTAAGCAAAAGCATATAGAAATTATTTAAAAAAATTATTGCACATATTTAGTATTTTAATTATATTATTGAACTAAAATGTAAGCATTGAACAAACTTATGTAAAGAGTTATGTGAAGTTTTTTTTTACATAACTTGATAATCATTTTCCATTATTAATAATTATCATTGTTGGAGGATCATGACATCTTTCCAAGACACTGTTGTTGTATTAATTCACCACCACCCAAATGGATTAATGTTTTGCTAATTCACAATAGAACATATGTTCCTCCAAAAAATCCTCCACAATTGAACAAGTTCTTGAGGTCAAACAAAAATTTAAGTGTAAGAAAACACTTTGATTATTCTAGACAATTGAAAGTTGCTTAATGTTATGGCACCTATAATAATGATTATATAAAGTGTGTTTTGTTCCAAATCACTTACACATGCCTAGGCATGACAACGAGGTGGGGACGGGGGCGGGTTTTGTCTCCCCTAACCCCGCCCCCGACTTTTTTAATCATTCTCGTCTCTCCGCCGGGGTTAGAAATTAAGTTTTCATCCCCGTCCCCGATGGATTTCGGGTTCCCTGTCTCCGCCCGTCTCCGATCTATATTATTTTTGAAAAGATAATTACATTTATAATAAATTAATTTTACTATCTATTTTTTTATATAAATTAATATTTATAAATTAATATTTATAATTTTATAATTTATACTAATTATTATTAATTAAATATATATTTTTTAATTTATTATATTTATATTAAAATATATATATATATATATAAAATATTTAATCATTTTTTATTTATAACATTATTATTATTATAACATCTGTATTCAAATATTTGAATACTTATAACATTATTATTATAATATTATATTCAAACATTTGATTATATATATAAGTTAATTCATTTTTAAGTTGTCATTTAAAAATATGAAATATATAGTTTATAAGAAAATATTTAATAAGTTAATTCTTATTCAATTAGTTCGAAGTAATAAAAGTTTAAATTATCAATTCATTTAATCTTTTAAAATACAATTATTTTATTAAGATAAAATTTGATATATGATAAATAAGAATAATAAGATAAAAAAATATGACATAATAAAACCTAATAAATATAAATTATAAATAAAATAATATTAGTTACTACTAAGATTTATGTAAAATATTTAGAAAAAGATAAAGAATAAAAAAAATTAACTTTGTGTTCATCAAATTGGTTGAAAAGATTGAAAAAAAAACAAATTGATGGAAGAGATTAAGGAATATGAAAAACTGAAAGGTAAGAGAGAATAATGTAATAAATTAATTGATATAAAAGATTAAAAAAGATAAAAAAATTAAAAAGTGGGTAGAAGAAAAACAAAAATTGGTGAAATATAAAAAAATGACCTTATATATAATAAAAAAGAAAAGGAAATACTTTTAAAATATTAATATTTTAAAATTTAAATTTAAATATAAAGTCGGGGTGGGGGTGGGGATTGCATTACCCATCCCTGCCCGACTTTTAAAGCGGGAAAAACCCGAACCCGCCCCCGTCCCCGCCCCCGGTCAACTCGGGTTTTCTCCGTCAAACTCGGGGCGGGGACGGGTCGGTTCCCACGGGTACGGGTTTAATTATCATCCCTACACATGCGTGTTTTACCATACTTTACTTAATAACAAAAATCATTACATTATTGGATAAATAGTGCAAATTACATATCTAATTATTATGCTCTCTTAGTATTGTTGACATTTTATTACTATCCAACATTACACTTCTAATAATATTTAATATAAAAAAATTATATCAAATTATATTTCTTTACCTTTTTCTTCTTCTCCTATTCTATTTAGTTCATGATCTTCGTGTAATCAAAATTCCAACTTTTCACAGAACAATTATTTTGTTCATTGCATATGTTTTAAGCTTCACCATCAAACATAGTTATGATTTGTATCTTCTTTTTTATTATCCATTTTCATACATTCCTCCCTTGCATCACATTTATCCTCTTTGTTTCATTACTTACTTCAAAATTATTATCATTATGCTCATAAATATGGTTACAAGACACTCCTTATTAGATTAACAATTCCTCTAATTATAATACTTTCACTAGTGCAGAATGGACCTTTTATGTAAGTTAATTTTGACTTTTTAGGTCTCATATAAGACTGATGTTAATACGAGAGACGTAAATTTACGTTGGACCCTTTGACCAACGTTAATTCATTTCAGTTATCGAGACCCGACGTTAATCTATGTTGCATATATAATGAAATAGACGTAAAAGGCTTCAAAAATTTTAAAAATTGGACAAAATTTACGTCGGACATGCACACGTCCAACGTAAATTTCGTCCCTTTTTTTATTATTGGATTTATTTTGTCTTACAACCAAAACCTGTAAACATATATTATACCCGAGACAGTCCGGAGGTTCAAGTTTTTTTAACTAGTAAATAAAAAATACAATATATATATATATATATATATATAATTCAAACTACAAATGTTAAATTAATACACCATGCTAGTACAAAAATTAGACTACTTAAATTACATAATAAAACAATATAATACAAAAAAATAACCTACAAACTAAAAGCTAGTACAAACTAAGCTACATAAACTACATAATACACACAATATAATACCAACAATAACCTACAAACTAAGTACTTGAATTGTTGAACGAAAAAACGTTGTCCATTGTTTTCTAATTTGTGTGATATCATGCTCCGACAATGGAGATGGATCTTGAAATACCTGAAACATTAATTTGACTCTTGTAAACATGTAACACGCATAAAGTTAAATAAAATTAACTAATGTTGAATGCAATTACCTCCAGTCAAAGAATCAATTATACCCGCACAAACTATGACTCTTATCCAATACATGACATAGTAACCACATTCAAATGAGTCTATTTGCTTATTACACTAAAATGATGAATAAAACATAATGTTATTTTCAAAATTTAAATATAAACAATAATTATGGTGTTCACTTATATAAATAAGTTTCTAACCTTAGGATAAATGAAGTGCAAACTCTTTGTTATGGGTCTTTCACTTAGAACATTAGTTCCGAGACACGATTCTAATTGAAAAAAGATTCATATATTATTCAATATGTATTTACACTTTAAAAATATAATTAATGAATAAAAGATAAAGTTACCCCTTATAACAAGCTTTTTATTTCTTGACTTGGTTTCAGGTGTAATGAACAAAACTACACCATAGTGTAATCCCGGGGCATGATTATAATTAACTGTCAATGGAACCTACATTATATGACATAAAAATTAGTTATAAAAATACAAATTAACATGATGACAAAAATACAAATTCAAATACTAACTTTTCAATATATGGAGCCAAATATATAAGTTTTTTTGAGTCACTCATCCATGTTTGCATATATTGTTGGATTTCGACCAGTTGTATTTCCGAGTTTTTGGTTGGATTGAGACTCGATAAATCCATATACTTCGATTTTTCTTGCTCCACATTCAATTTGTCAATGTACCTAAAACAATGAATTATAAGTTGAATATAATTATTATAATCTTAGAAACATAAATCAAAATGACTTACATTGTCCACAATTGTATGATGGAAATGTTTAACATGCAGGTTCCCCCAACAATTTCTAATGCATGAGGCAAGGAAATGTATAATGGAACAATGGAATTGTCAATTCCAAACACTCTAGTCTCCCACTGTATCTAACACGGTTTCTTCCTCAACCATGGTAATATGATCAACAACATAGATGTGGGATCATTCTCACATTCTGTCATGTCCTCATCAATAACAAGTTGTTTCTTATGCTTAGCATGACACAAGTTCTCCTAAATAAATGATAATAATTAATTAAACATTCATATAATTATAAGATAAAAAAAGAAAAATGGGCAATATATATATATATATATATATATATATATATATATATATATATTACCTTGGTCATGTCGATAGTGGCATAACAAAACGTCTTGGCCAAGCCAAGAATGGTTAAGCCATCCTAAAAAACTCGACTAATAGCCACTAGACGCGATGGGTCATCTTCAACATATACTCACACTGGTGTGGTGCATCAGTCTGGGTATATTCCCCTGAAGGATCAGCAGCAACACAACTCCCTTTAGTGCTGACTCGAACAACATCATCTTGAATTGTTTGAGGTGTTCCTTGAGTCTGTTGCTGAGAGTGGGCGAGAGATTCAAGTTTCTCATCAAACTCTTGCTGCAAGGATTGCCTTATATGATTTAACTTCTCTTCAAACTGCATCTCCATTTTATGCAAGGCCTCCTGGTTGCAAGAGTCGGTAGTTGTCCTTTGTGATGGTGTACCAAAGTAATCACGAAGGCCCCAGGATCCACTAGTGCCACACACGCGTCCTGAGTGATCTGGTCTTCCCATGGTTGTCATCAATATGTCTTCTCGGCCATGAGGAATAAATGATCCTTGGGTGGTTTGCTCAACTAAATCATCCTACAACAACATTTAACAATAACTAAGTCATACATTAACTTCCACATCGGAATCAATTCAAATTGACATTATAACTTACAATTTTCTGAGCAATGATTCGTGCAGACTCAGAAGTCATTTGTCCATCAGATCTTGTTCGGGCTGCCTTCCACATCTCATAGTGAGGGGGTGGAGATGCAAGGTCAATATACTTAACTCCTGCTAACTTAGCTCTGGCTTTCATGAGATGTTGCTCCAATAATGCATACCCTCCTCATGACAATACATGGGGTGCATCATTAAACTTCTGACGTTGTTGGGCAGCAAGTATTTTATCCTACCAAATCCTGTCACATGAGGTTCTTCTCGGTTTCCTCTACATCATCCCAAGATGGACTAGTAATAAAAACATGGTGTCGAGCTAGTAGTCCCAAATAACTCTTAAACTTAGAAGCATTTGGATCAGAAGCCTTACCAGAATGTGAATCAACGTCAACTTGAATTTTCTCTCTAGCTACCCGACTTGTTGCCAACCCCTTTAATCGGGTGACAAATCTACCTTCACCTCCGCTCCTACCACTGCCACTACCACTACCAGTTCCAAATGTGGAATCTGACATATCCTAAAAAACAAAAAAATATGAAGTCAACATAATTTATAAATTTGAATAAAAAGAACTAGAAAATGTGAAGATAAACACCAATTATGTTGATATGTTTTCCCATATCCCTTCATCATGATCACTTCGAATTGCATGTATATCATCAACTTCATTATCAAATATGTCATCAAATGGTCTACTTGAAAATGAATGTGTCTCATGTATATCTAGAGACTTGTCTTCATGAATTTCGTGCATGCTTCTTCCTTCAATGACAATTGACCATCTCTCATTACATGGATCCTTGACATAAAATATTTGTCTCGCTTGATATGCCATAATAAAAGGTTCTTCCTTATACTCGACTTTACTCAAATCAACCAAAGTAAATCCTAGGTCATCTGTTCGCACACCCGTATTCCTTTCAACTCATTTACACTTGAACACAGGTACTCTAAAAGTAACATAATCAATTTCTCATATCTCTTGTATGACCCCAAAATAACTCATAGATGTTGTAATGAGATTTTTGTCTTTAGAACTAGAAAAGTGCATAGATTCAGCTTGAATTGTGACCCCACTATTTTGTACTCTACTTTTATCATCTTCTATTTTTGAGTAGAAACAATAGTTGTTAATGCCATACCCAACAAATGTAATGATGTCATTATTAGGCCCACAAGCAAGTCTCAAAAGTGTATATGAAACATTAATCTCAACATATACCCTTTTTTTAAACCAAGAAAGGAAACTTTTGCTATGTTCATTCAATACCCATTTTTCATTCATTCGCGAATGTGTTACCTTTATTTAAGTTATGTGTTGCGATATGTAAGGGATTACTTCATCAGTGTTGTTCAATATGTATAAATATGCTTGGTCAACTTCTTTCCGACTGAAATTTTTAATCTTTAAATTTTGAGTACCCTTACCTTCACATCTTCCATCATGTCTCATCTTAGGAATACCTATTGGTTCTGATTTTGACATGTATCCTGAACAAAACTCAATGACTTCTTCTGCAATGTACCTTTCCACAATAGAAGCTTTTGGCCTGTACTGATTCTTCACATATCCTTTTAAGATTTTCATGTATCTCTCAATAGGATACATCCATCTATGAAAAACTGGACCACATAATCGAATTTCCCTTACCAAATGGACTATCAAATGCACCATGATATCAAAAAATGAAGGGGGAAAATACATTTCTAACTGGCACACTATTACGATTGCTTCATTTTCCAATTCATCTAACTTTTTTGGATCAATTACTTTTTTACAAATGGCATTGAAAAATAAACACAACCGAGTAATAGCAACTCTAACAGAAGTTGGTAAGATGTTTCGAATAGCCACTGGTAAAAGTTGTTGCATCAACACATGACAATCATGAAACTTTAAACCAACTAATTTCAACTCTTGCATAGACACAAAACTCTTAACATTTGAGGAGTATCCTTATGGCACTTTGACCTCACGTAAACACTCACAAAAGATTCTATTTTCTTTCTTTGATAGAATATGACAAGCTGGAGGTAAGTAAGTGTGTTTTCCAACTGATTGTGGATGTAACTCATAACGTATACCCATGTCCGCCAAATCTTGTCGTACTTTTATTCCACCTTTTGTCTTTCCTTTTTTGTTAAGCAATGTCCTAATTATACTATCACAAACAGTTTTTTCAACATGCATGACATCTATACAGTGTCTAACTTCCAACTTACACCAATAAGGAAGATTGAAGAATATAGATTATTTCTTCCAAATGTTTTTCTCATTGGATTTCTTTTGGGCCTTTCCAAACACAATATTAATATTTTTCACTTGCTCATATACTTGTTCACCATTGCATGGTATTGATGCAATTGCATTCTCTTGACATCTATTAAATGCTTTATTCATTTTATGATATGGATGATTAACAACTAGAAACTTTCGATGCCTATTGTACGTAGTCTTTTGTCCATGTTTCAATTGGATATAACTTATGTCTTCTTGACAAAGGGCATGCAAAATGACATTTCACACTATAACCGCTCAAATTACCATATGCTGGAAAATCATTTATTGTGCAAAATAACATTGTACGCAACCTAAAATTCACTTCGTGATATGAATCAAATATCTCCACTCTTGTTTCCCACAACATCTTCAAATCATCAATTAAAGGACTAAGATATATATCTATGTCATTTCCTGGTTGTCAAGGTCCTGAAATCATCATAGACAACATAATATATTTTCTCTTCATGCATAACAAAGGAGGCAAATTGTAAATGATCAACAAAATTGGCCATGAACTATGTTTACTTCTTAAATTCCCATAAGGATTTATTCCATTTGTAGATAATCCAATTCTCAAGTTTATTGACTCTGCACCAAATTCTGAAAATGTTTCATCAATCATTTTCCATTGTGAAGAATCAACTGGATGTCGAAGAAGATTGTCACATTTTCTACCATTCGCATGTCATGTCAAGTTTCTTGCATCTTCTTTTATGACAAATAATCTTTTAAACCTAGGTATTATTGGCAAATACCATAACACCTTAGTAGGGGACCATCTAGTTCTTCCTCACCACTACTTCCATCAACTTTGTTTTTGAACCGTGACAAACCACATGTCGGACACATTTTTAATGTAGCAAAATCATTTCTATACAATATACAATCATTAAGACATGCATGTATCTTCTTGTACTCTAATACCATTGGACATAATATCTTCTTTGTCTCATAGTTACGAATAAGTAATGTATTATCTCCGGGAAACATCTCTTTCAACAACTCCAATAATTCGGTGAAACTTTTATCAGTCCATCCATTTCTTACTTTTAAACTAAACAATCTTAAAGTTGTTGATAATCTTGTAAAACTACATCCTATGTACAATTGTTGCTCAAAATCAGATTTCAAAGAGTCATATAGATGTGCTTTCATAAAATTTTCTTCATCAATATCACGTATCATATCCTATAGATTATCATTCATCCCTTTTTCAAAATTTTCTGTTGTTCACATAGTTGGGATGTCTAATATTTCTTCATACCATGTTCATATTGTATAACTCTTAATAATACCATAAACAAACAAATGATCATGTATATCCTCAAGTTTATGACGAATTTGATTCAAACAACGAATGCATGGACAATAATATGTCCCTTTCATAATTTTTCCATTTTTACTAGCAAATTTCAAAAATTTCTCAACCTCCTTTTCGTACTCTTCACTAATACGATGTGCATTCATCCAACTTCGATTCATATATACCTATGTTATAAATTTTCGTCACTCATAGAGATTCAAAATTTATATTTTTAAAAAATTAATATACAAACAACAAAGAAAGTTATTGAGACATAAATGCAGTGTGTAAATCGAAAATGCACTCAAACGAATAAACAAATCATGTCATTCCAATAACAATCCAGTGGAGACATTCATGCAATAATATGATTGAGATCCCTAAAAATAATCACAGATTCAATTTAAACATATAACAGAAGACATAGAACACTAACATCGAGTATATAAAAAAATGATTTAAAACTCAAATTCAATCAGAGAGAAACATCAAATCAAAAAATGGGACATAATGTTGATGTTTTTCTCAGTCAAAATGATCGAAACATACAGTAGAAGGCGTGAAAAACGTCGTTTTCATCGTCGTTTTCGTTGTCATTTTCGTCATTGTTCTAAAAAACCCTTGTTGCGCGAGACGAGAGAGTGGTGGAGGAATAAAATAAAATGCAACTTTTACGTCAGACCTAGAAGGGATCAGTGTAAAAGTCTCTTTTTACGTTGGGTGAATAATGGTCTGAAGTAAAAAACGAATTTTACGTTGGTCCCTTTTAGGTCTGACGTAAAATTTGTGTCCACTATTTACAAAATTGTCATCACATTGTTTTTAAGTCGGTTATTTTTGGATCCAACGTGACGTAAAAAGCTCATTTTGTATTAGTATTTTACCTACACTTTTGATATCCTTGTCTCCATTGTTTTATTTTTCTAAATAAAAAAAATCTATCATCTACAATAATATAATTATTATATCAAACAATAAATATTCTATTGTCAAGATCTCTTGTCTTAATTTTCAAACACTTCTCTAACTATGTCATATCCAACAACATTTATTATAGTCAAATATTCAACAACCTATCAATCATATAAAAAAAGTACATCAAATTTATGCTACTCTACTTAACAATGAATAAAGATTAAATTTAATCAATTCTTACAATTTTTTCCTTAAAACAAGTTGATATATTTTTCTTAGAAATTATAGCACCAACCCATTTCGAGACACAAAGGAAAGACATTCATCATGTCAAATACCTTTTGTAAGATATTTCAATGCATGCTCAAATGTGTCCAAAGTATAGTGTGAATACATTAAACCTAGCCATTGTCCAATAAATAAATAAATATATATATAGCCATTGTCCAATATATATATATATATATATATATATATATATATATATATATATATATATATATATATATATATAAAAGTAAATAATCCTATTGTAACAAATTATTTATAATTTTAATAATCTACTTGTAATATTAATACACATCCTACAATATGGAACTACAACATGGAACAAGGATGAACACTGCTATATCATCTAATGTATTGAACAAGCCTAAACACATAATAAGATATGTGATTGAGAAATCAAACTTTGTCAAAAGTATGTAAAGTATACAAAATTCATTATCATCCTCACCACCAAATTGCTAAAATTTATCAAAAAAAAAAAAAAATTGTAATACAACATGATTTTTAGCAAAAATATTTCTCCTATGACAATCAATATCTTCATCAAAATTAACTTCTCTCCTACTTTAAGAAGACCTAAAGTCATACATACATCTCATAATGTAAAAACTATTATTTTATCTTCATTTTCAACTCATGTCTTACATAGTTCAAATAGTAATGATAAACATATTTTCATTTTCTCCCATGGTCAATAACAATTTAAAAAGATTTCAACAATTTTACTCTTATAATTAATTAAATATTATTATTAACTTTTTTTTTAATTTATCGTGTTTTGTATTCATCTCTCATGCATAAAAAAAATCATATAAAAAAGAGAAATGTGTGTAGTTCATCCTCTTAAACTTGATACTCTTAAATATAAAGAGTATATTTTCCAACCATTAACTCATATTCATTAACATTAAATGAAACATATACAAAGGGTGAATTATAAGATGTTAAATAAATAATTTTCCAAATTCTACCTATTGCATCTATAAAGTTGGAATGATTACAATTAAGAGCTATAAATTCAACATAATATCCTAAAAATAAATTACCTAAACCCAAATAAATCCTCAACATACATTCATCACAAGATTGAATTACACATGTTCCCTTTGTATACAAAATATCAATGTTAACGTTTTCCCAAACAAACATACCTTAAGGGATTTAAAATGTATAAATAAGGATAATAACCCAATTATTCAAAAAAATAAAAATAAAAAACTCAATTCAAGTGTTTCACATTATTATTCTTGGTCTCTTCCTTTCATCTCCTTTCTTCTTTGGCTAAACACCAACCTTTATTTTATTTTTTTTAATGTATTTTATTTATTTAAATATATATCATCTAATCAAATGAATTATATATATAAAAAATATTATTATGAAATGATGTCAATTACGTGTGACATATTAATTGGATGTATATTAATATCAATAATTTTTCGGTAATTATCATTTACATTTTTATTTAAAATAATGATTCTCTTACATTCTATTTTTTAAACACCTTACTAATGTCTAGTTTTTCTTTCTATTTTTCTTCTTATCACATAATAGTTATTATAAAATTTATAGGGATAAAATATATTTTTTATATAATAATTATGACAAATACTTATGTTTAAAATATTTTTTTATTTTCATACATTATTAATTATAATATTAAGTTTTAAATATACTGCTAAAAAAATATTTAGTTTTACATTTATCTGTATGGATTTAAATTTCATCCAATATTGTAAGTGAAAATAATTCATCAATAGGAAAACTTTGCTAATTTGACGACTTTGAATATATGTATATAATTAGTTAAGATCTTTTATGAAATCATTTTTTTTAATTAAAATCATATATATTAATATAGATGTCACTTACGTATATGACATGTAATTAATTAATTTTTACACAACGAAGATCAAAATTGTAATGGATAAATTGATATTATATAAAATATATTGCTAAACAAATATTTATTATTCTTCTGTATATTTTCTTCCCTTCAAATATATCGTTTGAATATTTTTCTTTTTATTTTACCCTCGTTTTGTATACTTCGTAAATTTCAATAAAAAAAATTTCAATAATCCATTTTTATACCTCGACAAACATGTCACAGTGTTGAAGAGAAAACAAAAAAATGGTGAAAGGAAGCGAAATGGATGGCGTAGAAGTACCTGAAGCAGTGATAGACACTCTCAACCGCACTTTGGGAAGCCTTCAACAGCTCGAGACTGACTTACCCCAATTCCTCTCTCTCTCCCACCCTGACCTTCTCGCTGAATTGCCATTTCTCGAACGCGCTCATTCGCTCTTCTCCCTCGCCAAACTGACTTCCACCCTCTTCTCATGTCTGCACTTTTCTTCCCTCAAAACAATATTCGCACACCCCTTTTTGTTAATCTAGTTATTCCTCTTCAATTCAGTGTTTTTCTCTTTTTCCTTTTTGTGTTCAGTGAAGTTAAGGTGCAGAGGGGTTAACCCAAATGACCATCCTGTGAAATCCGAGCTTGTGAGTTTTTTTTTTACTGTAATTGGTCTTCATGACATGTTTTAAATTATGTTGCATGAAGATTTTGTTATTCAAGTTTCGGCCTTTGTTGATATGTGTTGTGTTGTGTTGCTTTTTGTTCCCCCAGGACAAGATAAACGTGTTGCAGAAGAAACTGGAACGCCTTCCGCGGTTGAGTGAAGGTACCTCACGTGGTTTATGCCATCTGTTGAGTTTTCAAGTTGAGAATGATTGGTTCATGCTGCATTGATTTGAGAACATATCTTTCTTTTTGGGGATTTTAAGGTTTTGTTAGCAGGGTTATTTTCTTTGTTCCAGTTGTCTGATTTTAGAATTTGATTGAACTAACTTCGAGGGAATGGATGAGCAGAGCAAAACAGGGTTACACATTTGACCATGTAGGTTTGAGTTCCCACTTGTCTCTTTGGGGTGAAGTAAATGTACGTCCCTCGCTAGTATTCTGAGTCCGGAGACTTTTCCTATCTTGGAATAAAGCATCATCCCCTTAATTAATTTTGTATATATAAAAAAATGTTTGGACTGGAGGATTTGGATATAGTCTCTTTTTTTGACACTCCTTATCTTGTGTGTGAAGAAGTGGTTGTTTCTTGCAGAACAGGAGCAAGACATGAGCAACATAAATGGAGGGGGGGGACCAGAGATAAACTACGAGGAACGGGCTGGTCAAAAGAGGAAGTATCCATCTTCTGAAGAGCCGGCTGTTCAAATTGATGATAGTCAGTCCCTGGTGGAAGTAAAGGTAGAACATCTTGGCAATAACAGTGGAAATGTTAAGGGAGCAATAGTAATTGACATTTCAGATGATGATGATGAGGTACCTGCACCTTAGTTTTCCCAAAATTCTGGTGGAGTTTCTTGTGATGTCCTTGATTACTATACAAATTTGTTGTCTCCCAAATTTAATATAACTTTTTGAAACTAGGATATGACCCAATTATATTATATAAGTTACAAATCTCATCGTATAAGTTAGTTTTGTAGAATTGAACTACACCACCTATCCATTTTCTTAACATATCTTACTTTCTGTTAGTAGAATATAGGAATTTTGAACTGACACACATATTAGGCTGGTTTTGGATGTTCGCAGATGCACTGCTGGATCCACTATATTTTAACCAACTGCTAGAAATATTTATTTGTTCCAGTTAATTATTGGAGTGACCTTAAACATTTATTATTATTTAATAGTTGAAGTTGGGGATTTTATCCAGAGTAGTACCAAGCCAGCTTTGGCGTTTAGTAGTCCTTGTTGTTGAAATTGGATGAACAAGGGTAGGCTTGAACTGACATTTTATTTCAAAGTAGAGCACATATTTTTTAATTACTCCTAAATAAGAAAGTATCTGACAGCTAACCTTGTTAAAATTTTCATGCTGAAAAATGTAAAATGGAAAAGGTAAGGTTTCTTTTTCCTTTTACTTCCTCAATAACTCCAAAGTTACATGACAACGTTGCTGGGTAGTGGATCAGAAACTTTTAATTAGACAGTGAGCCACTGTAAACCATTTATCCTCTCAAACCACTAACAATGTTCAAGTGGATTCATATAGACAATTAAAAGTTGTTGAAGTGACACCCTAGGCAATGTAGTCAAAATCACATGATTCTATGTTTTTGTCATGCCTTAGCAAGTTCGTTCATGCTCAGAATTGATGCTGAGCAGCATCAGTAAACTTGCCATGTAGAATTGAAAAAACTGGAATCAGAGTTGCCAAGTTTGCGCAGATTACGTTTTTCTGTGCCAACTTTCAGCCATGGATCAAGTTTCTTTTTTCTTTTTTTTGGTTGTACGCATTTGTAAACCTAATCCCATAAAACCCATGCCCCAAAACCAACTGTTCTTTACCCCCAACACTAATAGTAGAGAAAAACGCCTTCGCTGATCTGACATCACTGCATCTTCAACCTCTAGCACAAAATCTGCATCCTCTCACCCAAGCCCCAAAAGCGTTGCGTGAACCACTGCTACCAGAGCTCTTCTGCCATGCTTGTGGTTGTCTAACTCTTTATTTGGTTCCTCTGCTTCTACTATTCAGATTGTGTGGTTCATGGGTTCTCTCTCTCTACGGAAGAAACGAGGATCTCTTGAGTGATTATGATTTTAATGTAGATTATCTATTATAAAGGTCTAGTCTAGGTGTTCAAGTGTTGTGTTTTGTACTAGGAGTAGTCATTTGGGATTACTACATTATTATAAGTTGCTTTGTTTGTCATTTATGACTTTCATATGCTTGTTAATCTATGATTATAAATTTAAGCTTAATTAAATATTTGGCGTGTTACATGGGTTTTTCTTCTATTATTTATGCTATGTTATATGCATATATATGAATTATATATATTTTGTAGAATCTTAGTTTCGAGTAACAATTTTTATGATTTTGTCTGAATAGAATCTTGAGTTTAACTACCTTGCACGAAGGGTTTTATGACATCATTTCATAATCTTATACTTTTAAAGTAGAGCAACGGATTCAAAATCATAGATTGTATGATATTTGAATGTGGAAACAGAATAAAAGTTCAACATTTAAAATGTATTTCCAACCAGTGATTATGTTCTGGAAAGATTTAGTAATATAGTTTCCTCAATGATTGCGACTAGAATTTCTTTCCCTTAATATTTGGAGACTCTTCTATGATTTACAACTTAGCGTTATTAATGTAACTGAAGGAAAATTCCGGGTACTTGTATGTCAAAGCCCCCATTCCCTGGCTGGTTTTTAAGCAAATTGGGTATGTTTGTCACATTTAAGCATAGTTTGTTTGTCTATGCTTCTGAAGAAAAGAGAGTATGAATAGAATTAATTCATTAATTTAATATTTTATTTATTTATTCATTAGTAATCCAAGTATTGATATACCATTAAATTGCAATAAACTAAATATGTGAATTAGTTCTTGTATAAAGGAAAATTTTTGGGAATTCATGGAAGCCTTTCCATTGATGATAAGTCATGGTTCATTTGGGGGTGAAATTTGAGTAATTCAATTTCTAAATTCTCATATTTCCCATAATGTGCATCTATATGCCCTTAGTTGTTTGAGAATATCCATAAATCATTAATGTTCGGGGATGCACTATTGATGTAATGTGATGCTAAAATAATAAATGCATGGAAAAATGTTGTTTATTGGTTTAAGTGACTCTATGTGTGTTTGGTTATCTTATTTGATGCTAATACGTTCCCGTGTGTGCTCATAATTCTACTCAATTTGAACAATTTGCATCCAAACTAGAAAGTGTATAATTCTGAGATGTGAGAAGGATGTAGTTGTGGTTTCAAACAATTAAAAACAGCAGGCCACTACTATGTCAAAACTTCCCTAGGCATCCAAAAAAGAACTAGCAGAAAAACAACTATGCAGCACAAGAGTTTGAATTATGCGTGCTACTAAGGGTGTCAAAGTGAGCCAACCCGGCTCACACAGGTTGGCTCACCACGAACTGAGTTGAAAATAGGCAAGTTCAACCCAATTCACGTTATGGTGAGCCAGAAATTTCACAACCCGGCTCAACCCACTATGGGTTGATGGGTTAAGTGGGTTGGCTCACTAACCCACATTTATTAATTTATTTTCTAATAAGCACAACTGAATCGCGGGACTAAAACGCAATGGCGCGGTGGTAGAGCAAACGTTGTAATGCAATTGAACATGACAAACACTATGGTACAACTAAAACACGATGGCGTGGTGGCATGACGAATGTAGAGGTGTGACAAATGCGGTGGCGTGACAAACGTTGTAGTGCGATTGAAATGTAAGACTAGAATGTTGTGGTGTTGGCATGACAAATGCTATGACACGATTGAAATTAGGATTACGAAATTATTATAATTATTTTTAAAATTTAAAATGAATGGTGGGGGTTGCGGGTCAACCCATCATAATCCGGCTCGAACTTGCTTAACCCATAGGTTAAGTGAGTCAAGTTCATCTTTAACCCATTATTGGTAGAAATGAAAAAAATTGAACTCAACCCGACTCGAACCCGTGGTAAGCTGGGTTGGCACACGGGCTAGAACCCATATTGACACCTCCATGTACTACTGTGGTGTGAACATCGAAAATCATCAATTGTGCTATACTAGTGTGAGTGGGTGTGCGCTACTGTCCATGATCATGAAGATGACATGTCCACGAGCATATTGACAACTCGGTCTTCGGCCACTCTTGCAATCCATGTCAATTCATGTCATGAGTCGATCGACGGACTGACTCTCACCATTCCATATCTAACCAAAACATATCGTTGGTCCTCATTTGTTTCCTTCTCAAAAATTTCAAGCACTCTTTGAGTATCTTTTCAAAGTCCTTTTCATTTCTTCCTCGCGGTACTTGTTCGCGATCGGTCTCTCGTCAATATTTAGTTTTGGACGGAATTTACAACCTAACTAGAGATGCATTCCCAAATAACACAACTCGCTGATGGCGTCTCGTAGTGTGATAGGGTTGTTAGAATAATTAAGTCTATGTATAATTATTGTGTGTCCTTTGGTCTTTCATCTCAACCTAGAGTGTGCCCTTTGGTCTTTCATCTTCTTTTGATCTTCCATCTTACCTGTATCAGATTTTTTTTTATCTTCCATCTTCCCACTATATCATATTTCTATCATTACAAATAGAAGATCATAAGAGGGATCTCGTATACCCTCCAAAATATATTTTCTCTCTGTTTTAAACTTAAGTTGATATCAGAGTAGGTCGATCCCACTTTGCTGGTCTTAGTCATCTTCGACATGTCCTTGCAGTCGTTTGCTGTTGTCTGTCACTATCGGTCGCCGCCGACCATCGCAGTTTTCACCATCAACCATCGGATTTGAAGCGTCTCTCCAGGCGACAGCCAATCCCACTGTTACCGAAGGCTAATTGTTCCCCATGCACCGCCACGCTTCCCACATCTGTTTGTTGTTGCTAGGCACATGAAACCCACGCGTCGCCTTCCTCACGTCGAAAATCCATCGCGCCACCACAACTGGTCTCGTCGGGACTCGCTGCCTTCATTTTGGTTGTTTAATCTTCATTCTCAAATGTCTACTGGAGTTGCTATCTCATTCTCAAGAAGTTCTTCCATTACTTCCGAAAAACTAAATGGAACAAATTAACTCTCTTGATCCGCATCTGTTGAAATGTGGTTCCTTAGCCAAGTCATGTCCACCTTGAACAAGATAGAAGCAATGTGCCTCCTGAGAAATTTGTGTTAGACAAATGACATCTAGAGGGGGGTGAATAGATGCACAAATTAAAATAGATGCGAAATTAAAAATTTATTTTAAGATGTCTAATATTTATTAATTCAATTTTAATTATCAAATTGAACAAAGATAAAGAGGAAGCAATATAATCAGAGATAAAATATCAACAAGATAGAGAAAGATAGGGATAAAAATAAGGAGTGTAAGGAGAGTAATGCAATGTAAAAAAGATAAGGGAAGAGAAGAACACACAGTGGTTTATACTGGTTCGGGTATAGTCAACCCTACATCCAGTTCCCAGTCAACTCTTAACACAAGAGTGACCCCAATTCACTATCTTTTAAATTCAGATCACAAATTACAATCAACTCAGCAAAAAGTAAACTAATTCAAAAGACAATCACCTCCTTAGAAACCCATTAAGGATGAACACCTCCCTAGAATCCAAATTTTAAAAACCCTAATTTTTATAACTAAACCAATTCATCCCCCCTCTTGGTTTTTTGGTCTTGTCCGTAACCGCAAACATTTCGCTGCGCGCAAGTTCTAACAAGGTATACTATATGAAGATAAAGAAAGTGTCCAAGGCTCTAGGTACTGTGATGTTGATTGGGCAGGCTCCCTCGCTGATAGATGTTCTATTATGGGATATTGTGTTTTCTTTGGAAGAAATATTGTTTCTTGGAAAAGTAAGAAGCAAAATATAATGGTATGATCAACTGTTGAAGCTGAATATAGGGCAATGGCATCTCTTACTTGTGAACTTATATGGGTAAAATAATTTCTTCGAGAAATTTTGGTGAAATCTAGACCATGAAGATGTAATGTGATAATCAAACTACTTTCCATATTGTGTCAAATCCAGTATTTTACAAGAGGACTAAACACATATAAATTGACTGTTATTTTATTCGAGAAAAATTATTGTCCAAGAAAATTTGCACTCGGATTGATTTCATTTGTTCTAAGTTTGGTATACATAATTTATATACTTTAGCTTGAGGAGGAGTGTTAGAATAATTAAGTCTATGTATAATTATTGTGTGTCCTTTGTTCTTTCATCTCAACTGTACCTAAAGTGTGCCCTTTGGTCTTTCATCTTCGTTTGATCTTCCATCTTCCTATTATATCAGATTTCTATCATTATAATTAGAAGATCATAAGACGGATCTCATATGCCCTCCAAAATATATTTTCTCTGTTTTAAACTTAAGTAGGGTACTTGCACAATGGGCTCTCACCCTCTCTGGCTTATACAACTGTCACATCTTTTATTTTCTAATCTTCTACGCTTATTTTATTGTCATCATCACTAATTATATTTAGTTATCACCGGATGAGACCAGTGGTATGCTGTAAGTACTTAAATAGTTTCCTAGGATTTACCCTATTTTGTACAAGGTTTTCAACTTAGAATAGTTTTTGTTCCTTTGGTTGATTTCTGTCTGCTAGACACTGATCATAATGTTGCTAATTACCATTTTAAATAAAATTGATTCTGGTCATCATAAATCACAACTAACTACCCTCATTTTATTTTCCACAAATTCATTATACGAAGCTAGTTGCTTATGATCAATTGCGGTTGTGTTGAGACTTTGATCAGCTGTTCTATATACAATCATGATTACTTTAACAAAGTGTTTGGTTTAAGAGGAGAGGGAAACTGGGGAAGGGAGGGAGTGCCCTCCCCTCTAACTAATCCAAACCTCCTCATTTTTAGAGTGGAGACAAAAATAAGGGAGAAGGAATCTTGACCTCCTTATATTTTCCCCTCTCTTTCCTTTTAAATTTGTGGACCAATTGAAGGCGCTGATTAAAAGCTCACCTCGCCTTTATTTTTAACTCAAATGAGAGAACATCATTTAAATTCCTCTCTTATCCTCCACAACCCTCCCTCCATTTCTGACTAACAAAACATACAGCAAGAGTTATTCACTGGATGGATGGACACAGGGTCAGGCTAGATATTGAACTTGAATAGAATGAAAGCTGCACTTATGCCTTGGTATGTGACCGAGTGTGCAGTCTTTGTCTTACGGCTGTTTTTTCTCCTCAAGGAGGAAAAATGCCTAATTGGAAAAAAGCTTCTCAATAAGCACTTTTAAGGGAGAAAAAAGTGAAATTTGTTTTCATAAGCCAATTTTTTTATTATGCTTCAGTTAAAAAACAAATTTTGGAAAACTATATAAAATAACAGCTACAAATTAGTTTGGGTACAAGTTAATTTTAACTTATGAACATGTTGATTTTATTTTTCCTTATTTTTTTTTTCCAATTACATGTTTAGACTTTGGGATGAGGATCACTCTTGAAAAGTGTAGCTGTTTTGGTTGTATATCTAAAATACTGAAAATAAGTAGAGATATTAAAATAGATTTTGTTCGATGGACCAGTTCAAAAGGTTTGGAAAATAGGTCATTGATGTCATATTCCTAAATATAGTGCATTTTCATGGTGTGGACCTTATGTTAGATAATAAGATTAGTTTGTTAAATAATAATGCATTATTAAGCATTATTTTTTATTTAGCTATATTGATTACGAGGGAATTTGGGATATTTTAAGCATTTCACTCATAGTTTTATAATCTTCATGTAGTATTGATGGTCATATCTTAAAACTCCTATAAAGATGGTTTACTTTCCACAAAAATGTGCAAATTCTCATTTATACTCAAATTAGAATTCAATATTTATAATATACAAAATTTAATTTTTTTATATAAAAGAAGTAGATATTTTATGATTTTATGCTATAAAATTTTGTATAATAAAATTTTATTCGATGATATGTTATAATTTTATATAATTTTATTTTGTCTGAATCCGTTATAAGTTAATTTTGAATAAACAAATGTTGATATACTATTTTTCAAACAAAATTTTTTAAAAACATATAAATAAAAGATTTCTTCATTTTTAATTAGATAAAAAATGATTTGTTAGTTTATTAGTCTAACATAAAGTCTCTTTAGATAAAATATTAAAGTATAAATTAGACTAAATTGTTAGGTTTTTCTTTTAAATTGGTGAGTAGAACCATAACAGGCTGGACTGAGTTGAGAGTACCGCAAGTACTCTTGTACTTTTATTAAGTTGTCAAATTCTAAGAGTTTACATAAAATTCCACGAATTTTAGCAAAGTTGACTCGGATTCAACTCCTAAACTCATAGGAGTTTTCCTAATATAAAAATATAATATTAGAAATTTATTAATAACATATATAACACCAATTCATAATAATAAATAAAATGATAGGACATCGGTACTAAATAAGATTAAACAATATAGATGACTAAATCATATATAAATTCATAAAAACGTTCTTAATCATAAAATTATTAAGAAAAAGTTAATTTCTTCAAATAATTTGAATCTAATAAAATGTTGTCATCGTAGTAGGAGTAAAAGTTGGATGAAAAATATGATATGATTTTATGTTTCTTACTTGAGAGTTTATGTACGTGTATCTGAGTTTAAAGAGGTTCCTTTTTTAATTTTAGTTTGATGTAGAGTCAACTTGATAGTAAATTCAAAGAATTTGCCAACCTTTTGCTTATCGTTTCATTCTGCTTTGGAATTTCATTTGTGCAGTGATGATGGGAGTGGTTATATTGCACAGCCCTTGCTGCTTTTGGATTACTTTGTTATCAATTCTTGGTGACGCGTACTCCTCATACTGCTATCTCATATTTCAAATGCCAGGTGAATGCCATGCAATATGTTTCAAATTTCAACTATCCAATGTCCACTTCATCAGTGCATGTACAGTTCCAATCTCCATTTGTGGTTTTTAGGGTAGACAATTACATTTTTACAAAAAAAAAAATTGATGATTTGAGACGATCCAGGATCATAACTTTTTATATAGTCTAAGTCGAACATATTAGATTAATGGCTTAACTTGTCAATTTTAATTTAATTGAAAAATAAAAATGAAATTAATAATATATCTATATAAAAAAATAATTACTTTAAATGAAAGATATATTTTTAAAATTTATATTATATTTATAAAATTAATTTTTATTTTAAATATAAATTATAAAATAAGATATTTATTCACTTTTAAAATAAAAATTAATTTTTTTATTATTATAATTAATTTTTAGTAATCTTATAATATAAAAAAATAATTTATTTTAATCATTAAATCTTTGAATAAATAAATATTAAAGATTTATTCTTAAAATAAAAAGATTTTTTATTAAATTAATATTATATATATATATATATTTTTAATATAATAATATTATTTTTTATTTAAAATTTTATTATTTTATAGAATGGATTGATTTATAAATTTACTAACTAACTCTAGGTATAATTGGGTTGAATTAAAATTTACTTGATTAATTTAGGTATATTTAGCCTATTTTCAAATCCTAGCTTTATAATTAATATAGCTTTTATTATTTGAAATTTTAACTAATGTAGATTTTATTATTTGAAATATGTTATTGGTTTCATATCCACTATCCATTCGCCCATGGTGCTGTGATTGATTTTTCACATTTCATATCATTAAATAGGAACAATAATAAAGATTGGAAAATATAAACATTTTTTAAGAAAAATTTCCAAATTTTAAATATATTTTGTTATAATAAATATTTATATTTAATATAATTTATTTTATTTTATTTTTATATATTATTAATTATTTAATTAAATTTTTAATCACTACAGATATTAGTCTTTAGTTTTATCTTATTCTTTTTCAGGCCTAACAAATAGCACGGTTTATTTGGCCAGAATATCATCCAGAATTCAATTATCAGATAATCGAATTCTAAACAGAATTTTTTTTTCACGGCTGAATATATAAATATATTTATTAAATATGTTATATTTTTAATGTTATACATATTTTTATATATTTTTATATTTAATAAATACATATTTATATATTTTATATATAATAAAAATATATTTATATATTTAATATATTTTTATAGATATAATAAATATATATAATATTTGTATTAAAATTATTTTATTTAATATAAAATATAATTGATATAAATATTTTGTTAAAATAATATATAAATAAAAATTAGATAATTTGAATTAAAAGTGAGTAAATATTTTTTGTATTAAATTAATGAGACATGCAGAAACAAATAAGTTAGAAAACTAAAAATAAATATAATAGTTATTTATTTATTAATTGTAATAGCATATTACAAAACTATAACATAATTAATTATGGGAAGTTGATCCCTTGAGGTCACGATTGTGTAGTCAATTATTTCTTATGTGTCCTGAAGCGTGATAATAAGAGTATTTCCTTAACTGACCTTCTTTACATATACTCATTTCAATCCTAATTCGTTATGACGTTGGATGACCCCTTGAAACTTTTTACTTTGTTCAAAAAACTCTATCTACTATGTTCTCATGCGCTTGCAAGTTGCAACGTGCAAACATGTCAACCTTCATCTAATCTAACAACAAACTTTCAATAGGTTGAACTTATATAGGGCTGACAATCTCCTTCACCAAAAATCTTGTATTGCATTTGTCGAATTAAGTACCTTATGAGTGTTTGATTTTGTATAAACATTTTACAATACCATTGATGTAACTTCTGAATAAACATGACCAACATTAATCATTGTTGTGATTTGTCTCCCTATTTCAATGAAGAATTTGTTGTATCTTGCATATATGGTCATAACCATAAAAGAGATTGATAGATTCCTTGTTCTCTTTATTGGGAACAAATGTCACCTTGAATGAGATGTTATCCTGACATGAATTGAGTGAATGTAGTGGTTTAGAACACATGTCAACAATTTCGCATGTACTTTGTCACACAGACAAGATTTGTCAACTTTATTGGGAACGCGTGCTACATAGATATCACCTTTAATGAGACTTTACCCTGGCATGCATTGAGTGAGCAAGGTGGCTCAAGACGCGTATCAACAATTCAATATGCACGCTGCCACACAAATAAGACTTGCCAACTTTATTGAGAACGTGTGTTACATACAGAGGTCACCTTAAATGAGACATTATCCTCACATGCATTGAGTGAATGGGTAGCTTATGACACATGTCACTTATTCAACATGCACTATTTCACATAAACATGACTTGTCTTTATTGTGAGCATGTGCTACACAAAGCTTACCTTGAGTGAGACATTACCCTAATATGCATTGAGTGAATAGGGTGGCTCAGGCACGTGTCAATAATTTCACATGCATTCTGCCACACAAATAAGACTTGTTAACTTTGTTAAGAATGCTTGCTACAGAGAAGTCACCTTGAATGAGACATTGCCTTGACAGACATTGGGGTGACTTAAGACACATGTCAACAATTCATTCAACATGCACTCTACCACACAAATAAGACTTGTCAACTTCTTGAGAATCTTTGTCACACACAGAGGTTACCTTAAATGAGACATTATCCTAACACTCTGAGTGAATGAGGTGGCTCACAACATGTGTAAACAATTCAACATGCACTTTGTCCCACACAAACAAGACTTGTCAACTTTATTGAGAACATGTGCTATACATAAGTCACCTTGAGTGAGACATTATCGTGACATGCATTGATTGAATGGGGTGACTAAAGACACGTCTCAACATTTCAACATGCATTCTACCTCACAGACAAGAGTTATCAACTTCATTTGGAACTCGTGCTACACAGAAGTCACATGGGACCTTGACATCCACATTAACATTTACCCTGCACATACGCTTGTCAACCTCAAATAACACCTAACACACTTTAACCCTATAAAATACATCATACACCATACTTAATCCCTTTACAAGAATTCATCTCCTTACAAACTCAATTGAACCCCCCTCTCTAAACATCAAACATTCTACTTCATCATCCTCAAATGGAACACTTTGGCATTACTGAAACGAAAAACTATTCTAATTTCTATCTCGTCGTTTTACTTGCAAATGGTGAAATCAATCAATGTGAAGAAGGTGTGTAGTTTCAATGCGCAACTCTAAAACTATTTCAGATACAATACAAGTACACCTTCATTGTTTTGAATGAGAAAATCTACACAACTTTAGAACTTTCAAATAATACATTGTACTTTCGACAACTAAAAATGAATAAGAATGATGTGATTACATATCATACAGCTCAGATATCAATAGATTTTGGTGTGTATGAAATAATAAATTATAAGTCTCAATTTCTTGGTAATACAAATACTGAATCTTCTAAACCTATCTAGTACAACATCTTCCATAAACCTAAACTTCATCATTTTCACACAAACAATAGTTTACTTCGGAGACCTATCCAAAGACCCCATAATGGAAAACTCAATAATCAATTTCGGTCTTACCTATATATGTGACAATCCAAGAAAAATATCAATCCAATGCAACTGATCATTTCATCAATTGTTACAAAACATAACTCACTTTATATAGTGTCTAAACCGCAAACAAGTCACAAAAATCAACTATCGTCATCTAGTTGGAGTGATTAGCAACTATATTGTGCACAATTCAGTTCAAATCAAATCTAATACTGATGTTGCACAAATAATCAAGCATTAGAAAAAAGTTAAACTTCTACATCCAACCATGTAAAGTAAACACTTATAGGACACCATTAAACTATTCATCCAAATAAACGATCTACTACCGTCAATTATTGAGAAATTCGTTTTTTATTTCAAAAACAAACAAGAAAATCAATTTTTTTTTTAAATCATATATCTATTTAATTTCATTTTAATTAATGTTTATTAAATTATGTGTATTTCATTTATAACTACATTATTAATATATATATATATATAATTAAATATAAAAAATTAAATAAAAAAGTCCTTTTCATGCAAATAATTAAATACAAAAAAATTGTTGTTTACATTTAATTAATTTAATACAATAAACTATTATAATTTAAAATTTAACAAATTTTATTCAAATAATTTTTCTTAAATCATCCTTTTCTTTATTTTTATTTTACTAATTTTCCACTACTTCCTTATTTTAAAATATTTTTTTATTAATCAATAAAATTATATTATATTTCTCAATTGTATTTTTATATTAAACATTTTAAATAATTTTCAGTATATAATTTTATTATTTATTTATAGTTTTCTTTTTTTACTCCAAAATTATTATTAAATAAATTATTGTTCCTATAATTTATCTTATATCATTTTTGTATTTACTTTTTTCTTCCTTGTTTTATTAAAACTGAAAAAAAAAAAACAGTAAAGAATTTGATTCCTAATTTCAGCGGATAATGTGATCAAATTCACATATATTGAAGATCAAAATTCGACTTCATGGAACTAAATTCTAAGTTGAAAAAAAAATTGTTAAAATAAAATCTGAAAAATATATTAAGTTAGATAAGAAAATTATTATCTAAGACCTATTTTGATGTATATTATTTGTGTACTTATCTATTTTATAAAATAATTATTTTTTAATTAAAAAAAATATTATTTTATTAATGTATATATTACTTATTAAATTTTTAATTCTTATTTTAATATTAAATTAATTTTTAATTCTTATTAAATCTTAAAGAAAAATTAATTTTATTAATATAATTTAAATTTTAAAAATATATTTTATTTTTATTTAAATATTTTTTTAATTAATTATTTTAATATATATATATATATATATATTTAATTTTCAATTAAATTACAATTAATCCGACCTATGATATTAACCTAAAAATTATAACCAAATGATCATATTAAACTAAAACTGATAAGCCGATCACTACTGACAGCTCCGCTGCAAAGCAAAGCATGCTATATGTATAACGACCAAATTCAATATTAGGCACCATTAACGGAAACTGTTTTTCCGCTAAAGAAATTAGTCCTTAGTTTTATTATTTATTGTTATATGTCATATATTGTAGATAAAATATTTTAATATATTTCGATAAATTTCAAACTGAATAAAGCTTTTTAATTTCCATTAAAGAGAGCGCAAGTTTCGGTATTTTAATAATTTTACAATAACTTTTTTAATAGTTTTGAGAAACGGTTTCTTCCATCTTGGGAAAAAGAAAGACGCACACGTTTGTTTGATTTTCAATTTTTGGAGTCATTTTTTCTGTTTTTATAGTGTTCTTCCCGTTCGCCATCACATCATTTTTTAATGTGAAAGAATTTTTTAATACTAAAGATGAATTTTGCAGAAAACCTGGAAATTGTAAACTAAAGTAGCAGAACATATATTAAAAAATTAATCATATATTTTCTACAAAAAAATAACAACACTTGACAATCACCTCACTGTGACAGTCTCATCACACACTAAACATAAGAACCCCAACTCAACATCCAAAAAGAAAGAAATCAACCGATTTTCACATAGAAAACCCCCACACTGCAACCACTCCGAGGGCCACAATCACAAAGCCCCCATGCAAAGCAGTGGCACTGCTAGTGGGAGCAACGGCAGGACCTTCAAACTCTGAAGATGAAGATGGTGCAGGAGCAGGTGCTGGTGAATAAACAATGGCACTGGACCTTCCCCTTGGAGTCAAAACCACTACAACCAGTTTCTGACCCTTCTCACAGTGACCCTTTGCCCCACTGATGAAGTAGAATGGCCCAGGATGGTCAAGCTTCACCTTGGTGGTCCCATCACTGTAATCCTTTATGGGGTTTGAGATGCTGCAGTTGGCATAATCCTCTTTGCTCACTTGCAAAACTGAGTCTTTCCCACCATCATATTTCCAAACTGGGCACAGAAAATCATTATTTAAAAATAACAAATACTATGATCAATTTTATTGAAAAACTGAGATACATGAAAACCCCATGTATCAATAGCAAATGTTAACTATTATAAGTTAAGTTCTAAAAGCATATCAAGGTGAAAATAGCTTCAAGATGGTGAAAAGGAAAAAAATAAAAATAAAAAAAGGAAATAAAGCTAAGAAATACTTACCAAGAAAGTCGCCAACTTGGAAACGAGATTTTTCTGCCCATTGGTTGAGTGAGTCTGATTCAGAGGTTGGAATCCTCCAAGCATCAGTCTTACCTCCAACCAATATTTCCTTGGCTACAGAGAAGCCAAAGAGAAGGAAGATGACCAAAAGAGAAAAAGATATTGCAGAAAAAACAGCCATTATTGTCTTACTACTATTCCTTTGTGTCTCACAGTTAGAGAGAAAGAAAGGAAGAGAATAATAAGAAAGATGATGAACCTGGAAGGAATAAGGGAGTTGAAGAAGTGAAGCAGAAAAAACCTTGGAGTGTATCGTATTTAAGGTTGCGTTGCGGTGAGTAGAAAGTAGCCGTGTAGTGACATTGGGAAGAGGAGTGTGCAGTAGAGGGAGTGGGACATGACGTGGGGTCCACTAAGTTTTGTTTTGTTATGACGTGTTTGGCTGGTCTCTGAACAGTAACGGTCAAAAACGCTTATAATGGCAAAATTAATTGGAATTTTTGAAGCTATTTGCACACTGTCTGTGTGCTGTATATGGTATTATTAGAGAGGTAAAATTGCAGAAACGGACACTGTGTCAGATAGGGAATTTGAAACACTCTTCTTCTCATATTGAATACAGAAAATCAAAATTTTCAAACGTTTGGATTCATAATTACATGAGGTTTTACAAAAAAAATATAAATTAAGGAATTTATGATTGTAAATCCATATTAAAATAGTTTTATTAATAAAATATTCTTATAAGTGATCTACCTTTCTTCCTTAAGTAATCGATTCTTAATCTTATTACATGATGTTATTATTTTTAATAAAATTTAATTAATAAAAAATGTTTTCACCTCTATATCTTTCACTCTTAATGAATATATGGACGGTTTCTAAAAATCAAAGGCATTATATCTTGCGGATCTTCCTCGGAGTTGAGGAGGTTCGTGACCCAAGCTGATGTAATTTATGATTTTAAGTCTCTAAATTTAACGAATATTTAATATATTTACTTATATATTTACAATTTTATCCTTCCAACCCTTCTTAATTTTGTAACTCATATAATTTATGATTTTGTCATCTTTAAACTTAATGGTCATTTAATATATTTAAGTATATATTTACAATTTTATCCTTTCACCCTTTTATATTCTTACTTCATTTTATATTTATTTATTATTTATTAATAATATATTATTTGCCCCTCCAAAATCAATGGTCAAGATTTGTTATTGATTATATCATGTTCAGTAATAGTTTAAATGGGTATGAGAATTTGATTTTATAAAATAATAATTATTTTTAAATAATTTGATAAAAAATTAGTTATATTAAAACTAAATATAAAATATAATAAATTATGATTAATTTTAAAACATACGTTAGCTTAGGTTATTAAAATTTGTTAATTAATCTGTAGAATTAGAGCATACTCAATGTAACTGCCATTTTGAATGAAAATCTTAATATTATATAAGAGTGCACATAACATAAAAATTTAATTAATCTCTAAGGAACAAAATTACATAAATAAAACATTTGATTTCCAGCAGGTTCATGTCAAGCACAAGACAACACTTACCAACATTCCAAGATGATTGAAAATTAATTTCAATGTTAGCATTATGCTTATAAACAATAATTTTCCAATTGAAATGTGGTATGTTGAATTTGCTGATACACGTGGCCACTTCAATGACACGTAGTGGCCACGTGTTGGGAAGACATGAAAGTTGGGGTGTTAGGTGGCTTAAGAACACTTCATGGTTCATTTGAGGCACAGTTCTGACGAGGTGATAATAGTAAGAACTTCATAATCATATTTCCCATATATATTAAAGAGGCATTGGTGGAGGAAAATTGAGAAAGTGGAAGAGAAATGGATCCACAAAAAGCACAAGGAGAGGCCTCAAAGAGACCCCCAGGTCATGGTGCTACTGAAGTACTTCATCAGAGAAAATCACTTCCTTTCAGCTACCCCACAATGGCTATTGCGGGTTTGCTAATTACAGCTGCAGTGGGATACACTGTCTTATATGCGAAGAAGAAGCCCGAGGCTAGTGCTAAGGATGTGGCCAAGGTTTCTGCTGGAGTTGCAGAACCTGAGGACACTCACCCTAAGAAGTAGTTAACATATACTTTTATCAAACTATGAATATGAAGTAAATGACTACTCTTTGTTTTATTTCCATCTTATATGTGTTTTTTATTTTTGTGTGTGCCTTTAATTGTAAGGGGAGAGACATATCACCTTCTCCTGCAATTTTGCAATGCAAAATGAACAGAAATGCTTGTTCTATAATACATATGTTAGAAATTAATTTCTTACAGCTGGAAGAGAGAATTTTTTTTGTGGTTGTTTCCATCTTAAATTTTACTGTTTAGTATATACCCTTTTATTCTATTTTATGAAAAATAAAATTTCTAATATAAGATTGAATTCGTGATGTTTGTTTCATTTTGTCCTAACTATTGCTTGTTTGAGATTATCAGTTCCATTGCCATGACTACAAATTCGATAAACAAGTTCTAAATTTTAGCTTTTTATGGGCCGGTTCAACCTGACTACAAATTTAAACTCTGATTGGGATAAAACCTTATATTAATATAAAAGATACAATATTTTTTATTTTTTATTTTCTATTAAATCAATAATTATTTTATTATATTTTCTCTTATTTTAATAATAATTATTTTTTACTTTTTAATATGTTTTATATTTTTAATTTTTAATTTTAAATAATAATTATTCTATTATATTTTTCAATTATTTTAATAATTATTTATCTTTTATTTTTTTAATATACTTTATATTTATAATTTTAAAAAATAAAAAAATATTTTTTATATAAAATATTGTTATTAATAAATTTATTATATATTTTTATATTATAAAAATATTATTTTATTAAATTTTGACTAACTTAAAATGATATTAAATACAATTTTTAATAATGAATTTAAATACAAAGTAAAGTTATAAAATATAACATAGAAACTTAAAAATGAAAACTATAGAAGCTTAAAAATGAAAAGATATGGAAAATCGTTAGGTTAATTCCATTTTTAATCCTTTATATTTCCTATGAATTAATTAAAGATGACGGTCGGCTTTATTACCTTGCTTTGTTCTTTATTTGCTGCCTAAGCAAGCATATCTTTCAGTTAGATTAAGCAACTACTTTGACACCGAAAAGTTGTTCGGAACTTGATATACTGTTACTTTCTTCTTTTTTTTTTTTCCTTTGATGCTCTTAGCGCGCAAGCTAAGCAACTTCCGTGACACTTCTGTGAAACTCAGAATTGTTACTTAGAAATTCGTAAATTATACGGCTTGCAGAGGCAAGTATGAAAGATAAAACCTTAAACACATATAACATGAGGTATTATCACCAGACATGACCTCATGCTCGTGCTAATACCAAAAATAGAATGGTAGCAGTGACCAATACACCTATTGCGTTGGAAATTTCCGATTAGAACAAACAATCTTAAAACAGCGATCATCACAAGGAATCACAGCTAAAGAAATTTGGCCAACACCTTGAATCATTTATCATATGTGAAAATTCCAATTCATACATGCACCTCTGCAAAAGAATAAATGAAATATAAATAAAAGACATAGGGTTGCATATAACGAGATAAAAGATTCAAATCAGCAGATGACTGCAAACTACGTTCTTGGGATATCATTTTTATTACACGGCCTAATAATAAAAAATCATCTAACAAGGAGCCAACCTGCAATCCTCCGAAAGTAACACAGAAAACAGCCAAGTTAGACTGCAGCGTACACCTTAAAATCTACACTTCGACAACTCAGGCAAGTAAAAGATTTTGAAACAAAAGAATAACGGTGTTGCCACAATTCAAAATTGTATAGAATAGGTTACATCTGATTCTGAACGTGACAGCAGTGCCTGAATTTGAAAATCCTTACACAAACGTTCTTCGTCCTTTAGGTTAATCCAACCCCATTGATTGCTATTACTAATCAATCTTGACCGAGGAATAGATGAGCCTTGTGAACCAAAAGCATGCGTAAAATCCGATGGATCCAGTTACAACAAAAAATGCATAGGACGCTATAAGCATGTAACCGAAGTATAGTAATCCTGATACCAATTTAGTGATTTCAAGCTTAGTGAAGAAATAGAATGTTGCATAAAGAAAGAGGTACAGAGCAGAAGAGCCAGATGTGAGGTAAGACCGCCACCACCACAAGTAATCCTCACTGCACAACTGAAAGTAGCAAAGCACAATGGTTATTTCAGCACAAGTCACAATGAGGATGACGAACACCAAGAAGAGGAAGCCGAAGATGTAGTAAAACTGATTCAACCAGATAGACGTGAGAATAAAGAAAAGTTCAATGAAAACAGCTCCAAATGGAAGTATTCCTCCTATCAGAATTGAGAAGATTGGATTCATGTACCATGCCTGCTCAGGGATCTGCCTGGGGATTTTGTTTGTCTTCACAGGATTCTCAATTGCAGGCTTCTTAAAACCAACGTAGGCACCAACAAAAACAAGCGGAACCGAGATCCCAAACCATAAAAAGATCAGGGCAAACATAGTTCCAAATGGCACAGCTCCAGACGATTTTTGTCCCCATATGAGAGCATTTAATACAAAGAAAATGCCAGAAACGATTGCAGGGAACATGATAGCAGTTTTGAGGGCAATTTTCTTCCACTCTGCTCCTTTGAACATTTTATATAAGCGGGCTGAGGCATAACCAGCAAAAATCCCCATGAAAACCCAAAGCAAGAGCATGGCTGTCATTAGCCCACCTCGGTTTGAAGGAGAAAGGAACCCCAGGACAGCAAACATCATTGTTACTAGTATCATTCCAAAAAACTGAACACCAGTTCCAACATAAACACACAGCAAATCTGGGTTATTTGGTGGCCTAAAAACATCACCATGGACAAGCTTCCAACCAGTCTCTTCCTGTGCTTCTTCTTGGGTTTCTAATTCATTGTACTTCGAAATATCACGGTAAAGTGTACGCAGCATTATCATTGCTACCATACCCGAGAGAAACAGAACAATCATCAATGAATTCACAATTGAGAACCAATGAATTTGGTCATCACTCATCAGCAAATAGGCATCCCATCTTGAAGCCCACTTCACATCACTCTCCTAAATGCAGCAAAAGGTAAAAGCAGGTCAACGAAGATAACAAAAGATGAGAATACTGGGAGGAAGACGAGAATAAAACATAAAGAAATTAAGTTACGAGAAGTAAAAATAAAAAGTAACTATATTAAACTAGACAAACTTCCCATCAACACGATGAATTTTATCTACACATAATTTATGAAAGAACTCTATTGAAACCATATTTTGAACTACTTGGGTTATGTGCACCAATACCCACAGATGATGAGTACCTAAGAAAGTATACATGTACTACGTAATCAAAATAACCTCACCTGGAATTCAACATCATAAGTGAAGATAATTTCCTTGTTCTCTTCGACCTCTTGAGGAGTGTTGGAATTGACAACTGTGTGTTTAGCATGAGGGTCACAGGTTGTCAAACGGGTGGCCTTCTCATCCCAATTCCCTTCAAATTCATGTTTGACACTGCACAGCAACATTCATATTTGGAAAATCACTATTGCATAAATCCCACAACACAACTGTTAAGGACATCTCCAATAGGAGTTTTTAACTAGAATTGCTTAAGAATAAAATTGAATATTTTATTATGAGTCCTACAGTTAAGTTGCTTAAAATATGATCAGAGTTATTTATCCAAACAATTTTCTTCCAATTTTAAGCAATTTTTTCCACTTTTAAGCAACTCAGATATGAAATGCACATTAAAATATTCATTTTTATTCCTAAACAACTCTTGGTAGCAACTCCCATTGGAAATGCTCTAAATGGAATAACTTGATTCAAACAAGGCAAGCACAAAAATACTGACCTGAATGGCTTAACCTCAAAGCCCACAATTCTAGCAGATTCAGTTAGTGTATCTCTATGATACTTGACCGTAAAAGCCAAATGGTTGTGAATAAAATACTTCTCCTCCTTGCTCTGTGTATTTCAACAAAGTAAGCACAAGAAAACAAGTGGCATTCACAACAATAAACATTGTCCTAAAAGATAAGCATACCCCAGTGTACTGCCCTTTGAGTCCAACATGAAAACCAAGTTGATAAACAGTAGAGTCCGGTTCCACCCGTTTTATAGGAACAACCAGAGGAAGGTTATCTAGGATCCTGAAAGTAAAAAGCAGATCCATCGTAAGTTACCAGATCTCAAGATTGTGGTAGAGAAATGGTATGACAGTATACGAAAATTACTGAATGCCATACATATTCACTCGATACTCATCATCAATCTTCTCTTTGAACTCTTTTGCAGTTTTGGCATCAAGTTTAAGCTTACACACAATATTGCACATTTGTGGTTCACGCATTTTAAACTGCAAATATGTCACTCAGTAAATAAGTTGATAAAATAACATTAACCACGCAAAAATTAAAAATGTCATAAAACATACCACATATCGAGAATTTTCAATGCGATCACCACGGAGCACTTCTCCAAGATTTTCAGCACTATCCACTATTTTCTCTGGTGGACAAAAAGGAAGGGAATAATATGTATATGGAAGCTGGGTCTTCGTTGAAGTTAATTTGTTCACTTTTACTTGCAATGGATCTCCCTGCACCATATAAATAGAATAATCAAATAAAAAAAAATAGATCAATGCACGTATTCTGGACCTACATTATTATTAATTTAAAAGACAAGACTGACAACAAGAACACAAGGTTAGAAAACAATACGAACAAGAAAAATGAAGAAGGCCAAAAGTTTAATTAAATATTAATTGTTAGCACCCAATGCATCTGATAGGTGGTTAATGGTTAATATGTTAAAAGAAATTATGGGGCAAGAAAAAACCACGCAAAGAAGAATAATTAAGTTTAGGTGGGCCACAAGTGTTTGTAGAGTTTAGGCATAAGAAAATCTAAATATTCAGCTGCTAACTTGGGCCACAGGTGGTTGTAGAGTTTAGGCATAAGAAATCTAAATATTCATCAACTAAGGAACGAAAAGTCACGTTTAGATTCCCAAGACTCAGCTACCTAACCAATGAGTCTTGGACAAGATGCAGAGCCATAAGCTGAGCTGGGCTATAAGTGGAATAATTTTTCATGAATTTGTGAAATAATACTTAGAACAGACAAAATTTGATTTTATTCTCCTCATCAAAACAACACAAAACAAGTATCACAGTGTGTATGTCTGTGTGTGTCGGGTGAAAATGTGAGAAGTTATCTTACTATATTAGTCAAAATTAGTTTCAAATAAAACCATTTTAATCATCCATATATATCAATATTAAGCACTTCTCCAAGTCCCACTTGATCCCTTACTTCTTTAATTGTAACGATAAAACATATGAATGTAGTGAGTGAAGATAGTACAACTCACCTCTGCAACAACATAGCAAACAATAAGCACACTAGTGCCAGACCTAATATCCAAAATCTTCACACACCCCACGCCTCCACTTCAAACAGGCTACTTCTAATTACAAGTCCGTGAACATGGATACGACATAAGAAAATTGAAAAACAAAATTGGGCACGAACTAGAGCTAAGACAAATTCTAAAAACCATAAGACACAGCACTGTTATAATACGTTGCGTAAATTTAATCTTAAAATTAAAATTTTAAAACACAATTAATAATTCATGTTTTAAAAAACGAGTAAAAATCACTATAGACATAATGTAATAGAATGCTAAAACTCATCTAATTATTGCAGTATTCAAATTTAAAAAAAAAAAATACAAAAACGGAATTAAGAGTATTTGAAGTGCCCATTGAGTATCTAACAATTAACATTAGCACGTATCCAACACAACTAGCATTGAGAAGTCTCCGTGCTTCTTACATTACAAGTTGAGCTTCATTTCCCTCTCAACCAACTACGTATATTTCCGCAACAAAGTCATTACCAAGTAACTAGAACGTATCAAATCATCCAAATATATCACATTCACCTCACCGAAGCAGCTAAACCTTTCCACCGACACCGGATCGACGTCAAATTAACAAACACAATATCAACAACAACACTTTCACACACAAAAGGCGCTGAAACAATAATACCGCAATGTCGTCAAACTATAACTTATAAAATGCAAACAATAACCACATATCACAGCCTAATTGAAAAATAAAAATAAGAAACAATGTAAAACAAATATACATCGGTCATTTTCATCTCAGATCTCAGATTCAAACGCAGATCGAGCGGTTAAGAAACGAATAAACAATAAATTTCAAGAAATAATAACGGTGCGTGAAATGGAAATGGAAATGGAAATGAGAATGGAAATGGAAATGGAGATGAGATGCAGCGAACCTTCTGGAAGTCCTGTGGAGCGACGCCGGGGAGGTAGAAGCAGAGCGCGCCATGGATGAAGAGCGGAAGAAAGATAGCAGAAAACGCGAGGGACCTCCAAAACGCCATGGCGTTCGAGATCGAAACGACAGAGAGAAAGAGAGGACGATAGATCTGTGTGAGGTCTTTCGAATTCGTATTGTTATGTTTGTTGAGAGCAGAGAGAGTGATATAATAAGGGGGTGAAGAAGGAGGTGAAGCTTTCTCTCCGGTTACTCATGGGTACGGTAATTACTTGATTCTCCTCAGTGATGTCGCCACGTCACTGCATCCGCTCAAAGCGAGGGCAGGATCGGAATTCTGTTTTATAGGATTGTTGATTGGAGGGAAAATTAGGAAGTGACTTATTAACTCGTCAATGGTTCTTCAAACCAGATCTGTAGGAATGGTAAACACTACTTTTATGTTCCTTCGTTGGAAAGAAAATATTGAACAAAATTTTGAATATATATGTTTTTCTTATATTTTATTAGATAAAAAAATTATAAATTGACTTTTTATTTATTTTTTTCTTTTTATCTTTAATTATTTTTATTTCCATTCAACCAAATGGACTTGGTAAAATGAAAAGGAAAACAAGAGAAAAAAAATCAATTTTGGATTGAAGAAAACATGAATTATGGAACATTTGAATTTTTTTTCAACAGGTCAAATTTCTTTTTCATTAAATAGAAAAAGAGAAACAGATAAAAAATTGTCTGATTCTTCGTCATCCTAGCATTAGAATAAAGTATTTGTCATTTATGGTAAAATCTAATTGAATATGAATAAGTTTCTTCATACGTACTTTAAAAAAATGTCTATTTTTAATAAAATAACGATTTTCTAATATTCGGATTTTTTTTTTCATTTTTGAAACAAGTGATATTTTAAAAATTTACTTGTTTCAAAAATGTTTATTTTAAAAATAAGCAAACTGAGTTTATATTATGTATAATTTATTTTTAATTTTTAAAATTAAAATTAAAAACTTTACTGGAATCAGCGGCACATTAATTAAAATGTGAGATCTGAAGTTTCTTACGAGATAAAACAAATGTGGAAGACGATAATTTGATTAAAATAGAGGTTGATGATGAAGCAAGTTTGGTAACGATTCTAACTGGTGCAATTTTATTTATTAAAACGATGTGTTCATTAATTCACCCTAAACAAAAATAAAACATCGTATAATTAAAATAATACATAAGATAAGACTAAATGGTGAGATCTGGAAATCTCTGGAGATTTTAGGTTGGGTTGTCACTTCTCATGAAAACTAAGTTTCATATGCAAAAAAGGATAATAAGTTACTTATTATTCCTGTTGAAGCAAGCCATGAACATTTTTAATGAGGGAAGAAACATAACAAAATTGTACTTGGTGTGTATTAAGGGTGTAGTTAAAGAAAATGACCTTTTAAAACAAAAAACTTGATTGTAGTTCTTGTAAAATGTAAAGCTTAAAAAATGGTGTTTCCCATGTGTAGAAATTGTTATCCAGCTCATAAAAAAATGGGGAAAGTTTTAAACGCAAAAAGAAGAAACGACATATGTTGCCACCGACAAAGTTCCAGCTCAGTTACTGAGTTGCAACGTAGTGGCTACGGTTTGTCTCTAATATATACAATCTTATATTTTGATATATTTTGGACAAGAGAAGTTTCTCCATAGATAATTTTAGGAGAAAGAATTAAATAATAAATAAATTTTATATATAAATTTTTTAAAAATTAAACAAACTTTGGATAATTTTTTTTTCTAATTTTTGACATGATTAAATTTTACTTTATGAAAAAAATCGTTTTTTTGTTTTTAATTTTTTTAATAGATTTTGTAAAATTGATTTTGATAGTGTTTGGATAGGAAATTTGTAGAAAATAATTTATTTTAATAAGAATTTAAAATGTTTATGATAAAATTATTATTTAGATAAAAAATTTGAAAAAAATTATAAATGTCTAAGAATAATTTGATTATATAGAAGGAGAAAAAATTTTATTTTACCTAAAAATAAGAAAATAAAATCCTTTATTTTTTTTCCTCAAATATATATATTTTTTTATCTTCTTTTTTTTCGTTTGACTCAATTTTAATATAAATATTTTTATTCTATCTCGACTCATTTTAACATGGGTCATCCAATCTTAATATAATTTGACTTATTTTAAAATCGTTTATTTAAGTGGGTCATCCCATCTTAATATAATTTGACTTATTTTAAAATCGTTTACTTAAATAAGATAAGCATAGTTTAGACTATTTCAGTTTGCCTAGTCTGACCTGACATAATTAATCATTAACTAAGTTAATCAAATATAACTTGTTTTAACTAGATCCAACATGTTCTAACTATACCCAACATATCTCGAATAGGGATAATAATGGAGTTCAACTTTCACCCTTGATTTTTTTAATCATTTTCATTCTGGCTCTCGATCCTACTGAAGTTAGGAATTAAATATCCATTCTTGTTTTCGTTGGATTTTGGGTTTTTCTATCTTAACTCGTCCCAATTTTTATTACTTCTAAAAAATAATTATATTGATAATAAATTAATTTTAATATTTTTTATATATAAATAAATTTTTATAATTTCTAATTATTATTATTATTATAAATTAAGTATATATTTTAATTTTTTTATATTGATATTAAATATGTATGTAAAAAAAATATTTCATATTTTTTATATAAATATAAAATATTTATGATATTATTATTAATATAATAATAATAATAATAATAATATTATTGTATTCAAAAAAATTATTATATGTATATATAAGTTAATTATTTTGTAAGTTATCATTTTTAAAATATTAATAAATATGAAATATATAGTTTTTAAAAGTTAAAAGTTTTAATCATCAATTCTATTTAATCATTCAAAATATAATTATTTAATTAAGATAAAATTTTATATAAAAAATGAAAATAATAAAATTTAAAAAATATCACGTAACAAATCCTAATAATGTTAAACTATAAATAAAATAATATTATGTAACGTCATGATCCACCCACCTCCAACTTTTGAAAGTAAGGAAAATTCACACCCTCATCCTATTAACTTGATTTTTCAGTCAAACTCATGGCGAGAATAGATCAGATCTTGTAAATGCGGGTGTAATTGTCATATCTAATATCAACCAAATCATTCTCAATCTAACCTGACTCAACTCATTTACTTGATCCAACCGTGTCTAACCAAACTCAAATCGATCCATCAGATTCACTAGTGCAAAAAGGGGCTTTTACGTCAGGTATTTAGGACTTTTTACGTCGTATTTAAAACTGACGTTAAAATGGGAGACGTAAATTTACGTCGGACCCTTTAGCCCGACGTAAATTTACGTCAACTATCAAGACCCGACGTAATTTTGCGTTGCATATAACATTAAACAGACGTAAAAACTTTTAGAAATTAAAAAAAATAGCAAATTTACGTCGCATATACCATATGCGACGTAAATTTACGTCGCATATACCAATATGCGACGTAAATTTGCTGTTTTCTTTTTTTAAATTGGGTTGATTCTGTTTTACAACTAAAACCTGCAAATAATCAGGACAGTCCAGAGATTCAATTTTCTTTAGCTAGTAAATTAAAAATATAATATTATATAATTCAAACTACATAATAAAACAATATAATACAAACATACAAACTAAAAAATCTATTACAAACTAAAAGTTAATACAAACTAAGCTACCTAAACTACATATTACACACAATATAATATGAACAAGAGCTTAAAAAATTATGTACTAGAATTGTTGAACAAAAAATTTTGCCCATTGTTCTCTAATTTGTGTAATATCAGATTCTGGTAATGGAGATGGATCTTGAAATACCTGAAACATTAATTTGACTCTTGTAAATGTGCAACATGAATAAAGTTAAATAAACCTAACTAATGTTAAAAGCAATTACCTCCGTCCAAGAATCAATTATACCCGCACAAATTATGGCTCTCATCCAATACATAACATAGTAACCACATTCAAACGAGTTTGTTTGCTTATTACACTGAAATGATGAAAAAAACATAATGTTATTTTCAAAATTTAAATACAAACAATAATTATGGTATTCACTTATATAAATAAGTTTCTAACCTTAGGATAAATGAACTGCAAAGTCTTTGTTCTAGGTTTTCCACTTAGAACATTAGTTCCAGAACACGATTCTAAGTGAAAAAAGTGATATATTATTCAATATGTATTTACAATTTAAAAACATAATTAATGAATAAAAGATAAAGTTACCCTTGTAATAAGATTTTCATTTCTTGACTCGGTTTCCGATGCAATGAACAAAACCACACGACAGTGTAATCCCGGGGTATGATTACAATTAACTGCCAATGGGACCTACATTGTATGACATAAAAATTAGTTACAAAAATATAAATTAAAATATTAACCCTTCAATGTATGGAGCCAAATATATATGTCTTTTTGAGTCACTCATCCATGTTTGCATATATTGTTGGATTCCAACCTTTGTATTACCGGATTTTTGGATGGATTGAGGCTCAATAAATCCGTATACTTCGGATTTTTCTTGTTCCAGATTCAACTTGTCAATGTACCTAAAACAATTAATTATAAGTTGAATATAATTATTATAATCTTAGAAACATAAATGAGAATGACTTACATTGCCCACAATTGTATGATGAAAATGTTTAACATGCAATTTCTCCCAGCAATTTCTAAAGCATCGGGCAAGGAAATGTATAATGGAACACTGGAATTGTCAATTCCAAACACTCTAACATCCCATATTATCTGACACGGTCTCTTCCTCAACCGTGGTAATATGGTCAACAACATAGAGATGGGATCATCATCACATTCTGTCAAATCCTCATCAATAATAGGTTGTTTTTTATGCTTAGCACGACGCAAGTCCTCCTAAACAAATGATAACAATTAATTAAACATTTATATAATTATAATACTAGAAAAGAGAAAATAGACAATATATATATATATATATATTACCTTGGTCTGTGCTGATAGTGGCATAACCAAACGTCTTGGCCAAGCCAAGAATGTCCCGCTTGCCTGCCCCACTAATTGAATCTCTTCATTAGGAAAAGGCACTGGAGCATTAGCATCATGAACTTCATCAACTACTACTTGTGTCCAGTCTGCCTGTAGAGGGACTCCATGGATGGTTAAACCACCCTCAAAAACTCGACCAATAGCCACGAGACGTGGGGGGTCATCTTCAAAAGGTTGTTCAATTTTTGTTTGAAAAAGGTTGTTCAATTTTTCTGAGAGTCATAGAGAACCTTAAGTAGAGAAATTAGGGTTTGGGAATTGGGATTTTCGGAACTAGGAGTATTGGGATTAGGGTTTTCGAAAATAGGTTTAATTTGAAGTTGAAAATCAAAATCTGACTAAAATAATCGATTAAATGAAGTGTTAATCGATTATTACAGACCCAAAATCAACAGAACCCCAAAACTCTCTGTTTTAATCGATTAAAAGCCCTGTTAATCAATTAACAGCCATGGAAGGGTTTCGCAGAAAAGAACGGTAAGCCATGATCCTATCAAAATCATCTAACTCACCAAACACGTTAATAACATCTTCTCTTATAGGAAAATGTGCAACGTTTTCCCAAATATCATCATCAAGAATAATTGTTACTCCTTTTACACGAGAGGTAGCAATTTGATCTCTGAATTTGAAGCTAGAGTAAAATACCCTAACTAAGTCAGGATAATACGTACCTTGCATTTGGATGAAACAAGGTCACACTTCAAATAAATGTAAAATAAAACATTTTGGTGTTCTTAAAGGTAAATACATTTGGGTTCCTATTGTTAAATAATTTGTTTGTCTCTAACCCCAAGGACCCAAAAGTTATGGGGACCTAAGTTTACTATGTTCTTGTTTTGTAGGAAACTTCCAAATCAAAGAAGTCTATGTGGTATCTTGATAGCGGATGCTCAAAGCATATGACTGGTGATAAAACAAAATTTGTGAGTTTCAAAGCCAAAGAACAAGGATATTTAACTTATAGGGACAACAACAAAGGGAAAATTCTTGGAATTGGAAATATAGGTGGTGCAAACACTTTGGAGATTAAGGATGTACTTCTTGTTGATGGACTAAAGCATAATAACATATACTTGATTGATTTGGATTGTATACATGATTCTAGTATAACATGTTTAGTTGTTAAGGAAGAGAACCCTTGGTTATGGCATAAGAGAGCAGCTCATATAAATATGCATCATTTGAATAAATTGATATCAAAAGACTTAGTTGTTGGTTTGCCTAAGTTAAAGTTTGAAAAAGATAGGTTATGTGATGCATGTCAAAAAGGTAAACAAGTAAAATCATCATTTAAATCAAAGAATGTTATTTCCACTTCAAAACCCCTAGAATTATTACATTTAGATTTATTTGGACCTTCTAGGATAAAGAGCTTTGGTGGAAATTATTATGGTCTTGTGATTGTTGATGATTACTCTAGATATACTTTGACATTTTTCCTAACAATGAAAAGTGAAGCTTGTAAGGTCTTTAGAAAGTTTGCAAAACAAATACAAAATGAGAAAGACTTAAGAATTAAAGTTTTAAGAAGTGATCATGGTGGTGAGTTTCAAAATGAAAAGTTTGAAAATTATTGTGAAGAAAATGGAATATTACATAACTTTTCTGCTCCTAGGACTCCCCAACAAAATGGTGTAGTTGAAAGGAAAAATAGGTCACTAGAGGAACTTGCTAGAACAATGTTAAATGAATCAAATGTTCCTAAATATTTTTGGGCTGATGCAGTTAGTACTGCTTATTATGTTTTAAATATAATGCTCATTAGGTCAATTATAAAATCAACTCCCTATGAATTATTAAATGGTAAAAAGCCTAATGTTGCTCATTTAAAAATATTTAGATGTAAGTGCTTTGTGTTAAATAATGGAAAGGAGAACTTAGGAAAATTTGACTCAAAAGCCGATGAGGGCATTTTCTTAGGTTATACATTAACTAACAAGGCTTACAGGGTGTTTAATAGAAGAACCTTAAATATTGAAGAATCTATTCATATTAATTTTGATGAAATTGTAGACCTTGGGGGAAATCCTCTTGAGTCAAATAAAGAACTTGCAAGTGATGATGAGTATATAAGAGAGGCTCTTGATGAATTGTATTTGGAAGAAAATGAGCTTTCTCAAACACCTGAATTAGCAAAAGAATGACAATCACCAAGAGGACTCTCAATGGACAATATCATTGGTGATATTTCTAAATGACATACCTTTGATGTGTGATAATACGAGTGCAATCAATCTTACTAAGAATCCAGTAATGCACTCTAGGACTAAGCATATAGAGATTAGACATCACTTTTTAAGAGATCATATAAGCAAAGGAAATTGTAAAATTGAGTATGTTGACACAAAGCATCAATTAGCAGATATTTTTACTAAGTCTCTACCCAAGGATAGATTCTATGATCTTAGAAGAGACTTAGGGATATTAGAAATAGCTTAAATTCTGCTTAATTAGACAGTTTCTGGATGATTGTAAGGATATAATTCATTATGTAGGATGTTAATAGATTATCATGTGTATAAACCTCAAAAATTTGATGTACTCTCTGGAATAATCGATTATTTAGAGTTATAATCGATTATTTGCACCCAAAACACCCAAAACATGACATTTCTCTCTGGATTAATCGATTAACTCGCCAGATAATCGATTAAAACCAGTGTTAATCGATTAACAGCTTGAATTAATCGATTAAATGGGTCTGGTACTTGTTTAATCGATTAATTCAAGATTTAATCGATTAAACCTGGCAAGTTTTGGTTCCTAGCCGTTGCCAACGGCTTTCTTGACCCTTATTCACTCCTATATGACCGTTGGAGATGCTTGGTTATAAATAGGGACCTCCATTTCACTTCTACTCACTTTTATCTCTTGAATTCAAGCTTTCTTGCCTCATTCTACTCACTTTGCCTCCTTTTGACATCACTTGTCCTCCTAAATCTTCTTGTTACTCTTCTAATCCTACAATGGTCTCATCTTCTCGTGCTAAAATTCCCACCAGAAGAAGATTTGCACCATCATCTCATCCCCGTCCTAATTCTGTAGAAGGATGGATCTCTGATGCTGAAGGCCGACAAGAATTTATGTCTTACTGGAAGGAACGTGGTATTATTTCTCCTAAGTTTCTTATTGGTGATCAGTTCATCAATAGGGGATTCAACTTTCCTAATCTCCTTGAAATTCAAGGAGTTCTCCCTTTCATCCAAGGAGAGCCAAGGTCACGAGTTCAATTCCTGGTGGGCAATTGTTAAGGGGGAGATTGTTGCGGATTGCACAATTGTCCCGTGGCACAGGCTAGGTGGGCCAAGTCACAATCGGTGGCGCAGGCTAGATGGGCCAAGTCACAATCCAAGTGGGATTCCTCGTAGGACAATTGTTGAGGGGGAGATTGTTGCAGGTAGCATCAATTGTCCTGTGGCGGAGGCCGGGTGGGCCAAGTCACAATCGAATCGTGGCGCTTGGGTTGTTACTCTTAAGTAAAAAGAGTTGCGCTCTGACTAATAACTATAGTTTTTGGCCTAGTGGTAAGCGCTCGATCCTAACAAGTGGTATTAGAGCTTGCTTTGATAGTCATTCAAATTTTTCAAAAATGGCCGGACAAAATCAAACTTTTGTCGAAGGTGCGTCTATCAACAGACTCCCACTTTTTGCGGGTCAAAATTATCCTTTCTAGAAAGTAAGAACGCAAACATTCCGTTGCGCGATTCTAACAGTTTATACTCATCAACCGGTGCATGAGCTAGAGCAGTAAGTCGTCACCACCGCTTCGGGACAAGGAAGGTTCCGAAGACAAAGACCTGCTGCACACAGGCAAAACCACTGTGCATGAACCAGAGCAGTAAGTCACAACTAGTCCTACAAAGTGGACTTTACCAGCCAAATGAGGGGTTCATACTCATCCAGTTCTACAATGGTGGACTGCAAACTCTACCAGCTAGATGAGGGGTTCATACTCATCAACCGAAGGATCGGCTACCGCAAGAAGGAGCATCTTGAGGTTCTACCACTTGTCAGCTGAGGGGTCGGCTACCGCAAGAAGGAGCATCCCAAAGCTACAAGCAACCAGATGGGGGTTCATACTCATCAACCGAGGGGTCGGCTACCGCAAGAAGGAGCATCCTGAGGTTCTACCATTCGTCAACCAAAGGGGTCGGCTACCGCAAGAAGGAGCATACTAGAAGTTCACACCTTTTTATCCAAAGGGGTCGGCTACCACATAAAGGAGCATCCCGGAGGCACACACATTTTTCGTCTAGAGGATCAACTACCGCAAGAAGGAGCATCTGAAGGACAGCCGGGCAAGAGGGTTAACTCCTTCACCCTCTAGTCGATCTTTTTGGCATGTCGAGCCAACAGTCGGCTAGTCAGGTAAAGGGGGGGCAGTTGTAGACCCAAAATCTTGTCCGACCTTAAAATAAAGAGCAGAAGACTTCTGTTCGAAGATGGGCAAGGCCTAAAGGTCCCTAAGATAGATCAATAGGCCCCTTATTAGAATAAGAAAGTTTTTTGTACTTCAAAAATAAGAAATTCTACTTAAAGGGTCGAGATCGCCGTCTCGCCACTTGTCAATGGCGAGATCGCCATCTCGCCAATCGCCAATGGCGAGATCGTCATCTCGTTTGGTGAGACCGCCATCTCACCATTTGCCGAAGGCGAGACCGCTGTCTCATTTGGCGAGACGGCGGTCCCGACCTGATTGGCGCAAATTTCTATAAAATGGGGGGACTTCCTCACCCTTTTCACAGCATTCTTCCACTTTTCCTTCTGTACTTTCTTCGAATTATTCTCCTAGGATCCCTCCGAAGCATTTTTGAAGTTTCTTAGTGTTCTTAGAGAGCGTTTTGTAGTGTTGCGAGGAAGAACAACCAACATTGTAGAGCGGGGGATTACCAAAAAGCACCCTATTTCAAAGAATTCATATAAAAACTTGCTTCGAAAGTTCCTACACACTATTTTCCCTACTTTACTACTTTCTTATATAGTATTGTTGTGCATTAATCACTTAGGATTATGTAGGCAATATTTTAATTTCTGCAATAAATAAATAAGGGTAAAAGTGCAATTTATAATTTTTATTTCTTCATATAAACAGTCCATCATAAGGAACCTGAAAGGGACGTCGTAGAGAAGCTAATACTTTCCCTACACGTAACTAACTCCCTTACCCAATTCTGGTTATAATAGTCAAAGTTAGTTTTTTTAAACCAATGCCTTCTTTTTCTTCCTTTTACAATGTTTCTGGATAAAACATTAGTAGCGACTCCAGAACCCTTTTTTGAAAACCTTAACTTTAGGTTCAGCCTAGTTATTGGACAACCTAAAAGCGTTGAACCATATATGTAAAAAATGCGAGTCGAAGCAAAACCATCACGTCACTCTCACCGTCTCTTTTCACAGCGGCATCAGTTATTCCACAGGCTGTATACATTTTAAATAAAAATAAAATATGCTTATCTTTGCCAATAGCGATCACTGAGCTCACATCACCTCCACCATAACCTTCACCTGCATCCAAATCCCTATCATCTCATTTTTAGCTCATTCGCTCTCCTCATCACTACACCCTCTCTGACCACCATGAACTTAACCATAAACACTACCCTCAAAGTCACCCCCAACCATGGCTACTCCACCTCCACAAAGACCCATCCTTGTCTTCCCCGTCGCGAACCACCACGGGCCACTTCCCAACTCTAACCACTCCCTCACCGCCTCACCTAAACCTCACCTCTGTGAAATCCCCAATTGATCTCTGTAATATTTCTTTATTTTTCAATATCTTGTAAGGTTAGGAATACCTTACACACTTCCACGCTAAAGCTTCACACCCACACTGCACACTACTCACTCACAATACCAACAAGGAAAATTGTCGAGGATTCACAGAAAAGAGAAAACTTTGATATATATTCCTTCATGGAAGCCAACCACGCTATATATAATTTTGGTTTACACAACTTACCCAAAATTATTAACTAACAGAATTATTAAACGGTTATCTATTACAGAGCATTATTACAAATATCCCCACCATCCAAAAAGACTTGCCCACAAGTCCTTGTAGTGTCGCGTACAAACTCGGGATGGTGTAACTTCAGAGTGTATAATTCCTGCCAAATAGCATCCTCAGGATTAGTATGAGACCATTGGACTAATACCTCTGTTATGGGTCTATTACCCTTTTTCCTCAAGCGTCGATCCAAAATTGCTAAAGGTGTAGGCTGCATTTCCCCATCTTCATTGTACATAGGGAGTTCGGTGGATACTGGATTGTCCCCATGATGTTGTTTTAACAATGAGACATGAAAAACATCATGAATTCGAGATCCCATAGGCAGATCTAACCTGTAAGCGACCTTCCCAATACGTTCTAATATTTGAAATGGGCCATAATATCGAGCGACTAACTTGTGAAAGGATGTGTTGGCTAAAGTCATTTGTTTATACGGTTGTATTTTCAAATAAACGAAATCACCACAAGTAAATTCTTTATCAACCCGTTTGGGATCAGCATATCGTTTCATACGTTGTTGTGCAATATGTAACCGATGCCGCAAAATTTCAAAAATCTGGTCTCTAGTTTTCACCGTATAAGTAACTGCTTCCACTAAAGAATCTCCCTGTAGAGTTAAATTCGGTACTATAGGTGGATAGCCATATAAAGCTTCAAATGGCGTCATCGTTGTGGTCGTATGGTATTTGGTGTTGTACCATAATTCTGCAGATGAAATATGATCAGCCCATTTGGTAGGTAATTCTCCTGTAACACAACGTAAGTAGCCCTCCAAGGCTTTATTAAGAGCTTCGTTTGCCCATCCGTTTGTGGGTGGAATGCTCGTGGATCTCAATAATTTAACTCCTTGAGTCTTCATTAATTCTGTCCAAAAGGAACTTAAAAAAATACTATCTCTGTCGAAATGATTTCGGATGGCCAACCATGTAATTTAACCACAGAGTCATAGAAAACTTGTGCTACCGTTGCAGCTCCATATGGATGGGCCAAAGGCATAAAGTGAGCATACTTAGTGAACCTATCACAGACCACAAAAATGACTCGTCATACCATTGGATTTTGGAAGGTCGACTATGAAGTCCATTGAAATGGATTTCCAAGCATGGTTGGGAATGTCCAGAGGTTGTAATAGACCAAGCAGGTTTCGTAAAACAGATTTATTCTTCTGACAACTACTACATTGTTGAACCCAAGCTTTAACTTCTTTTTGCAGACCTTTCCAATAAAATTGATCTTTAATACGTCTATAGGTGAGATAAGCCCCCGAATGTCCGCCTACCACAGAATTGTGAAAGTGATTCAATATGTTAGTTTTTATGATATCATCTGCTCCAATAACTAACTTTCCTTTACGACGAAGAAAATTTTCATCAAAAGTGTAGTGCTTATATGGTTCTTGTTGTACTCTTATTTTATCAACTAACTTCCGCAGCTTCGAATCTGTTTTCCAAGAATCTTTTGCCTCCATAAATAATTGAGAAGTCACATGGAAAATAGCAGCCAATGTCCCTTCTTGCGGTCTTCTAGAAAGAGCATCAGAAACTATGTTTTCGTTACCTTTTTTATATTGAATGACAAAGTCTAATCCCATTAACTTTTCTAAGCCCCAATTCTGCATAAGCGTCGTTGGAGGTTGCTCCAATAGATGTTTTAATGCCTTTTGGTCAGTCTTGATTATAAATTGCTGACCTAGAAAATAATGTTGCCATTTCTTGATGGCAAATAAAATAGCATAAAATTCCTTCTCATAAGCTGAGAATAACTGATACTTTGGTCCCATGGCTTTACTAATAAAGGCTAATGGATGGCCATTTTGAATGAGAACCGCACCAATTCCTACACCTGAAGCATCAGTCTCAATAGTGAATGGTTGTCCAAAGTCAGGTAAGGCCAATACCGGAGCTGTAATTAATGCTTGCTTTAAAGCATTAAAGGAGGACTCTGCTGTCGTAGTCCAATTAAATTGCATCTCCTTCTGTAGGAGCAAGGTCAAGGGTTGAGCAATTTTACCATAATTATGAATAAACCTGCGATAGTATCCTGATAAACCTAAGAATCCACGTAACTCCTTTGCATTTTTCGGTTGTGACCACTGTTGAACTGACAAAATCTTCCCTGGCTCTGGTTGTACTCCTTTAACAGATATTAGATGACCCAAATACTCAATTTGTGTTTGACCAAAACTGCACTTTTTGAAATTGAGAACCAAATTATTAGCTTCCAATATTGTCAGGGCAATCCGCAAACATCGTATGTGATCTGTCCAAGATTGAGTATATACTAAAATATCATAAAAAAAAACCAAAATAAATTTCCGAAGATGTTCACGAAATATGTCATTCATTAAATTCTGAAATGTTGCAGGAGCATTACTTAATCCGAATGGTAAAACAACCCATTCATAGTGACCACTATGAGTACGAAAAGCTGTCTTGTGAATATCTGTTTCAGCCATACGAACCTGATTATATCCACTACACAAATCTAATTTAGAAAAATATGATGCACCATGCAATTCATCCAACAAATCTTCAATTAGAGGAATAGGAAATTTGTTTTTAATGGTTAAAGCATTTAACCTCCGAAAATCAGTACAACATCTCCATGAACCATCCTTCTTTTTGACCAAAACCAAAGGTGAAGCATAACAACTCCCACTTTCTCGAATAAACCCTGTAACATTTCATCTTGAAGTCTTGCAATTCGTATCGCATCTTGTACCGTTTGTGGACTGTGCACACGGACTGCCCTTTCTAATTCTCTTGTTAAACCAGACAAAAAAAAACTCAAAGCAATATCTTCAAAAATAACCACTCTGGCTAATAATGAATCATATTTTTCAAGATACTCCAATAAGGCTCCATCATGTTTTAGTTTTGCTAATTCCGCAATGGGATCATCAATAGCCCCGAGATCAAAGCGATTACCAGTGTCTTGAATAATTTGTCGCCATGTTTTGAATTTGTTTGTAGGATTCTGCATATAATGGCGTTGCCAAGCAAAGGCTTTACCATCCATGGATAACAGTAATAACCTGCTACGTTGTGTCTCTGGAGTTTGTTCCAAATCAAAGAATTGTTCTGCCTTGGCATTCCAGTCTCGAAAATTTGACCCATCAAACGTAGGAAAAGGTATTTGTGCCCGTTCCAGTAATGAAGATCTTGCAGGAGACGATTCTTCCCTCCTATCTTCCTCATAAGAACCATTCTTGGACATTTGCGATGACTTGATTAATGCCGCCAGTCCCTCCATAGACTTCTGCATTCTTTCCAAAGATAATTGCACCGATTCTTGATGATCAGTGAGAGTCTTTTCATAAGAATCCATACGAACTTCTAATTCTTTCATAGTCACCATCGTCCCCAAGCTAACTGATACCAATGTAATATTTCTTTCTTTTTCAATATCTTGTAAGGTTAGGAATACCTTACACACTTCCACGCTAAAGCTTCACACCCACACTGCACACTACTCACTCACAATACCAACAAGGAAAATTGTCGAGGATTCACAGAAAAGAGAAAACTTTGATATATATTCCTTCATGGAAGCCAACCACGCTATATATAATTTTGGTTTACACAACTTACCCAAAATTATTAACTAACAGAATTATTAAACGGTTATCTATTACAGAGCATTATTACAATCTCCTTAACCCGAAGTCGTGCACCCCTCACTCCTCCATCGTGGGCCATTGCGTCTCACGCCACCACCATGAACCCCACCACTAGCCATTGAGTATCATCTCACGCAACTTGTCTCATCTCCCACGACCCCCACTATTAGGGTTGGGTCAAGATAGGAGCTCAAATGGGATATGGACTAAGAAGGAAGGCTTAAGAGATGTGCGGCCCAAATTTGTAAGGGTGAAAATAGTAAAAATAGGCTTCTAATATTGAAGCAAATTAATATTTGGGCCCAACAGATTGGTAGAAGATTTTTGGGTCGATGGTTTAAGTTAAAAAAAATTCTATTTGGGTTTGAGGAGGTGAAAATAACAAAAAAGACTTCAAATAGTAAACAAACTTGAAAAAACTTTTATTTTTATGATTTATTGGGCCTAATTTATTTTTATTTGTTTTATTTTGTTAAATTAGACAGCATAACAAAAAACAAGTTACAAATAGTAACGAGTCAGAAAATTTATTATTATTATTATTACTATTATTTTATCCAAATTTCAAATAAAACTATTCTATTTTTTTCTTAAAAATGATTTAAATTAGTATATCATTATTAATATATTGACAATTAAATTTCAATAATTATCAATTTCTTTTCTCGAGTGTTATTAAATATGCAATATTATTGTCATTAGATTAGGAAGAAAATATTTCATAAAAGTTTAACCACTTTGGGTAGTAAGAAAATATTTCATAAAAGTTTAACCACTTTGGATGCACATCTAATTTGGTTGTTATAAAATTATAATAATCACTTCAAATATACTTATGAGTTGATTATAATAAAATATTACAATATATATATATATATATATATATATATATATATATATTAAATCCAAAGAAATTACAAGTATAATAATTTAAATATTTAAATTACTTTGGATGTACTTTTGATTTAATTATTACTCAAATTATAAAAATAATAATCACTTTAGATATACTTCTAATTTGATTATTAGATAATTTTTCAACTTTATAATAATTTCGGGTATAACATATAGTAAATTAAAATAAATTATTCACAAATATTTTTACGAAAGAACTACGTTACTATGATTCTTCGAGTGTACCTGGGGATACGTAGGAGCATGGAGATAATCTCTATCGAGCAAAAGTACAAAAATATATGATATGTTATTTTAGTGGCAACATTTAATAAATATATAAGTTTCGGGGATAAAAATAGATAATTTTAAGATATTTAACTTTTCACGTCTAATTAAAGATAATCATTTTTAGAAGGGATGTTATAGGATGCTAATACCTTCCCTACACATAATCGACTATCGGATCTCATCTTTATTTCGCATACCACTTTCTTTTCTTTTGGAGGTTTTTTTCCGATATTTTCCTTAAAATAAATATTGGTGGGAGCTCCATTGTTTTTCTTTTATTTAGAAAATTAATTTTTTCATCCAATCGTGATTTTGATTAGGACAAATATATTTTTATTAAATTTTAATTTAGCAGTTCAATTAGGAGAATAAATGGGAAAGGAGACAAATAAGTAAGATAGAAAAAAAAATGAATGAAGGAAGAAAAAAACAATTACTATAAACAATAAACCCGTCTATTTTAGCAAATAAATTCATGTTTATTTGAGTAATTTTTTTTTAAATATATCATTCATGCATATTAATATATCAATAATTCCATTGCCCTTTCAAAACAAATGCCGGCATACTAAGATATGATTTTTCAGTGTAATAAAAATTTTAATTTTCATAATTTATAATAAAATTTTAAATATCTTTTTAATTTTCATCAAAGTTATTCATAATAACTTTTTTTTTTCTCTTTACAATTCATTGTCCTTTTTTCTTAAGAAATTTGAGAATATGAGAAGCTTATGGGAAAAATTTTATTTCTCATAAAAAAAATTTAATATTACTTATAATTGCACTTTATATATTTTAGATCTTAATATATAAAAAATCATTATTCTACAAACACAAGTATCAAAGACAGATTTCAATTATCCAATATAAATTAAAATATTGTAATCACAAATTTTAAAATTAAGGTGTTCAACTTATTTAACAGAAGAATTTTACACTCTTTGTCAAACTTGAATATTGGTGTAGAAGAAATTTTGTTCCCAATCTCATTGTTAGTCTAGATTCTAAAAAACCGTTTTAAACAATGAAATTGGTTTGTGCTATCTATTCTAAAATTAGTTAGTTAATCATTTGGTTGTGTTGTTAAAATTGTCTAATTTTAATATCGATATTAAAATTATTTTAAATTTTTTATTTCTTATGTAATATTTTTTTCTCATTTTACTCTTATATAGTGTATACATAAATATGGAGAAATACTTGGAAGTAATAAAACCTAATTTTCATCTATGGTAAGTTAGTAATGTTTTATTGGTTTAACTTAAGTATCTAATATTTTTTTAATGGTAAGAAATATTAATGAAAAAAGTATTGAGTAGTGAAGAATGCACAACCATTTATCATGTTTAAATAAATAAAAAATTATTGATTAAAAATTAGAAAAAATAGTATCAAAATATGGTGGCTTCATTATTTCTGGTTTTTTCAATATCATTGTCTTTATTTTCTTCTTAAAACTTATTCAAATCAAATCTATGGTTAACTTTTACATTTAAGTCAAAATCTCATGTTTTATTTTTTTATATATATGAAACCCTCTTATAAAAGTCAACATCTTCATCAACTTAGAAAAATTCTTCAACTTGGGTTATTTTGTCTTCTTATAAACACGTGTGAATGTCATCTTGTATATTATTGAATGAGTTTTCAACCCTCTTTGTTATACTAGTACCACATCTTTCTCAAGAAAGAGAAGAAGATGATTAAGTGAAATTATAAAGAAAAAAGAAAAAAAAAAGCAAAGATTTTATTAAAGTTAAATGTTGATACTAATTTAAAAGAGAAGGTTGAAGACTGTTTCGGTAATGCAAGATAAAATAAATAAAGTTGAAAAATATTTCAATATTGATCAAGATGTTGGCTTTTATAAGATATTTCATAGAGAAAGACATAAAACAACAAGAGATTTTGACTTAAATGTCAAAACTAAATGTAATTTTGATTTGAATAAGATTCAAGAAAAAAAGTGGAAATAATGATGATGAAAAAGCTAAAAGTAATAAATATTTGACACTTTTTTTTTCTAATCTCCGTCATAGTTTTTTTAATATAACATGATAATAAATTATTATCTTTTCTTCATTACTCAAGACTTTTCATTTCTTTTTAAAGTTTAGGAATCCTACCTCTTCAATATTTTCGTGACTTCCATTAATATTTCTTAGCATTAAAAGAATATTAGATATTAAAATATATATAAATTAATCTAATAAAATATTAGTAACTTAGGAAGACAATATTAGGTTGTATTACTTTCAAATCCATTCCCATATTTCCGTTCACACCTATTTAAAATTAAAATTACGATGATAATAAATAATTTTATTTATTTTGACAATAAATAAATTGATGATATAAATAATTAATTTAAAATTATTTTATCATAATAAAATATTACTCATCTTATTAAAAATATTAATATTTATAAATTAAATATGTTTTTTATTTAATAATTATATTTAGTTATAATATTTTTGAGTTGTGACAATTAATTAGATTAGTAATTTAAAAAAAATTTATTAAAAAATATTTTAAAATAAATATTTAATTTTTTTTCTTATTAATTATAACATAATAATAATAATATTTGTAACATCTCAAGTTTATCGTATAATATTTTTTAAAATATAATATATCAATATTAAATTATAGTATTTATGAATTATTTAAATATTTTTATTTTTTAATAATAAAAAAATATTTTATTAAATTTTAATTTATTATTTTTAATTGAATAATAAGATGAAGTGAGAGAAAAAAAACAATGATAGAAAAAAGAAATAAATGTAAAGAGAAAAAAATAAGAAAAAAAAGGAAAAAGAAGAAAACATATGTATTATGATAAATAAATTTATCTTTTTTTATTGAATTTTGTGTATGAACAATGAATAGATCTTGGATAAATAAATTCAAGAGGATGTAATTTTTCTTTTTAAATATATTATTTATGATATTGATTCAAAATTTTCTTCCACGCTAGTATTGAAGTATGACAAAAGAGGATAAAATTCTTTTGCTAAAATAAATTGAGCACTTTCATTTCATTTTTTGGATTTGTGATTTTAAGATTTAAATCTATATTAGATAAAGAAAATTTGTATTTTGAGAGTAATGATATTTTGAAGTTAATATGCAAAATATACAGAGTAAAACTATAAGTGATATTAAATTTCTTTATGGGAAACAAATTTCTTTCCATAATTTTTCAAATCAAAATTTCTAGTAAGATTTTCAAGATTAAAAATAATAAAGATGTTTCATTAAAGTCGAAAATATTCCGAATTTTTCAAGAATGAGTTCCTATTATTTCATCAATCTTTAGCCTATGTTGAAGGGTCTTTGATAAAAAGATATTCCAACGATCAATTCAATTAATGAGAATATAATTTTTTTTAAATGAGTCGTTCATCTAATGGATTTTTTTAGGCCTGAACCTTTTATTTTTCACTTACCTTTAAAATAAGAAAAATATTTTATATTCTCGTATTATTTTTCTTAAAAAATAGAAAAAAAACTAATACTTAATTATGAAAAAAAAGATAAGTTATTGTAAATAATTTTAATGAAAAAAAATGATATGAAAAAATATTTATGATAAGTTATAAAAGTTAATGTTTTATTTATTTATATAATTAAATCTTAAACGTCGTATATTTCGAAACAGATAAAATACAAATTATAACATTGATGGTTATATATATATATATATATATATATATATATATATATATATATATATATATATATATATATATATTGTTTTTTTCTTCTGTTTCAAAGGTTAAGAATACATTACGTATAAGATCCAGAGATTAATAAATGAATTCATGTATAAATTTGAATTGAATGAAACAAAATGATTAATTATCTTTAAATACAATTTATAAAAGGCTTTTGATTATGTTTAATAAGTGGATTCTTCTATGATTTTGAATTGAAAGAAATAAATAATATATATATATATATATATATATATATATATATATATATATATATATATATATATATATATATATATATATGCTTACTTTGTCTAAAATTTTAGATGAAGATTATATATGGGAATGTATTTTTATTTTTATTATTTAGTATATACTTATCTTTACATTTTACTATATAACACATTTTTTTAACAACAAACAAAACTGTACATTATTGAAATAAATTTTAACATGTGATTTTTTTTAATTGACGTATCATCTTTCAAATGTTAATTTGCGTACAAGTAATGTCTTTATACACATTTGATCATATTTTTTATATTTGAATTCGACATCATTAATTTAATTATAAATTCATTTTAGTTTTGAAATTAAAAGTATTCAAATATATACCACAATAGAATATATAAACCTAAAATTAAAAATAATTATACATTATATTGAGTTGTTCAAACTCCAGTCATAACATTGTAACGCTTACATTCTTGAGTTAAAAAGTTATATAATATAATGATTTATCTATTTATATAGATAATTGTTTACTCATTTTTCAATAAAATTGTTTCATTTATATATATATATATATATATATATATATATATATATATATATATATATATATTCTTTATCTTCTTTCCTTACGCTTTTCTTTCTTACACTTCTATTTTATATGTGCTTATGTTTCTTCTTTATATCTTGGTATTAGAAATGGTATCGAGCTAGAAATTCAAAAAGTTGTGTTGATTATATATTTATATGAATAAGTATGTTAAGTGGTTGCGGCTCAAGCTAATCCTCCACATCAAAAAAAAATTTAAGTATATTGGCTGGAAAATGAATAGTTAACCTTTTCAGTTTGAGTTTTTTTTCTTTATGAGTAAAAACAAATTCAGATCACTATAGTCAGGTTCAATTTCTGATAATTTAGTATAATAAAATAATGTCTCGTATTTTGTTTATGAGACTATTTTGTATTCTATATATAATATTTTCTTAAAACTAAACTTTTCCCAAAAAAAGAATTTTATTAATTTAAACATTGTCTAAGAGTCTTTGAAGAAATATGAGCGTTGATAAGCCGGAATAGGTAGTAAATCTAAGTGAGTGACCGTAAACCCTATGGTGTTTCTGAGCATCTTAGACCTTTGCCCAATGATGACGAGATTAGTAAAATTACTTTCAAAAGGAAAAGAAAAGTTAGAGGAAAATAGAATAACAGAAGAAGAAAACAGTAGTATGAATATAATACACCATGAATTAATTATCAAAGAAATAGAAAATCAATTGAATAAATGAACCCTTCCAAAATTAAAAATATCTACCATTTATAAGACAAACTGGAAAGACATGTTTAAATCAGAATATATAGTAAAAACAGTAGATAAAGAAATTGAATTACAATCAAACTATAGAAAAATTTCATTAATAACTAAAAAATTAATAGTAGAGCATATAAAAGAATATAGATACATCCATGTAGAATCTATTCAAATAGCAATAAAATCCCTCTTTAGGAAAAGGAATAGATACCCTATGTTTGTAGCCCTTAGGGACAATAGACTAGTGAAACTGGAAAACCAAATATTGGCCATGTTTGAAACAAATCTTCACAACCGACCAATATACATAAATAATTACTCAAATTATTCAATAGTCCTTAAAAGTCTTCATAATACAAAAAATAATATAATCCTAGATATAAAAATATTGGAAAATGTATGGAATCCTAAATCAATACCCATAGCTATAGTATATAGAATTTACTATAAAATAATGAAAACCCAACTAGCTCCCAGTGCTCTATTAATGTCTCCAAGGGACGAAACAACCATGTTATTAGTTAATCTTGAAAAGGCTAATATCGTAATACCAAAAACCTTAAAACATACTGAAATATCTAGTGGTTTTAGTTGGAAATTAGAAGATTTATTAGAAGCTGAACCCCCAGAACCAGTTGAAGTAGAATCAACAACTGAATATAAATCAGGAACCGTAGAAGTATCTTTTGCACCATTAGAAGAACTAATTCATTAAGAGGAACATCGAGCATAAATACTTTTGTAACAGCTAGAAGATCCATAGATCAAACCAGTTTAATACATCATAGAAGCTTAAAATTAAAATACGACCATCCCTATGCCAGAATATGAATACGAAAACAAAGAAACTCATAATTCCCCTACAGCTTCAGAATTAAGACAAGATGAAAGCATAATAAATGAAATAACCAACTTCGAAATAAATAAAGACTTGATAAGACAAGAATTTCTCAATGAAAAGAATCAAGAAAAAAGAAAATGGTTCTTCAAGACTTTTAGTCAAAACGAATTAAAAGAAAATAGAGAAAAATATTACACCTACTTAGAACTAATTCAAGAAAACATACCCAATTTCAAATGGCATGGGCGGCTGAAGGATTTGGGAGGCCTAAAGCAAATTTAAGAATGAGACCTTTTAGTAATAAAATAATTTATGTAAAAATGTATCATAGTTTTATTTAACATTTATTTTTTGAGCTTTTTGTGATGCAAAATTATCTATTAAATTGTTATAATTAATTTTATTTAACATTTCTTTTTCAATAGATAATAAAACCAATTCATTTAATCTTTGTTGAGATATGATTGGTCTTAAATAATTTTTTATTATTTTTAATTTTGAAAAACTCCTTTCAACTGAAGCAACTGATACTGTAATTGTTAACATTATTCTATAAGGTATATATGCATTTGGAAAAGAATTTATTCTTTTTATATAATTAAAAATGTCAATTGGTTTATCATTTTCCAATCCTATAATTTCCTTTAAGATATTTAATTCTGAAAATAAATCTAATCCATTAAGATCCAACAAATTATCATGTTTCAAATATTTTTCAAGGTTTAAGCATTTTTCTTTCAAAAGTATATAATCTAGTGATTTTAATTTTTTAACACTAAATAAAAAAACAAAAATACCTTCATATATATTAAATTGTTCAAATCTACTTTGAAGCATGATAATTTCTTTATCTACAATATACAAAAAGTAATCAATTCTTGAAAAGATTTTACAACTTCATTATCAATATTTTTATCAAATTGTTTCTTTCTATGACTAATACGTTTTTTCACGAAACTTAGACTTTATATCCATTTCAAAAGCAATTTCCTTAGTAGAAATCAATGCATTTTCAAATCCATTTTCTCTATAATTTTCAAAAAATAAAAGGAGACCTTTTAATTGTTCAATAGCTTCATCATTGCACTTATCTTTTGATTGTAAATTCTTACTAACTGAATTAACTGCAAATAAAATGTCATACCAAATATTCATGCCTAACAAAAATTCAAAATTTTCTAATTCATAAGTTGCTAAACAATCAACTTCACTTTTTATTTTAGGATCATCACTAGCTTCAACTAATTCAAATAAAGCATCTCTTATTTGTGAAGTTTGAAATCTTACAGTTTTCACGCTTTCAATACGGCTTTCCCTACGTATTTGTGACAACGATTTAAGAGTTAAGCTATGTATATGGTCTTGTAAAAAATTTCACCTTTTCGTAGAAGAAGAAAATAAAGTATATATACATTGTAACACACCAAAAAAAGATGTAGCTTTAGGACAAGAGTTAGCCATATCACAAAGTACTAAGTTTAAACTATGACAACCACACAAAGTATAAAATGCTCTAGGATTAATATCAAGAAATCTTTTTTGCACACTCTGATGTTTTCCTTTCATATTAGATCCATTATCATATCCTTGTCCACTAAGGTCGTTAATATCAAGTCCAACAATTTTTAATTCATCTATAATAGCATCAAAATTACCTTTTCAACTTGTATCATCTACTTTTAAAAATTCTAAAAAATACTCATTAACTTGTATTGGAGTTGATGAAATATCCACACACCGTAGTACAAAAGACATTTGCTCTTGACGACTTATATCAGAAGTACAGTCAAGTATGATTGAATAATATTTTGCATCCTTAATTTCTTTTATAATTTTTGTTTTGATTTCACTTGTTAACAAATTTATCAACTCATTTTGTATATTATACCCAAGGTAATGGTTATGAATTTCATCATCTTTAATTTGACGAATATGTTCTTACATGATTGGATCAAATTCTGCAATCATTTCAATTAGACTTAAAAAAATTTCATTAGCTTCTTGATGTATCTTTTCATTGTTTCCACGGAAGGCTAAGTTATTTTTACCAAGAGTTTTAACAACTGCAATAATTCTTAGCAATACCTTTCTCCAATGTTCTTTATCTCTATTTATTTGATCTTGAACATATTTGTCTATTGTTTTATTTTTTTTGTCAATCTCATTTCCAAATCAATACATGCATTCATGTTAGTAATATGCTCATTCGTTATTTTATGACTCTTCAGCTTGACACTAAGATTTTTCAAATCCCAACTACCTTAGTTAACTAGTTTACTTGTACAATAAACAACATTAAATAATTTGCAACAAAAACAAAAGACTATATCCACTCTAGAATAAATTAGCCATCTTCTTTCGTGCTTCTCTCCATTAGACAATATTTGAATATAATTTGATGAAGAAAAGTGCCTAGAATATTTATCCTTTGGAAAATCTATATCAGTGATTTTAATAGGGCCCTTTTCTACTAATAAATCTCTCAAATTTGTATCAATATTCTTCCATTGGCTTGGATCATATATATTTTCATCAATAGTAGAATTATCATCTATTCTCTCAATCTCCTCCTCGCTATCATGGGTTTGAGAATCAGAATTATCCTCATTACTAACTACTCTCTTTATTGTTTCTTTCACCTATGTCTATATTGTTATTATCTTGTTCATTCAAAGAGCACTCACCTGTATTTTCTAATTCATTTTTCTTATCTATTTTTATAAATTTATCCATAGCTCCTTTTTTGTGATGAAATTAAAGTATTGACTCTTCTCTTCTTTTGGAGTTTTGAATAGTCTGATTCATATTTTCTAGTTGACATATCTATATATTTTTATATGAAATAAAAAATTATAATATATAAAACACTACTAAAGATAAGTATATAAAAAAGAATGAGTCGAAACAATAAAACCTGGTTTTGGTTGTGAGTTATCAAGAAAATAAATTGTAAACAAAATTGAACGAAATTGTAAAGGCGTAAACGATAAATGGTAAATTGTCGTACTTGTAAAGAAAGAAATGTCAAATAGCTTCTTGCTTTAGTTGCGTTGCCTCCTTCTTCCCCTTAAAATCGAGTGAAATCGAAACACACACAAGCGAACGCTAACAACCAACACAAGTACACAACATATAAGAGATGACTCGGATGAGAAATTGAAAATATTGAGTCATTAACTAATGTATTATGTGTATGTATCAAACACTCAAACTGAGTAGTCTGAAAAGTAAATGTAAAGAAAATGAATAGACGAGAACTAAAAAGTCACATGGAGAGAGAAGAGAAGATAAAAATTAAAATTAATTAGTAAAAGAATAAAGATAAAAAAGAAAAACTTTTGGATTTCTTTAACTATTAATATTAACTAACCAATTTTTTTCTTAAAAGAAATTATGATTTATTAAAAAAAATTGTTAGAAATAATATTAGTATTAAAAAAAAATTGGGAGGCCTTTTTTTAGGGGGCCTAAAGCAAGGGCTTTAGTCGCTTGGGCCTTGAGTCGACCCTAGGCATACTAAAACAAAAATTAGAAAATAACTCTGAACAAATAGTCGGATACCACTCGGAAATATGGAATGAGGCTCAAAAGAATTATAGCACCATTAAAAAGGAAGTTTTAAGTATAGTTTTAAATATACAAAAATTTCAACATGATTTAATAAACAAAAAATTCTTATTAAGAATTGATTGTAAATCTACAAAGGAAGTTTTGTAAAAGGATGTAAAAAATATAATTTCCAAACAAATATTTGCAAGATGGAAAAGTTTATTATCTTATTTTGAATTTAATATAGGATTTATTAAAGGAAAAGAGAATTCGATACCAGACTTTTTAAGACAAGACTTTTTGCAGAGTCACAACCATGGCAATCCCATCAAAAAGCCCAGCCTTAGCTGAATAGTCTAAAACCCTGAAAAGCCCAAATTCATCTAGTCTTTCTCTGGATGACTTTGCCCCATCTTATTCGAAAACAATATCTACCCGAAAACTTCTCACCTCAATAACCACCCAACCAAATAGATTCACGGTATTAACCCCACAAATCCCTAAAAACCCTACCCAAGAAAAAATCGCGAAAAAAGAATTTCATATAAAAGACGGATGTCATAAACTAGTCATCCTAGAAGAAGAATAGAATCCTAAAGACCCCCAGAATATAATAAAAAAACTAGCTCCTCTAGGATGGAGTTGGATTCCTAAATCAGAAAATCTAAAGAAAACTAAAAAAATTTATCGATTAATTCTAATAGACACAGGATCCGCAGAAATAACCCTCATTCCCAATGAAAAAGACCCTTCAATTTCCAGTTATTCTAAGTTAAGAATGCTCATAATATTATCATATCAAGACTGGAATCAACATCCTTTCACAGATAAGAGCTTTTCGAGGCCTTTGACCCTCCTTCATACAATTACTTTGATTATCAAGAAGCTTGGAGTAAGATCCTTCTGGATACTAACCATAGACACTCTTGGTATATCTACTTCAAAAAATAATTACCTTTACCAATACCCAACTGGTTTGTCCAATGGTTCAATCACATAGGACCAGTCCAATCCATTATACCTGACCAATCATGAAAATCTATCAAAAATACAAAGGCCTCACTCTGAATTACCCCCTTCATATCAGAATTATAAAATTTTGCTCCTCTATGGGAATAAGCTGGTTATTGGTCCATCTCCTAGAGGTCCACTAACACAAGGAAGACACTTTTCCAAAAACCCTGTGCTTGAAGACCAAGGTCTTTTGGTGGAAAAAAATTTGAAACCCAATTTGTCGAAGAAAAATTCTCAACATGGATGAAAATGGGCCTTATGGCCCGATCCACCCCAATACGAAAAATAATTCCTTCAATCGAAGAAAAGGGAAAAGTCATAATTGATTTATCCAAAAGGTCGTCTTCTATGGAAGAAAAAACCCAATTAAAACAGAAGATGTTCGAAGTATTATCTTCCTTTTAGGCTCGGATGATGAAGAAGAAAAAGAAAGTGAAGTCATTATTAATCTCTAAGATACTCAAGATCCTTACGAAGAAGAATAAGAAGAAGAATTTGACTTTAGTCAGTTCTAGCAATCACTATAGAAGAAATCAAAAGAATATCTACAGAAAAAGATTTATCAAATCATGATAAAATTAGAAGAATTATCATTTTAAACTTGATTATATATTTTATAAAATAATAATAATTATTTTTAAATAAAAATAAAAGTAATATTATTTTATTTAATATATATATATATATATATATATATATATATTATAAATTAATTTGATAAGAGATTTATTTATTTTAAGAGTAAATATTGAAATAAGTATCTAACAATAACTTATTTAAAGATATAATAGTTAAAATTAATTATTATTTTAAATTAATAAATTACTAAAATACAAATTATCATAGTAAAAAATAAATTTCTAACTCTTATTTTAATATTAAATAAATTCATTTTCTTATAATTTATATATTATAAATTATTATATTTTAAGTAAAATTAATTTCATTAATATAATTTAAAATTTAAAAAAATTATTTTATTGCGTAATATAAGATTAAATTAAACTAAAAAATATAATCTATTTTAAAATATAAGTAATTATTAATTTTTTTTACTTAATCTATAAATAAATCAATCTATATTGAATCATTTTAAGTCTAATTAGCTCATCCAAAAACAACTCAGAAAAAGTTAATGAACAGAAAACCTAACATACTAAAACAAAGAAAGATAGAGATTTTCTTCTTGCTCTTATAAAAATGTATTTGATTAAAACCAAATATTTTTAAAAATTAACATATTTGGAAAAATATTCTCCATAAATTATTAGAAAGCTTTTGAATTACATATTCCAAACAGTAAACAAGGGATTAAAGGGTGTTCCAGGTTTATAATGGTAAATATGCATTTTTTTAATATTATTTGAAATTTAGGGTAAAAAACATTCTAAAAATGATTATTCAGAAATATGATTTACATAATCCCGAATATATATTATAGAAAATAAAATTTTATGTTGGATTATATTTTAAAAAAAGTACAGAGTGTCGTAAGAAAAAACGGATAGATCAATTGTGTCCAAGCCCAGTACTTTAATTTAATATGGACATATCCGAAATGGGCTCCTGAAAAAGTATAGGTGGGCTGGGTCTTTGGAGTTTATCAAAAATAGGATAAAGGCCCATTCTTCCTTCTTGCATCTTCGCACTTTCTTCTACTATAAATTTATATGAAAAGGCAATAAAATCTTGTTTGTGGAGTATTCCGAATTGAAAAATACGATAAAAAAATATTGGGTGAATGAATCCAGAAATAAATAATATTTTTAAGTTCCATATCATGAAATATGAAACATAATTTTACCAAAAATGAATCTAAAATTTTTTCAAAAAGCTAAATCTGAAAATATTTTACGAAACGTAACTTTATTATTATGGAGAAGTCAATTCAAAATATTTTCGAAAAATTGATTTCAAAATTTTTTTGAAATTTTTTTAGAAAAATCAATCCAAAATATCTTAATTTTTTTTATTTGGAACACTTTTAAAAAGACTAATCTGAAATATTTCTAAAAAATTATTTCAAAAAGTTTTAAAAAAGACAAATCCAGAATAACTTTAAAAAACTTATTCTAAAAAAATAATATTATATTTTTTATGAATATTTGGGTATAGTAAGAATATAGATAAGGATGCATGAAGAATGTGTCATCGATAAATCTCAAAGTTTTAAAAACACTTCCAAAAAATACTTATAGAATTTTCTCAGCAACAAAATTTATGCATTTATAATGGGATTCAACTTGTATAACCTAACCTTACATGTGAATTGATTAAGAAAATTTGAATGGGTGGATGAAAACCAAGTCAATAAAGAGAATGATAATTTTGCAACATTACCCAACTTAAGGGGTTATTTTTTGAAAAAGAAAACCGGAAAGAGACTGCATTGGTAAAGAAGAGAGGGCAAATAGTAATTGTCAAAACTGAACCTATGAGAATTGGGCTAACCCAATATGCAGTTTTACTCCGGTTAGCGACAGAAAGATTAATTTTATTAGAGCTTTATATTTAATAAAATGAAGGCTCTTGTTTCCTCTACCTCGTAATTTCTTCCAATACTTTTATGTCTAAAGTCAAATATCTAAAATATACTTCCAATAATTTTTTCTAACAATTAAATATAATTAATCATTAATATTATGTATGAATTATATATTTTTGCACTCAAATTATATAAACAAGTTCAAATTGCTCAATTTAAAACTGTGGCGAAAATGAAGTTAAATTTTAGAAAAGCCAATCCAAAAATGTATTTCGGATTGAGTGCTCTGGAATGTGTTTCCATAAAGATCAATCAGAAAATGCATTTTGGAATGTATTTTTGGAAAAACTAATCTAAAAATACATCCCAAAACACCAAATCTGAAATACATTTTTAAAAATACATTTTAGAACACCCAATCTAAAATGCATTTACGTATTAGCTTTTCTGAAAATACATTCTAGATTAGGTGTTCCGAAATGTGTTTTCGGAAAAGTTTTTCTGAAGATGTATTCCAAATTAGGTCCATCTAGAATATAAAGATGAAGATGGGGTGCATGGAGCAATTATGGGTGCAGGGAAATAACAGCCTAAAATAAATTATGTGCAGATTATTATTTAGATGGACACGTCGTGTTTCTTATTTGTTTATGGGCTTCTATTTACTTATTTCAAAAGTAAGAATGAGCAAACTATTCAAAAATAAATATTAAAGATAAAAATAGAAACTCTTGTTATTTGAGGAAATGAATTATATACATATTATTGTTTTTTAATACAAAATTTTGAGAAGAGACAAAAACTTTTAATAAATTAAATAAGAGATAATATTATATTTCATCTATGCGAGGGAAAAAAAAGTTAGCTTGTAAAATTTATTCAACAACACTCGTGCAAAATAAGAGTTTACTTAGTCGATTCAGTTTTACCCCAACACACGTATAATGTAAAAAGCCATAGAAATAGCATCACCATGAACGTAACCTTTTTAAAAAAATCACATTCTTGTGTCATCTAATGATTACTCTATTAACGAAAAATATCAAATCAGTAATTAAGTAATGATGGTATTTTTCTATTTATGAAAATGCAATGATGCTCTTTTTTTCACCTTTGCATCATGATACATAGGACTTGCTATGATCATCATGGGTTGGTGTCCTCTCCCACAGAAAAAAAAATGGTATTAATATTATTATTATTATTATTATTATTATTATTATTATTATTATTATTATTATTATTATTATTATTATTATTTTGGTATAAATTGATAAGAATGTGAAGTAAAAATGTGAAAGTTGAGAAAAAAAAAAACCCATAATCCTCGAGTTAAAGAAGATTAGACTCTATGATGTGTCATCAATTAATCCTATCAAAAGACCGAACATAAATTTATTAGAGGAAGCATAATTGTATGATGGGAAGCATGTGTTAGAAAAAATGGAATTTGTGTAACCCTAATTGTTGTTGAGGTGGTGGAAGTGATAAGAGAGTGAGTGGGGTAGTACAAGTGTAGTGTAGATAACGAAAGATAGGGTTTTGAAGAAGAGCGTAAAACCTGGAGAGAAAGTGGAAAATGGTGAAGCCAAACAGGACCTTGACCCCAAATGGGGAAGTTATTCTAAAATGTGAAGGGAGGCACATGGTCCCCTAAAAGGGTCAATTTGCCAACGAAAAGGCCCTCCACACCCCAACCATTATCAAGAATTGGGACCCTCCATCAAACCCACCATTATTTATTAGTGATAGCCTTTTGCCCACGCCTAATCTCACCCCATCATTTCCCCTTACCCACACATGCACATATGATTAGACAAAAGCTACTTAGGTTATATTAAGTTCACTAATGATCATGTGACCAATTAATATATTTTTAATAAATAATAAATAAATATAAAAAAAAATAATTAAAGAGTGAAAAGATAAAATTATAAATATATACTTAAATATATTAAATAATCATTAAATTTGAGAGGATAAAACCATAAATTATATAAAAATTACAAAACTAGGGATTGAGAAGATAAAATTTTAAATATATAAGTAAATATATTAAATGTTCATTAAATTTAGGAAACCAAAATTATAAATTACATGGGAGTTACAAAACTTTGGGAGACCACAACCCTCTCAACTCCCAAGAAAATTCGTCACTGGTTATATCAACACCATATACTATTTTAATACTTAATCACCTTCTTTCAACATGAAATTAGGATCAATAAGTGTTCAACTCATTTCACTACGTGTCTCTTCAATCAAATTTTTAGTTCCAGTTTTGTGAATGGAGAAATGTGATTGAGATAACAAATCTTATTAAAGATAATTTTTTTTTTCTGTATAGAGATTAACCGACAAAGTAATAGGATGATTTGTATTATTATTATATTATTAAAGACTCAATCTTTTTATTTATAACATTTGTTTTTAATTATTAACCTTTTAGATGAATTTTAGTATTTTAAGGTATTAATATCTTATTCTTGGTAAAAATAAAAAATACATGATGTAACAAAACAAAATTGAACATTTCATTCCATCCTTGAATTTGTAGAGTTTTGTCGTAGTGTTCCTTGAACAAAAGGAAATTAAAAAAAAAAAACACTAAAAATATAAATGGATAATCATGTTAGTAAAAAAAACAAAACTTTTGTTCACTTTTAAATGCTATTTTAGCTTTTTAAATTAGTTATCTCAAAGAGTTTGTGAAATTATACGTAAATTTTGAAGAAATTTTGTTTGGAAAGATGAGAAAAATAAAGGGGCTAGTTTCGAAAACTCCTAATTTAAAAAAAAATCCTTTATATGACATTGACTTTTTTAGTAATAAGAAAAAAATTTGGAGAGATTGTGAATAGTAAATATTTTACACAACAACTTATTCTCAACTCTATTAATAGTCAATGTTCTTATACAATAGATATCTATTTTTAAAGTTAAATAGGTATTATTAAGATTGCAAATAAATTTTTATTTTTTTTATTGGTTATCTAAGGTCTTTTTGTGAACAATTAATGTTGATTATGCTCATATCTTTGATTATGTCATTAGTATAGAGGATGTGTATCATGATATCACTCTAATTTATTTACCCAATTTTTGAAAGATGTTATAATTGATTTGGAAGATAAAAGGCTTTACTTAAGTGACCTCATTCAAGATACTATTATTATGATAATAAATTAAATTGAAGAACAAATGAATCTTGAATGCTGGAGATGGTTATGGAAAACTAAAATGCAAAATATCAAGTTTATGTTATTCTAAGCATGTCATAATTTTGCTCTTTGGCAAAAATGTATTGCATCACAGGGGAATTTTCCTTCCTTATCTGTCACATATGCCAATTAGGAAATTAAAACTTTTTTTTATATTATTAAAGATGGTAAGTTTTCTAAACCCGTTTTTACTTTATTTATCAATGTGAATTACTTAAAGTAGATAACATATGGGCTTAAAAGTTAGTTTCTTTATGTACACGGTGACAGTTTCATAATTATGAAAACAATTTCTGTTTATATCTATTAAAAATTGAAACAATATAATAAGTATTCTGCATATCAAATTTTTTCATACTTATTTCTTCTTTCTATTTTACTTCTCTTTGTGCAATGTTTTATCATGTTTCTTCTTTTTCATTTTCGATTTTTCTATTCTTAATGTCTTCATACCCTTTTTTTTTTTCATTTTCGATTTCTCCGTGACCAAAACAAAGAATTTCACAAAAACTTTAAAATTTTAGTTTTATCGATTCTTTCTCATACTAGAAATAGGATTAATGGATTAATACGTTTTTCAGCAAAATTTTTAATTCATATATTTTTGAATTAATCAATTAAATTTATTTAAATAAATAAAGAACGTTTTAAGTTGCAGTTTTAATCAATTAAGAAAGTTTTTAATATATTAAATCGTTCTTGACTTAGTTTTGAAAAATGTGATTTAAAAATTTAACTAATACACGACTATGTTATCAATTAAAACATTTCTGCAAAATATCCAGAGTTCTTTTAATTGATTAAATCACATTTTTACAAGTTAAAACGTCTTTGGAAAATATTCAGAATTCTTTTAATTGATTAAATAATGTTTTTATCAATTAAAACATTTCTAGAAAATATCCATAATTCTTTTAAACAATTAAACCACGTTTTTATTAGTTAAAACTTCTCAAAAAAAATTAATAGAACCATTTTAATCGATTAAAAAGCTTTTTATGAGTTAAATTCATTTAAATTTAGTTATTTTATTCAATTAAGTCATGAATTAACCAATTAATACTATCAAACACTTTCAAAATTTCTCTATATAAGAGATTATCACCCACGCTTCAAAATATACTTTTAAGAAATCATTCAAACAATCTTTTGAGTTTTGTTCCAAGAGAGAAATGTGCTTTATACTTTAGAATTCTTTTGAAACCATTCTTGATGCTCTTTGTTCATATTCTTGAAGAAACTCATTTTGTGATTGGATTGTTGCTTCTACATATTCACTAGATTGTTATTCTTTCTTCAAACATCTTAATCTTTGATTCTATTCTTTGTATTTTCGGTGTTTAGAATTATGAGCACTCGTTTAAGGAACTGGAATTGTAGTTGTTGTTATAGGTTCAAGAACTTGGTTGTAGTTCTTGGTGTAGATTGTTATTCTATTGTCAGTGTTTGTAATCAATTGAAATTTTGATTAGTGGAACTCAACTAGAATTGATTGAGAATTGGATGTAGCTCAATTGGGTGAACTAGTATAAATTTTGTTGGTATTGTTCTTCTTTCATTAAATTCTCTTATTCAAGATTGTTGTTCTTTGATTCAATATAAAATTGATTTCATTAAAACTTTGAAATTGGTAATTTGTAATTAAAATTTGTGAAATTCTTTTATTAGATCAATTCACCCCCTCTTTATCTCAACCTATATTTTGAACAATTGGCACCAGAGCTGGGTCTTGAAAATTATTCAAGTTTTCAATCCTAGAGTTTTTTTATAAACTCCCATTTTCTGAAGGGACATCTATCAATAGACTTCCATTGTTTTGTGGTACAAATTATCAATTTTGGAAGATTATAATAAAAATATTTATTGAATCAATTGATAGAAACATATAGAATGTCATTAAAATTGGTCCATTAGTTACTGATAAAGAATGGTTTGCATTAAGTGATGATGAAAAGAAAAAAAATTCAGCATGACTGTACTGCAAAAAATATCATAACTTATGTTTTTAATATGGATGAATTTTTTCAGGGTTTCTCAATGCAAATCTGCCAAGGAAATGAGGGAAGTATTAAAGGTATCTCATGAAGGCACAACTATATTAAAAGAGCCAGAAAATACACCTTAATAAGAGAGTATGAATTGTTCAAGATACAACAAGAAGAAAGCATTGTTGAGGTCCAGAAAATATTTACCCACATCATCAACCATTTGATGGGTCTTGGTAAGGTGTTTGATAAAGAAGAGTTGGATATCAAAGTGTTGAAATGTCTTGACAGGTTTGACAACTCAAGGTCACAACAATTTCAAAATCCAATGACCTATCCACTATGATCATTGCTTCTCTGTTTGGAAAACTCAGGGAACATGAAATGGAAATTAACAGATTCAATAAGCAAGAAATCACAAATCACAGAGAAGAAGGTCAAGAGCATAGCTCTCAAAATAAGTGAGAAAGATGAAGAATTTGAAGAAGAAAATGAAATAGAGAATTATCTTGGTCTGCTTGTCAAAAAGTTTAGCATATTTATCAAGAAAATAAATAAGGATAAACCTGTGCAAAAAAGGTATGTAAAGAAATCATATTCAAATTCTTTTAATTACAAATGTTATGGATGTGGCAAATAGGGGCATGTTGAAAGTGATGAAGATCTTATTGAACCTTATGATAGAATGAAGATCTTGAAGATTTGATGAAGTCAAAGGCTCCTTGGATTAAAAGGTAGAGTGATTAATGAGTCTGCATCAATATTAATAGGTATAATCATTCATTCTTCTCTGTTGCATGAGGGTTCATCATTTGAAAGAATTTGAAAATGCCTCTAAGCATTTTAATTCGTTAAAAACTAGTTTAATCGAATAATATATTCTTAAGACTAAGATTTAATTGATATAATTAAAGATTAATCGATTAAAATCAGTTAGGAACATTCATGACAGAGTTTTAACAGATGTATTTTCGAATTAATCAATTAAAACCACTTAGAGCATTTACTCGCCATTGTTTTAATTGATACACATTCGAATTAATCGATTATTTTCATTAAAGAAGTATTTGAAAACCTTTTGTCAGTATTTTAACTGATATAACTTTGAATTAATCGATTAAAATCACTTGAAATGTTTTGAAAAGTGTTATGTCAGTAATTTAACTGATGTAACTTCGAATAAATCAATTAAAATCACTTGAAAATGTTTTGAAAAATGTTTTGTCAGTATTTTAATCGATGTAACTTTGAAATAATCAATTAAAATCACTTGAGATGTTTTGAAAAGTGTTCTGCCAGAATTTTAATCGATATAATATCGAATTAATTGATTAAAACAACTTAAGGAAATTTTTTACAAATGTTTTAATCGATTAAATCAGACTTTCATCAGTTAAAATCACTTATGAAGTTTTGAGAAAATGTTTGGCAGAATTATAATCGATTAAACCACAAATCAATCGATTAAAATGACTTAGAGAATTTTTGTATAACTGTTTTAATCGATTAAAACGTCATCACACCAGTTAAAATAAATCTGAAAAATGGTCAAGCACATTTTAACCGATTAAAAGAAGTTTTAATCGATTAATCAAGAAATAATAATCGAATAAAAGAAATTTTTAATTGATTAATTAAACCAGTTAGTTAGAAAATGACTTTGTATAAACAGGATTGCTTCAGTGTTTTAAAACACACCTTTGAGTAATCAAACAAGCAATCAATATAGAGCTTTTCAAGAAAGAAGTGCGTGAGTTTTTGTGGAGTTTTTCAAAGTTCTTTCTTGAGGCATTTTTGCATTCTTACTTGTGAAGAAACTCATTCTGTAGGAGCTGCATAATTCGGGTTTGATTGTTCTAGTTTCTTCTCTTTGTTCTTTTCAATTCTTTACTGTATTATGGGTGTTTGGAAGTGTTGGGCATTAGTTCTGCAGCTGTAATTTGGCTGCAGGTTGGTTCAAGAATTAGATCTTGGTTCTTGGTGAAGGTTTGGTGCAAGAACTCGAATTTGGTTCTTGGTGTGAATTGGGTGTTTTGTGATTCGGGTTTGTAATAAGAAACATAATCAATCTAGTGGAACTCAGCTGGAATTTGGTTGAGAACTGGACATAACCCTGTGGTTTGGGTGAACCAGTATAAATCTTGTGTGTCTTTCTCTAAACCTTTACTCTCTTTTATTCTGCTTGTGCCTTACATAGAACTTCTTGTTTTTCTTGGTTTAAAATTTGATCAGAATTCATAATCTTTGAAATAGATAATCTGTATTCTTAAAATGCGAATAAATTTCAAAGATCAATTCACCCCCCTCTTGATCTCAGCCTACATTTCTAACAATTGGTATTAGAGTAGGGTCTTGAAAATCACTCAAGACTTTCGGTCTAGTTTTTTCAATGGCTGAAAACAAACTACCTTTTTCTGAGGGTGCTTCTAGAAATGTTTGGGATGTAATTGTAAATGGTCCACTAATTACAGAAAAAGAATGACCCAGCTTAAATGATAAAGAAAAGATAAAAGTTCAAAGTGATTGCACTGCTAAGAACATAATTACATTTTCAGGGTGTCTCAATGAAAATCTGCAAAGAAAATGTGGGAAGTTCTTGAGGCTATCCATGAAGGGACAAATGATGTCAAAAGAGCTAGGAAACATACTCTCATCAGAGAATATGAATTGTTCAAAATGCAATATGGAGAAAGTATTGCAGATGTACAGAAGCGTTTCACTCACATCACCAATCATTTAATGGGACTTGGTAAGATTTTTTATAAGGAAGAATTGAATGTCAAAGTATTAAAATGTCTTCACAGGTCTTAGCAGCCTAAGGTAACAACTATCTCAGAATCAAAAGATCTATCCATCATGACCACAACTTCTTCATTTGGAAAACTAAGAGAACATGAAATGGAAATTTTAAGGTTTAATGAGCAGGAAATTTCTGAAAAGAAAGGTAATGTAGACCCCAAATCTTGCCCGACCTCAAAATAAAGAGCAGAAGACTTTCGATTCGAAGATGAGCAAGACCTAAAAGGTCCCTAGGATAGACCAATAGGCCCCATATTAGTGTAGGAATGTTTTTTGTATGCAAAAAATAAGATATTTCACCTAGAAGGCCGAGACCGTCGTCTCGCCATCGACAAAGGGCGAGACCGCCATTGGTGATTGGCGAAACGACCGTCTCACCACTTTCCAATGGCAAGACCGCTGTCTTGTTTGGCGAGACAGCATTCTCGCCATTTGTCAAGGGCGAGACTGCCGTCCTGTTTGGTGAGATGGCGGTCCCAACCTTGTTAGGCGAGACGACGGTCCTGACCTGATAGGTGTGAATTCCTATAAAAGGGGGGTGACCTCATCCTTTTCACAGCATTATGCCACTTTCCCTTCTGCAACTTTCTCAAATTCTTTTCCTAGGATCCCTCCGAAGCATTTCCGGAGTTTCTTAGTATTCTTAGTGAGCATTTTCTAGTGTTGCGAGAAAGAGTGATCAGCACTGTAGAGCGTGGAGGTTACCAAAAAGCGCATTTCTTTACCAAGAATATTAATACAAAAGCTTGTTTCGAAGGTTCCTACACTTCCTATCTTCTTTTATCATTTTTTTTATTACATCTATCTGTGCATTAGCTATTAGGGTCATATAGTCAACATTTTAAATTCTGCAAATGAATAAATAAGGGTAAAAGCGTAATTTTAGAGTTTTTATTTATAAAATAAATGGTCCATCATAGGGAACCCAAAACGGGCGTCGTAGGGAAGCTAATACCTTCCCTACACGTAACTAACTCCCTTACCCAACTTTGGTTATAATGGCCAAAGTTGGTTTTTCTAAACCAACACCTTCTTTTTTCTTCCTTTTCCAATGTTTCTGGATAAAACATTGGTGGCAACTCTAGAACCCTTTTCGAAAATCTCGCCTTTAGGTCCAGCTCGGTTATCAGACAACCTAAAGGCGTTGTAACATCACTTTAAAAAACGCGAGTCGAAGCAAAATCATCGTGTTGCTCCGACCGCCTCTTTTGATGGCGGCGACATGTAAGAATATAACTCTCAAAACAGAAGATAAAGAATTTAAACAAGAAAGTGAGAATCTTAGTCTACGTGTCAAAAAGTTCAACAGATTTCTCAAGAAAAATATTCAAGATAAAGATAGACAGAAAAGGTATGAAAAGAAATATGATTCTTTCAATTATAAATGTTATGAGTGTGGTAAGCAGGGACATGTGAGAATGGAATGTCCTGAGAAAATCAAGTATCATGACGAGAAGGAAGAAAAGATGAAAAAGAAAGCATATATTTCTTGGGATGAAAATGATACTTCCTCTACAGAAAATTCAGATGAAGAAGAAGCAAACATTTGTTTGATGGCCAATCAGAATTTTCAAATCAATAGTGTAAGCTCTAATTCATCTACTAATTTCTTGAATTATAGTTCATTACAAGATGCCTTTAATGAAATTCATGAAGAAGCTAAGAAACTTGAAAAAGAAAACAATAGATTAAAAGGCATGAATAACTGGTTAAAGAATAAAGTTGACTCTCTTGAAAAGAAAATACTTGAGGACAAGAAGTTTTGTGAATATATCTACTAATTGTTTTCCAGTTTCTATGAAAATAATTCATGATAATTATGATTGTTTGTGTAATAAAATCAAACCTTGTGAAAAATGTCCAGATTTACAAAAGAAGATTGAATATTTGTTAAAAATTGTTTCAAAGTTTACACAAGGAAAAGTTAATCTTGATATTATTCTTGGTTCTCAAAAACTTGTTATTGATCATGCTGGAATTGGATTTATACCTATCATTAGCAAGAAAACTAGAAAAACCATAAGTCACGCTTCATATAGAAAACCATACTCGTCATCATTTATTAAATGTTTCTATTGCATGAAAAGAGGTCATTCTGTAAAATTATGCAAAATCAAGAAATATACAGTTCCAAAAGGAAGATTGAAGTGGGTTCCTAAAAGATCATTTCAAATAACTTGAAAGGACCCTATTATCTTCAATGGGTACCAAATCTTGCAAAAAAATTTGCAGGAATAGAAATCTGAAGATTCTTTGGTAGCCATACGACAAAGAAGTATTCTGGATGTGTAAATGATTAATAAAAATCATGAACTAATAGTTTTAATTGATATTAAATAATTTTTAATCGATTAAAATACTGAATCATTTACCTTTAATTGATTAATTTCTCAAAATAATCGATTAAATTCATTTACGAGAATTTCGAGAAATTATCCAGTATTGTTTTAATCAATTTTTCTACAAATTAATCGATTAAAATGTTCTCGGAATTCAGTATAGGTTTAACGCTTCGTTTTAATTGATTAAAAATGATTTACATCGGTTAAAATTAGTAATGGTTAAAAATTAATTGATTCTTTCTCGTTTTAATCGATTAAAATTCTGTTGTTATTTCATTAACCATATCCAGCACAAAATTAATCGATTCTTTCCTATTTTTAATCAATTATTATATTGTTTATGTTATTTATAACCATTAATCCAGATCAAATTAATTGATTAAATTGATAATTAATCAATTAATTGGCTCTTGGAAATTTCTTTAGCATCTCTTAATTGTAGAATTTTGAAATTCAAGAAGCAAATTAATAAACAAATTGCAAGATTCAATTCTCTGCTACATTAAAAGTCATTGTTGACCAGTCAACTCCTATCTCCTCAAAAGATCAAAATAGCTTATGTATTTTGTGCACCCATTGTTCAAGACTTGTATCTTGTTTATGGTCAAGGAAACACAAAAGCTAGAAACTCAAAACAGACTTCATTGACTAACTTTCAAATTTTAGAAATTTATCAAATGCAATCTCTGTTTTTCTGTACAAATCCTTGTCAATTTTAGTTTCTATTATCTTCTCAATTCAATTCTCGTTCTTCCCTTCAAACAAAATCAATCTTTTCTTCAAAATTTTGAGTGAATATGTTCAAAAAATCAAAATCTGGGAGGAAAAAGAAAAAGGAAGAATCCTCCTCCGTTGCTGGAAATCAAGGGGGCCACCTTGAAAACTGGTTTAATGGTGATATAGAGAAGATGAACAATTTCATCACTCATTTTAGCCAAAAACAGCTTGTGATTCCTAAATACATTCGGTTTGCATGGATGGATGAAGAAGACTTTACTCCTCTGAGAAGACAATTGAAAAGTAAAAAACTGAAGATTTTTTAGGAGTACACGGGCAACATTCAACCTGATCTTGTAAGGGTCTTCTATGCCAACCTCATTGTCAGTGGTTCCACCATTAGATCACAAGTCAAAGGAGTCAACATGTTGATTACTCTTGAGGTATGGGAATAAGTGGCTAGACTCCGTGATGTTGGTGTCAAGGTGTCCAGAGGAAACATTGCAAAATTACCAGACTTCAATAAAATCCAAATTTTCCGCACTTGCCTCAATGACTTGGTGAGGATCCTCAATGCTGGAAAAATGAGGCTTGAAAAGAGAATTTTTTTCCTTCATTATTGCTTGGATGCTCACACCAAGAGGGAGCAATCATGCTTTACTCAATGAAAGGGATTTGGCATTCATGTACTGTATTACAAATAATATCCGTGTCAACTGGGTTTATGTCATCAAGGACCATATGATTAAGGCTAAAAGGCTTGTTGACTATAAATTGTCATATGCTATGTTAATTAATCAATTTTTTAGATATTTTGTAGTGGATCTTGCAGGAGAATACATGGAAACTCCAAAGACCTCCAATGAAGTTGATGACTCTACTCTGAGGAAAATGGGATTCATCAAAATTTCAAAGGCTAAAGTTGGGATATCAGGGGATGAAGATGAGGATGAAGAAGAACCTGATCAAGCTGAGAATCCTTCTTCTCCAACTGCTGAGGTTCCTCAAAAAATTGAAGATCATCCTTCTTATGAGAACATGAGATCCTACCATTCATTGAACAACCTGACCGTGGGACTCCACTCTCACAATTTGAACAAACCATGCTTTCTCAGATGGCTACACTGTAAGAAAACCAAAGAAGGCATATGCAGATGACCTATCAGCATTTCAGCAAACAAACACTCAATTCTCCAACCTTGGGAATGAAATTGTTGATCTTTATACCAAAATGGAGGATATGCAATTGAATAAAGGGAATTGGGATGACTGATATCATCAACAAGGGTCCCTTTCTATAAAAAGCCTTCATTTACTGTTTCTTTTTGTTAAGTGGTAAAAAGTTGATATAATTATGTTTTGAATTATTATGAAATCACTTAACTTATGTTAATTCTAATATATTTTTCTCCCAATGTAGGATGAATTCAAGAATATCTTGATACAAGAGCAAGGAGCATAATTGTCGAGTACAATTGGACCAAAACTGGAAGGAGGAAAATATTTTTAGCATGAAAGTCGCTCGAGCAAGATAGATTCTCGCTTGAGCGAATATCAGTTAAAACTCTCTGGAAGTCAGTCGCTCAAGCGCCAGTAATTTTGCTTGAGCGAATGTCAGTTATTCTTCTCTGGAGCTCACTCGTACAAGCGAGCAATTTGTCGCTTCAGCAAAAATAGGGAACTTTCGCTTGAGCGAATGTTGTCACTTGAGCGAAAGATGCGAGACCCAATTTTTCCTATAAAAATATAAGATGTGTTTTAAGAAAAATAAGCGATTTTTGGGAGAAGAGGCATGACTACTGCTAGGTTTTCGTCCAATCTTCATCAATTCTTCATTTCTTCCACATTTGGAGCATTGTAATGGCCATCATGAGTGGCTAACTTCATTCTCTTGGGATTTGGTGTACTTCCTTTGAACTCTTTTGTATCATGGTGATATTTTGAGATATTAATCTATGTTTTGATGTTGTTATTCTTATCTTATGTGCTTTGGAATGATTTATTCTTGATATTTGGGGTATAATTGAAAAATATATCTTGAACCCTAGATCACGGTAAGAATATTTGTTACGTTAATTGCCAGGAATGGAATGAATGTATCAATTGCTTAACACCCTAACCCTAATGCTGGAAAATCTCTTAATTGTGTGCGAAATCAACATTTATTAGGTTTTCTTATGAATTTCATGTGTGAGAAATCAACATGGATGATTTGAGTAGGTGGCATCAACATTGTTAGGTTAATTGATGTTCTTAATTGACATAGTCATTGCAAAAGAGGGATAAGGAAGGAAGTCAATCCTAAGTGTCTTTAATTGATCTTTTCTAAATAATTTACAGTTCTTTGTCATTTATTTTCAATTCAACTCTTTATGAAAAACTCATTTTGTTTTAATCCACTTAGTAGGCATTTAATTAGGAATTTCCATTGAAACTGTTCCTCGTGGAATCGACTTTTATTTAATCAAAATACTATACTGTGATTGATAATTTTGGCACGCTTGCCAATAATTCAACATGTATTTCTGGCGCCGTTGCCGGGGAACGACGTTCCTTGGGAATTCTTTGTTTAGCTTATTAAGTATTTTATTTTTTCTATTTTTGTTTTATTTTGCTTAATTATTGTCATGTGCTAATATTTACTTGAGTTACTCTTTTGATTTATGCGTTTAAGAGGACAGGTGTCGCCGCCGTCCGAAGAGGCGGTCGGAGCGACGCGATGGTTTTGAAATGACTCGCGTTTTTTTGAAAGAAATGGTTCAACACCTTTAGGCTCTCCGATAACCGGGCTGGACCTAAAGACGAGGTTTTCGAATAGGTTCGAGGAGTCGCCATCAGTATTTTAACATTAAACACTGAAAAAGGTAAAAAAAGAAGAAGGCAGTGGTTTTTAAAAAAAACCAACTTTGGCCATTACAACCAGAGTCGGGTAAGGGAGTTAGTTACGTGTGGGGAAGATGTTAGCACCCCCACAATGCCCCTTTCGGGTTCCCTATGATGGACTAACTTAGAAAATAAACACTTAAAGAAATTATGATTTTACCCTATTATTCTATCTACTTGCAGAATTTAAATATCTACATGGCTCTATTATTTAATGCACACAAAGAAAGCGATAAAGAAAGCAATAAAAGAGACAGAGAATAGAGAAGGAACCTCCAAAGCAAGCTTTATATTAACTCTTCGAAAACTTGAGGACGCTTTTTGGCAGTCCCCGCACTCTATAAGCACGTTCCTCCCGCAAAATAAAGAAAAGTTACTCTATCGAGGGCTGGACGTCTCAAAAAGAGACTTCCTTAACCGATTTCAACTTTAACGGAAATCGGAAAGCTCACTCGAACCCCGGAATAATGCTCGGAGTTACTCTAAAGTGCCAAAAGGATTCCTAGAGAGTGGTAGGAGTGAAAAGGTGTGAAAATTCGGAGAAATGAGGCTCCTATTTATAGGGAACCGGGCCTGGAAAAGGTGGATGGCCGTCTGGACATAGCGGATGGACGTTCATGGCAAAAAGTGGCCATGGACGGCCATCCAAGCTAAGTGGACGGCCGTCCATGGCCTAAAAGTTGCCATGGACGGCCATCTGCCTGTTCTGGACGGTCATCCGCTTGTCCTGGACGACCATTTGCTGTCTCCGACGGATTTCTCGATTTTTAATGCCTCTAAAAACCCTTCCTATCTTAAATGGAACCTAGAACAAGCTACTAGGGACTTAATAAAGTCTTGACCATCTTCGAAACTGACGATCTTCGGCTTTATTAGAGGGTCGGGCAAGATTTGGGGTCTACAACAGGTATCTTCATAGCAGTTAGAATTTAATCCAGAGATTGAAAAAACCGCTCAGAGGAACCGAGGTAGAAGAAGAAGGGAAACTCAAGAACAAGCCACAGGAAAATCAGTTAACTCTTCTCCTACACTCAATTTACTAGATCCAATCATAGAAGACATGGCGGAGGAAGGAGCAAATCAAAATCCAAATCCAAATCCACCTAGGAGAACACTTAGAGACTATGTTATGCAGCAAGGTCCGAGACATTTCTCTAGCATTGCAATACCAGACAACCAAACATTGGAGATGAAGCCAGCTTTCTTAAGCTTGATTAGTGCTCATCAATTCACTGGACTGGATCATGAAGACCCTTATATTCACTTGTCTACTTTTTATGAGTTGATTGGTACCATGGGATTTAGAGCAACAGATATTGAATCTGCATACTTGAGATTATTTCCCTTTTCTTTAGCAGGAAAGAAAAAGGAGTGGTTGAAGGCACATCCTAATCAGAGTTTGTCTAACTGGAGTAATGTAGAAGAGAAGTTCCTGAACAGATTTTTTCCACCATCCCGCTACATCAAGGCAAAATCCAACATCTCTACTTTAAGACATGGAGCAGATGAACCTTTTTGTGAAACATGGGAGAAATTTAAATCATTATTGAGAAGATGCCCAAATCATGGATTTGAAGACATTGCTCAGTTGAATATTTTTATACTGGCCTGCGACCTGATACAAAGATGTTATTAGATGCTACAGCAGCAGGATCCATGCTAGATGTAGAAATCGAACATGCCACAAGAATTATTGATGCACTAGCCTTTACAGACCAACAGGCCCAACATGATAGACATTCAGTTCAAAAGAAAGGAATGTTTGAGCTTAACACTTCAGATGCTATGCTAGCTCAGAATAAAATTCTGACTAAACAGATGGAAGCATTGACTCAACAAATAGCGAAACTACCTTAATAAATACATGCTATCCAAGCCTCTCCTGATCAACAATTTATGAAATGTGACTTGTGTGGAGGTGATCATCCAAATGAACATTGCTCGTACCAGGCAACCTACAACAACAAGAAGCTAATTATATGGGTGCTCAAGGTAGTAGTCAAGACAGACAAGGTAATCTCCCTATTCCCAACAACTATCAAAATAATTTTACACAAGAATGGAGAGGGAATCAGAATCAGAATCAGAATCTTGGGTGGAAACAAGGTGTTCGGCCATCTAATCAGCAACTCTCAAACTAGCAACAGTCATATCAGCAACCTCCATATCAACATTAGCAGCAACAGTATCCTTCAATGCATGACAGAATGAGCAAATTGGAGGACACTTTAGAAAAATTCATGCAAGTTACTTTGTCTAGTCAGAAAAATACTGATGCTTCATCAGAAATTTAGAGACCTAGATAGGCCAATTGGCTAAATAGCTATCTGAGCAGTAAGGATGAAAATTTTCAACCAACACACAAGCCAACCCCAGGGAGCAATGCAATTCAATAAATACAAGGAGTGAAAAAGTTGTAGGTAAGGGGATTAGTGATAATCCAACTTTTAAAGAAGAAGTTTTGAGAAAAGAAGATGAAGAAGGAGAAATTGAAGGTGGAGAAGAAGAGGAGAATAATAAAGAAAAACATATCCCTCATAAGAAGAACGAAGAGGGAGAGAAAATACAAAAGATAGAAAAAGGAGAGAGTCAAAAACCATTTGTAGAGAAGTTACCATATCCCAAGGTTACCTCACAGATAGACAAAGAAAGACAATTCACCAAGTTTATGGACATATTCAAAAGGTTACAAATCAATATACCCTTTTTGGAAGCTATGGAGCAAATGTCAACATACGCCAAATTCATGAAAGAGCTCTTAACCAAGAAAAGGAGATTTACTAATGAAACAGTGGATTTAGAAGCAAGATGTAGTGCCATATTCCAAAAATCACTACCTTCAAAGTCCAAGGACCCTGGAAGTTTCACTATACCAGTCACAATTGGGACATTACCAGTAGGTAAGGTGTTGCTTGATTTGGGTGCTAGCATAAATCAAATGCCCTTGTCCATGCTTTAAAATAATATGGGACTTGGAAGTAAAACCTACAAGAATGACTCTTCATCTTGCTGATAGATCTTTAAAATTCCCTTATGGTGTGGCAGAGGATGTCTTGGTGAGAGTTGATAAATTTGTGTTCCTAGTTAATTTTGTTGTGATGGATATGGAGGAAAATGCGAAAGTCCCATTAATCCTGGGAAGGCCATTTATGAAGACTGTCAAAGTAATTATAGATATTGACAAGGGCAAGTTGAAAATTAGAAGTGGCGATAATGAAGTTAATTTTAATATGTTTGAAGTTGTACAACAACCGAAAGACAAGAAAGATTGTCTTAGAGTAGATACTTTGGAGGAGTTACTCATCTCAACTGAAAAACAAGATTATAAGTTTGTTGCACAACCCCAAAGACATCTCAATCTGACTATGAAGGAAGTTGTTCAAAAAGATGTACTGAAACCTCCTGAAGCAGGTATTATTTACCCAATCTCTGACAACCGCAAGGTGAATCCTGGGATGACAGTTATTCGTAATGAAAAGAATAAATTCATTCCCACAAGGATAGTCAAGGGATGGAGAATGCGTATAGATCACCTTGATCACTCACTTGCATGAGCCATAAAGCAAATAGGTGTCAAGCTAATGACGTTAATCAAGCGCTCCTGGGAGGCAACCCAGTGTTTTGAATTTGTTTTTCTTTCTGCATTTTAAGTTTTTTTGTGCATTTTTCTTCCTTTGGTTCTTTCCTTGAAAGATTGCTCCAGGTACACAATGAATTTCTCCTCAAGACTTTGAAGTCTTACTTCAATGGCCTGAGGATAGTCTAACTTTTTCAGGAGGGGGTGAGAAAGTATGCAGCTGAGGTTGAGACACAAGGTGAGGAGGAGATGACAAGTGAAGAAAATGAGGGAGGAAACTGACTTTGTTTTTAATGTTTTTAATTCCTTTGTTTTGAACATTTTTAATTTAATGTCTTTAATTGCTTTATTTTAAATTTTAATTTAACGTTTTTAATTGGTTTGTTTTAAAATTTGAATTCCTTTGTTGTCTCATACAATTTGGATGAGAGCCAATTATGAAATTATTGCTTATTGTCTAATTCAAATTTGGAACTTGAAGAAAAGCATTTTGATTGTTTTCAATAACAAGTGATTTTGGGATGATGAGTATGATAGTGAAAAAGGAATTTACGAGGAGAATTAGGAATTAACTGAATCAGAGAAGGTATTGATTGATTCTTTGTGTCAACACTTTATGATGATAACTGATATTGATTGATTCTTTGATCTGATTGCATGTTAGTGAGACTTGAAAATGATAAGGGCATTTTTTATTGTGTAGTAGTTATAACCCAGAGCCAAATAGTCAATCCTGCATTAATCATAGGACATCCATTTGAACCCCATCTGAGCTAAAAACAATATTGTTTCTTAAACAGAATCCCTGAGCCTAAACAATATTTATCCACCTTCCTATATTTGAAAAAGGAATTGATTATGAATGTTATTATTCTTCCTATTGTTGGGTATTGTTATTGTTGTCCTACGAGTATTGTTGGGGTGTTATATTCTAAAAAAAAAAGAGCATAAAAATTGTAGCTAAGTTAAAATGATAAATGCAAAGCATGAGAAAAGGAAAAATAAATTCAAGAAGAGGTGAATGATAACTTGTGAGATTATTAACTCACTATCATTGTGTTAAGAGTAAAAGCATGAAGTTTGAGACCTAACTTGAGGAAATGTTAAACATGAATCATTCATATGATTTGAATTTCTCAAATACTTTTGAATATCCCAAAAAAACCAATGATTTTTTTCTTAGCCCAGCCCCATTACAAGCCTCACTTAACTTATGTTAATTCTAATCTATTTTTCTCCCAATGTAGGATGAATTCAAGAATACCTTGATACAAGAGTAAGGAACATAATTGTCAGCATAATTAGAGCAAAACTGGAAGGAGGAAAAATATTTTTAGCATGAAAGTCGCTCGAGTAAGATAGATTCTCGCTTGAGCGAATATCAGTTAAAACTCTCTGGAAGTTAGTCGCTCAAGTAATAGTAATTTCGCTTGAGCGAATGTTAGTTATTCTTCTCTGGAGCTCACTCGCTCAAGCGAGCAATTTGTCGCTTGAGCGAAAATAGGGAACTTTCGCTTGAGCAAATGTTGTCGCTTGAGCTAAAGATGCGAGACTCAATTTTTCCTATAAAAAGATAAGATGTGTTTGGAGAAAAGTAAGTGGTTTTGGGAGAAGAGGCGCGACTACTGCTAGGGTTTCATCCAATCTTCATCAATTCTTCATTTCTTCCACATTTGGAGCATTGTAATGGTCACCATGAGTGGTTAACTTCATTTTCTTGGGATTTGGTGCACTTCCTTTGAACTTTTTTGTATCATGGTGATATTTTGAGATATTAATCTATGTTTTGATGTTGTTATTCTTATCTTCTGTGCTTTGGAATGATTTATTCTTGATGTTTGGGGTATGATTGAAAAATATATCTTGAACCCTAGATCACGGTATGAATATTTGTTACGTTAATTGCCAGGAATGGAATGAATGTATCAATTGCTTAACACTTTAACCCTAATGCTGGAAAATCTCTTAATTGTGTGTGAAATCAACATTTATTAGGTTTTCTTATGAATTTCATGTGTGAGAAATCAACATGGATGATTTGAGTAGGTGGCATCAACATTGTTAGGTTAATTGATGTTCTTAATTGACATAGCCATTGCAAAAGAGGGATAAGGAAGGAAGTCAATCCTAAGTGTCTTTAATTGATCTTTTCTAAATAATTTACAGTTCTTTGTCATTTAATTTCAATTCAACTCTTTATGAAAAACTCATTTTGTTTTAATCCACTTAGTAAGCATATAATTAGGAATTTCTATTGAAACTGTTTCTCGTGGGATCGACTTTTATTTAAACGAAATACTATACTGCGATTGATAATTTTGGTACGTTTGCCAATAATTCAACACTTTTATTTTCTGTTCTAAATATTTGGTTTGTAATATTAACTGGTCTTTAATCAGAAATACTCTTTGAACTCCTTTTAATATGATGAAGATGTTTAATTTTAAAACAAAAACTGAGTTAGAGATTCTAGATAGATCAAACAATACACATTCTGACGGTTTTAGTTGATATAAAATCATTTTAATCGATTAAATTCATTCACAGACATGTTCACATAGACAATTTGTATTGTTTTAATCGATTATTTCAAACTTTAATCGATTAAAATCATTTACAAAGAGGATCACATAGGCTATATGTCCTGTTTTTAATTGATTATTTCTCAAATTAATCGATTAAAAGCTCTAGGTTATAGAACTGTATCGATTAAAAGTGATTTACAATCAATTAATTTCACTGACTGGTTGTTACAATATGATATTGTGTGAATCTTTGTTTTTGATTTATCGCTTAATCTTGGTCTGTAAGTATTTACCAGTATGCTCTCTAAATTTTATTTTCTAATGCCATGTGACTGTTTGGATTAAATTTAGCATTCTAATAATATAATTGAGTAGACATTAAGGATCGTGAAATCCTTTTCATAAGAACTAAAACAATCGGCTAACACATTCATAAAACCTCTTGCTTATGATTGTTTTTATAAGATTAGAAATAGGAAATCTGAGTGCATCAAACATTACATATCACATTTTCTGAATGTTTTAATTGATATAAAATAGCTTTAATCGATTATATTCCTGTCATACTCACTACTTCTCAGGACTTGTACTTTTTCTCTGGTTTATGATCTGTATGCACTGTAAAATCTTGAAATATTATGTAGATGTTTGTTATATACCTTTTTTCCCTATTTTTGATGAAGTCAAAGGGGGAGAAATTAATATTGAATACTCACTAATAATCTGTATATCCAAGTGATTTCTTTTGCAGATAAAGATCTTTCAAAGAAATTCAAAAGAGGTGTTTCTCTTCATCAAATAGGGGGAGACTGAAAGTGATGAAGATCTTATTGAACCTTATGATAGAATGAAGATCTTGAAGATTTGATGAAGTCAAAGGCTCCTTGGGTTAAAGGGTAGAGTGATTAATGAGTCTGCATCAATATTAATGTGTATAATCATTCATTATTCTCTACTACATGAGGGTTCATCATTTGAAAGAATTTGAAAATGCCTCTAAGTGTTTTAATCCGTTAAAAAATAGTTTAATCGATTAATATATTCTTAAGACTAAGATTTAATTGATATACTTAAAGATTAATCAATTAAAATCAGCTAGGAACATTCATGACGAGTTTTAACCGATGTATTTTCAAAACAATCGATTAAAACGACTTAGAGCATTTACTCGTCATTGTTTTAATCGATACACATTCGAATTAATCGAATATTTTCATTAAAGAAGTATTTGAAAACCTTACATCGAGTATTTTAACCGATATAACTTTAAATTAATCGATTAAAATCATTTGAAATGTTTTGAAAAGTGTTCTGTCAGTATTTTAATTGATGTAACTTCGAATAAATCAATTAAAATCACTTGAAATGTTTTGAAAAGTGTTTTGTCAGTATTTTAATTTATGTAACTTCTAATTAATCGATTAACATCACTTGAGATGTTTTGAAAAGTGTTCTGCCAGAATTTTAATCGATGTAATATCGAATTAATTGATTAAAACAACTTAAGGAATTTTTGTCAAATGTCTTAATCGATTAACTTAGGCTTTCATCAATTAAAATCACTTATGAAGTTTTGAGAAAATGTTTGATAGAATTATAATTGATTAAACCACGAATCAATCGATTAAAATGACTTAGAGAATTTTTGTATAACTGTTTTAATCGATTAAAACATCGTCACATCAGTTAAAATAAATCTGAAAAATGGTCAAGCACATTTTAATCGATTAAAATAAGTTTTAATCGATTAATCAAGAAATAATAATCCATTAAAAGAAAGTTTTAATAGATTAATTAAACCAATTAGTTGGAAAATGACTCTATATAAACAGGATTGCTTTAGCGTTTTAAAACACACCTTTGAGTAATCAAACAAACAATCAATAGAGAGATTTTCAAGAAAGAAGTGTGTGAGTTTTTGTGGAGTTTTTCAATGTTCTTTCTTGAGGAATTTTTGCATTCTTACTTGTGAAGAAACTCATTCTGCAAGAGCTGCATAATCTGAATTTGATTGTTCTAGTTTCTTCTCTTTGTTCTTTTCAACTCTTTACTGTATTGTGGGTGTCTGGCAGTGTTGGGAACTGGTTTTGTAGTTGCAATTTGACTGCAGGTTGGTTCAAGAACTGGAACTTGGTTCTTGGTGAAGGTTTGGTGAAAGAACTCGAATTTGGTTCTTGGTGTGGATTGGGTGTTTTGTGATTCGAGTTTGTAATAAAAAACATAATCAATCTAGTGAAACTCAACTGGAATTTGGTTGAGAACTGGATGTAGCCCTGTGGTTTGGGTGAACTAGCATAAATCTTGTGTGTCTTTCTCTAAACCTTTACTCTCTTTTATTCTACTTGTGCCTTACATAGAACTTCTTGTTTTTCTTGGTTCAAAATTTGATCAGAATTCATAATCTTTGAAATAGATAATCTGTATTCTTAAAAGTGCGAAAAACTTTCAAAGATAAATTCACCCCCACTGTTGATCTCAGCCTACATTTCTAACACATTTAAGAATGGAGTGTCTAGAAAAGACAAGGAATCAAAACAAGAAAAAAGAAAAGGTAAAAAGAGAGTTTATATTGCTTGAGATGATAAATATACTTCTTCAACTGAAAACGAGGAAGAAGAAGAAGAAATAAATTTGTGCTTAATGGTTGGTCAAGAATCTCACAACAGCAGTGTAAGTTTTGCTTCTTCCAATAATTTTTTGAATTATAGTTTTCTACTATAAGCCTTTAATGAAATGCATGAAGAAGCAAAGAGACTTGCTAGAGAAAACAATAGATTAAAAGGAATGAATAATTGGTTGGAAAATAGAGTAAAAACTCTTAAAAATTAACTTCTTGAAGTTAAAACTAATTCTAAAAATCTTGAAATGATTCACAATGGTTCTGACTGCATATGTAAGAAATCTGGTTTAGAAAAATCTTATGAAAACTGTTCAAAGTTACAAAAGAAATTTGCCTATTTGATAAAAACTATTTCAAAGTTTGCACAAGGTAAAACCAATCGTAATGCTTTGCTTGGGTTACAAAAATTTGTACTTGATCGAGTTGGCATTGGTTTCACAACTATTATTGGTGAGAAAACAAAGGCTTTCAAAAATTATTTCTCATACAGAAAACCTATCTCTACACCTTTCACCACATGTTTTTACTACATTAAAATGGGTCATACAGTTAAATTATGCAATATTAAGAAATATGTTGTTCCTAAAGGAAATGGGTCCCTAAACTATTCTTACAAATCAATTAACTTAGATGGACCATATCATATTTAAAGGGTACCAAAATAGTTATGATTTATTTTTTAGGAATAGCTAGCTGAAAATCTATGGTCCTTGGATAGTAGTTGTTCAATGCATATGACTGGAGACATTTCCAAGTTTAATAACTTGAAACTTAAAACTAGAGGGACTATAATATAAGGTCACAACAACAAAGGCAGAATTCTTGGAGTAGGTGATGTTAAATGTGCATATTCTTGAGTCATTCATAATGTACTGTTTGTTGATGGGCTAAAGCATAATCTGGTCAGCATTAGTCAGTTTTGTGACAAGGGTCAAAAAGTCATCTTTGAATCTGCACATTGTTTAATACTTATACCAGGTTCAGAATAGGTATTGATCCCTAGTAAGAGGGTAACGTTTATATGTTAGAAACTAACTCTACAAATAGTTGTGGTCTAATTTCTAGAGAAAATGATACTTGGCTTGGCATAGATGACTAGCTCACATTCATATGCATTATTGTAGACCCCAAATCTTGCTCGACCTCCAAATAAAGAGTATAAGACCTCCTATTCGAAGATGGACGAAGCCTAACAAGCCACTAGGAGAGACTATTAGGCCCCATACTAGGATAGGAGGGATTTTCGGCACGAAAATAAGGTTTCTCGCCTTTTCGGGACGAGACCGCCGTCTCGAAATCGAGACCGCCGTCTCGCCTCATGCAAGTGGCGAGACGGCGGTCTCGCCACCTGTGAATGGCGAGACGGCGGTCTCGCCTTCCCGGACGGCGGTCTCGCCTTCCCGGACGACGGTCTCGCCACCTGCGAAGGGCGAGACGGCGGTCTCGCCACCTGTGAATGGCGAGACGGCGGTCTCGCCTTCCCGGACGGCGGTCTCGCCACTTACGAAGGGCGAGACGGCGGTCTCACCACCTTGGCAAGACGAGACGGCGGTCTCGACCCTGTCAGACGAGACGGCGGTCTCGACCTGTCAGGCGCGAAAAACTATAAATAGGGGGCGTCATTCCCTCATTTGGATGGCACCACACACAAAGTTTCTCCTCCTTCTATCTAGAAATCACCTAAGTTTCTCTCTCTAGAATCCCTCCGACGCATTTCCGGAGCTTTTGAGTGTTTCTGTGAGTGTTTTTCGGCGTTTCGAGAAGTTCCCGACGCTGTGTAGAGTGAGGGGCTGCCACAAAGCACCTTTTTTTTTAAAGAATTAATATAAAAGCGTGCTTCGGAGGTTTATATTCTCCCTCTCTACTTTTATCGCTTTAATTTTAAATTATGCAATAGATACTAGGACCATGTAGTCGTAATTTTAAGTTCCACAGAATAAAAGGGTAAAAGCGTAATTTTCATCGGTTTAAATATTTTTAAATAGCTGGCTTGTCATAGGGAACCCGAAAGGGGCGTCATAAAGGAACTAACACTTCCTTTATACGTAACTAACTCTCTTACCCAACTCTGGTTCTAACGACCAAAGTTGGTTTTTCGAAAACCAACGCCTTTTAACTCCTTTTCCGATGTTTCCAGTAAAAACATCGGTGGCGACTCCACAGAACCCTTCAAAACCAGCTTTTGGATTAGCCCGGTTATCGGACAATCCAAGAGCACCTTTTCAAAAACCTCGCCCTCAGGTTCAGCCCGGTTATCGGACAACCTAAAGGCGTTGTAACCATCAATAAAAAACGCGAAAATTAAAGGAAGTCAAAACCATCGCATCGCTCCGACCGCCCTTGTTTTGACGGCGGCGACAGATGGCGACTCCGCTGGGGAAGCCTAGAGAGTTGATCCCATTTAGTGATGGGCTAGCCTAAAGTAAATAAACCAAGAAAAATTCGTTTTTACCCTACCTTTGTATTATAACATGTTTTATTATTTGCTTTAATAACTGTTGTTTGTTTATATTGTGTGAAATACAAACTGTACACAAACCTTTGCACACTACAGTTCCCTCTATACCTGGGGGCAAGTGAGAAAACCATAGGGAGTGGGTGACAGGTACGGTTCGCTGTAGTGATGACCTTGTGCCCACCGGTGTGATCAGAAACCACCACTCAAGGTGATAACCTTCCTCTTTTGGCACAAAGACTGACTATGGCCTTAGTGCTAAGCATGGTCGGAGGGCTGGAGAGTGGGGACCCTATAATGGGGGCACCTTGGGGGCCTTAGCCTTGGTGAGAACAGTTAGAACCCACCTTTGCCAATGCACTTTTCTGCAAGAAAACCCTACCTCGTGATTAAAACGACTTCTCGCCTGTTCGTGGATGATCGAATTGTGTGTACATTTGTTTGTTGCATTTGTCTATTGCATAGCATAAACAAACAACAACAAAAACCTAAAAAAAAAACATTTTTGCAATAAGCACCCTTATCTCGGACAGTCTGCCTTTTAGCTAGCCTGGTTTCAGGTTCTTTGTAAGCTAAGTAGCCACGCAGTCCGACAGAAGAGATAAGGGACGCTAATATTATTCTTTCACCAATAAAACCATTTTATCTCGGACAGTCTACCTTTTAGCTAGCCTGGTTTCAGGTTCTTTGTAAGCTAAGTAGTCACGCAGTCCGACAAAAGAGATAAAAGGCTAAATAAAATAATAATAACAAAATCAAAACATTTATAAAAATAATTTCGACGAAGTCGTATCATTTGCAACTAGGTTCTTCACCCTTTTCTCTTCGTTTTGACATGTTGTGCGTCCAAATCCGACATCTCAGTCAAAAGTTATGCCACTTTGAACATCTATCGCCCTTTTGTACTGGTGCATGCATAAATACATTCATTCTAGGGAGCACTAGATATCCCTAAGACAATGGCGAAAGAGGCCCCACGCACATTTGTAACCTTCGCGACAAGGAAGGAACGAGTGTACTAAGGTGTGATGGTGATTGCCATTATACTTGTCAAATCTGTGATGGGGAAAGCACCATTACACTAAGGTGGGTATGATACCCCACAAAGCATAAGCTTTAAGAAGGATACCTAAGCCATTGTCTTAAGGAATATCCATCTCATAAATCATTCATTTTAAACAATAAAAATCTTTTTTGCATTATAGAAAGCGACTGGTATTCTTTATGCCATCATCCGCATACAAAAAAAAACACAAAATCCCAAACACTATCATACATCATGTTAGAAAATAAAACATGATAATGTTTAGGAAAAAACAAACACTTGCATACATGCATTCACCAAACTTCATCCTCATAACATGCATCTAATAATAGACAATCGAAGAAGTGGACATTCCTCAATACCATGAAAAAGAGGATTAGGGCATTCGCATGCCATACACGGGAAGTCAAAAAAGGAAATACATACAAATTTTAACCGACCTATGGGTTCCTTTAGGCTTTTCGCTTTTAAAATGTGCTTTGAAACATTGCATTGAGGAATGTACACTGTCTGGATGAAATAAATAAAATTGTTTGTTTTCATCATCCCTTCAAACGTCTATTGCATTCATAAATTGCATTCATTCATTCATTCTCACTTTAATAATAATAAGACAATAAAAAGAGAGGATTAGTCGATGTGCTTCCCACGAATCGGAATAAGATGAAGAGCAAACATTTTGTCATCAAGTTTTCCCCAACGGTTGACCCGCCTAAGAAGAATAATAAGCCTCAACCGTTGGTCATCTTAGTAAATAAAGGAGAGGGGGAAAGGACGTCATTGCGTTTGTTCATGCCTCGAATCAAATAAAATTGTACCATGGAGATACGCAAAAACATTGCCCATTAGTGAGGATATCTCCAGCATAGCCAACATTGGGGGGCAGGATTAGAAGTAGAAGAATCTACTGCCCCGAGGAGCTACCAGACAATGCTCCCAAGAATAAAGGAAAAATAATAAGATCGAATAAAAACATAATCCAAAGAGGAAATTGAAGAGACTTTGGATTCACGACGCTAAGGCAAGTTCTCTCAACGCTCCGCCAATGCGGCGAAAATATCTTTTGCCAATATGAAAAGACTTTCCCAACAATATGAAGGTGACCCACATGATGAGAAAATATGGATATTGCCCAAACCAAGGGCTCATTAAAAACTCTCAAGGAATAAGGGAGCCACCAGATTTTAAAGACAAAGCATGGCCTAGGGCATGACCCTACAAAGGATCAAGCTACATGGAGAAAAGGGAAGTCTCCCCTCTGCACCTTGAATCAGATTTTCCCAAATAGAGGGGCTCAAGCGTCAAAAGCGACTTTATTCATTAGGTGTTCTCCTTCTGATTCTTAGGGTTTATAAATCCAATGACTATTAGAGATTACTCCTCGGGGTTAGCCCGACCCCCGAGCATTGTAGGGCACATATTTCCCTATTAATTACAAAGAATGTCATTCTTACTATCTGCTTCTCTTCTTGCTATTAATATCTAAACCTCATTAATAACTGTAGACCCCTAATTTTGCCCGGTCTCTCAAATAAAGATAAAAGAGATCACCCGTAACAAGATAAAGCTCGTCTAGCATTACAAATAAGAGCCAAGGAGACTTCCTACATGAAGATAAAGCTTCAACAGACGCATATCGGCATCAACTGACGTCCAAAACAGGCAAGGAAAGCTTCCCGGAGTCCCGAAACGCGCGAAACTGGCCAGAACAGTCGAGACGGCCGTCCCAAAGGTGGGACGGCCGTCCCAACTTGCTCCGGCCAGTTGGGACGCGCGTCCGAAGTTGGGACGGCCGTCCCAAGCCCCGAAAAGTGGGACGGCCGTCCGGGTCCCCAGGGGTCCCAGCCTGTGTAATTTTGCCATTTGGGACGGCCGTCCCAGGTCCGGACGGCCGTCCCGAGTCCGGACGGTGGTCCCGAAGTGCGCCAGCTTCGAAAACTATAAATAGGAGGCTCATTTGTCACTTTTTCACACCCGAGACATCCCGAGAGCTCGAAACACTTTCTAAAACTCAGAGCACTTGTCTATTTCTCTCCCTCTCTTGAATGATCTTTCAGATTGCCTTAAATAGGTAACAATCGGTTAAGGAATTATATTCAGGCATTCGATTCTTCTTTAAATTTTTAGTAGAGTCGATCCTGTATTGGTGAGGAGAGTCTGTGTAGAGAGGGGTTGCCAAAACGCATCCTCACGGTTCGAGATTCTCAATATCAAGCTTGCTACGGAGGTTCTTTTCAATTCTCTTCTCTTTTATTGCTTTATTTATTGTTTTATTTAGCTTTATTTATGCCATGTAGAATAAAATCATGTAGATAGCTATTTTGTCTCTTTTATTGCTTTATTTAGCTTTATTAATCATTTTATGCATGCAATATAGAATAAAATCATGTAGATAGCCATTTAATATTATGTAATAAAATAGGGTAATCGCGTAATTTCTCGTAGTCTTTACTTAAATGAATTAATCTGTCATAGGGAACCCGAAAGGGCGTTGTGGGGTGCTAACACCTTCCCCACACGTAACTAACTCCCTTACCTAACTCCGGTTATAATGGCCAAGACTGGTTTTTTATTAAAAACAACGCCTTTTCCTCCTTTTCCAATGTTTATGGTCAAAATATTGGTGGCGACTCCATAAGAACCCCTTTCGAAAACCTTGCTTTTTCAATGTTGAAGCAATGAACATATTTTAAAACAAATACGCGAGTCTAAACCATCTTTTCGCGACCGCTCGCATAAACGTTCGAGACGTCCCCGGACGTCGAAAGGGACAGCGGCGACGGATGGCGACTCCACTGGGAAGCTAGAGAGTTGATCCCATTTAGTGACGAGATAAATTCAAACTAAGTAATGATTTGAAATTATGCCTTTACCCTCCGTATGTTTTTCCTGTATGGCTTTAATAAGCTGCTGTATGATTATTTCGCAAATTGTTTGAAATATAAACTGCACACAAAAACCCTTGCACACAACGAGTCCCTCTATACCGGGGGCAAGAGTGAATACCTGTAGGGAGTGGGTGGCGGATACGATCGGTTAGTTGGCACACGGGGCTACTGCCGTTGTCGGAAAACCACCAACTCAAGGTGATAACTCTCTTCTTTTGGTCTAAAGGTGTCGCCACGGAGTTCAGTGCATGACCAGAGGATTGAGAGATTGAGAGGTCCCTATAATGGGGGCACCTTGGGGACCTTTGGCACTAGTGAGAACGGTTTAGAACCACCCAAACCAAGCACGTTTCTGCAGGAAAACCCTACCTCGTAATAGCGTGGCTCTGCTCGTGGATGTATGAATTGTGTGTGCATACGTTTGCTGCATTTGTATTGATGCATTAGCATAGGGAAATCATACAACAAACAAAAAAAAATGAAAAAACCTAAAAATCATAAAAATACCCTTGTTATAAAATAAAAATTAGTAAAAGTCTCATAATTCATATCACCTTTTCTTCATCAAAAATAAAAAAGGGAAGAAAACATGACTCTCTTCATCAAAATCCATAAACATTCATATAGATAAGTTTTCTTTTCAAGAAAAACCAAGTACTACCATGAATCATATTAGGAACAAAACATGATAATACGTAGAAAAACAAACACTTGCATACACACATTTACAAAAATTCATCCTCATATCATGCATTTTCATTTCTGCTAGACAATGGAGGGATCCGAGTAATAGACGGTTAAAGAAAGTGGAGATCCTTCTATGCCAGTGTAGAGAAGTTAAGGCATTTGTGTACATATATGCGCAGGAGGTCTATGCTAACTTTGAGAAGTCTTACGGAAGAATTCTTGACCTCCCGAAAATCAGCATTGATCCAATATTTGTTAGAGTATTGGTCCACTTCTGGAATCCCGATTTACACTGCTTCGAATTCTCGCAGTTTGACTTGGTACCGACATTAGAAGAATACGAACTTATGGTGAGATGGCCTCAATCGGTTGGGGTTTATGTTCGCCCAGGAGAATATACGGCAGTGAGTAAGGTCACTACTATTATACGACTGCCTCCTCATCAATCTATCCTAGAGGGAAAAGGGAATATCGGAGGTTGGAAAATGGCTATAATAGAAGACCACTTAGTCTCTTTAGCCGAAAAGAAAGACTGGTCAACATTCAACAAAACTCTAGCACTAGCAATGTTCGGAATCATATTATTCCCATTCCATGTAAACATCGTGGATCATGCTGCAATGGACGCATTCTTCGCACTGGGATGTATACTCTAAGAGCCCTATACCCGCGATCCTTGCGATACCCCGCTTTCGTAGAATTTTGCCGACGGAAACAGGGAAAAACACTCGAATGTTGTATTCCATTGCTATATATATGGGGTGTTACTCACTTTTACGCCTCAAGCCACATGGGTGTATTTCCTGACCCTTTAAGAAGTTTCTCAAAAATCCCTCTTCAACATCGTCAAGCCTTAGAGTGGAAAATCGAGTTAGAAAACTGGAACATAGAGCATGTATCATGGGTTTGCCCTTGGTTCCGTCCGGTTATATTCTCATACGATGCGGAGACCACTCGAGTATACCACTTCTAGGTCTCGGAGGCTGTATAGCCTACTCTCCTAAAATGGCTATGAGACAACTTATGAGAACTCAAACTGCGCCAACCCAAGAAGAGCTCGAGAGAGCTGAGTCTATGCCACTATTCCCATAACTTTGAAGAAGTATCTGCTGTCCAGGAAAGCATGGGAAAGACCAGTCTACACTGGGGATAAAGAACTCGGAAAGGCTCAAGTATCTACATCCCTTGAATATGAAGAATGGAGGAAAAATAGAGGGATACCCCTACCATCTTCTGCATTCACTAAAGCGTTAGCCAGCGAAGAGCTACAATTACAGGTCAATGCCTTAAACAAAAGGGTTGAAGTCATGGAAACTCAGCTGAGGACTTTTGAAGAAAAAGAGCAAGAATCAACCATTATAATAGATGGTCTAAAAAGGCAATGCAAAAAGAAGGACCATGAGATAGAGCTTCTCAAGAATGATTATGCTGACTACCAAGAAGAGGCTAAACAAACACTGAAAGTTCCGAGGCTTGAACAAGATAGTCTTTTCCAGGACATGAATGACGAAATAGCACGTTTTGAGAAGGCACTTGCAGAGCAGGCAAAAATGATCAAGTTGATGCAGGATGACCTAGCGGGAACTCGGTCTGAAGCACAAAAGTGGCGAGAAACCGCTGAAAAATACAAGAAAAGCCTGAATGAGCTGCATGATAAAGAAAAGGATGGTTTAGCTCAGTACGGTCATTTACTTCGTGAAAGAGACCAAATAAGAGAGAGGTCTGACCAACAACACGCTTTGATCGTTCATCTAGAAGAAAAGATGAGAGAGGCTCGTCGATATAGTGAAGATATGAGTCAAGCGGTACATGAGCAAATCAAGATACTCGGAAACCATGTGAGAATAGCTGAAGACGAATTACGAAGAAAACCTAATTTACCTATAGGACTCTTCAAGCTTTTCCGTTTTTGTCAGCACTTGCTCCAAAGCATTGTATAGAAGGATTTACACTTTCTAATAAAAGGATTTATTTTTCTCTCCTTAAATTGTCTATTGCATTCATAAGTTGCATACATTCATATATCCCTCCTCATTTTAATAATAAAGATAATAAAAAGAAAGGATTAATTGATGTGCTTTCCACAAATCAGAAAAATGGAAAAGAAGCCTTTCGTCATCAAAATCTCTACGACAGTCGATAAACCCGAAGACAATAACAAACAAGCACCGTTAATCATTCCAAGGGAGAAGGAAATAACACCTATACGTTTATTCGTGCCTCGTCCTTTCCCTTACTTATCAAATAAAGTTGTACCTTGGAGATATTCAGAAGAATTGCCAGTCAATCAAGACATCTCCAACATAGCCGGTATTGGGGGCATGACTCGAAGTGGAAGAATATATTCCCCCAAGGAATTACAAGAAAATACTTCTAAAGAACAGGTGAAAAATAAGGCCGAAGAGGAAAAAGAATCCAAGGAGGAGACAGATGAGTTACTCCAATACATAAGATAAAGTGAGTACTCCATCATCGATCAACTCAATCGTACTCCAGCAAAGATAACTTTGTTATCACTCATAATGAGTTCAGAACCGCATCGAAACGCACTGTTAAAGGTTTTGAATGAATCATTCGTTCCACATGCAATATCCCAAGACAAGTTTGAAGGAATTATTGGCAATATCACAGCCAATAATCACCTTACTTTCACTAACGAAGAATTCCCTTTGGAAGGGTCAAATCATAATAAACCTTTGCATATCTCTGTCAAATGCAAGGAATATCTCATTTCCAAAGTTCTTGTGGATAATGGATCATCCTTAAATGTTATGCCTAAAAGTACACTCGACAAGATAACAGTGCAAGGAACACACATGCGTCCAAGTAATACAATTGTTCGAGCCTTTGATGGATCAAGACGAGAAGTAGTAGGAGAGATCGGTCTACCAATCCAAATCGGCCCTACTATCTTCAACATAGACTTCCACGTGATGGATATCACACCAAAGCATACAGCTTGTCTCCTTGGTAGACCTTGGATTCATAGCGCTAAGGCAATACCTTCAACGCTCCACCGAGAAAGTCAAATTTGCGACAAATGATAAACTAGTCACGGTTCAAGTCGAAGAAGACTTTCTAATTAGTAAACCGTCTATCCAGCCATATGTGGATGCGGCTGAAGAGGCTCTTGAAACATCTTTTCAAGCACTCGAAATTGCCTATATCGAAAGACTCCCTAGTAACATGAAGGTGGCCCATATGATGAAAAGATATGGATATCGCCCGAGACGAGGGCTTGGAAAGAACGCTCAAGGAATAAGAGAGCCACCGGATTTCAAAGATAATCCGCTAAAGTATGGGTTAGGGTATGACCCTACGAAAGATCAAACCATACGAAAAGCGAGAAGTCTTATCCCTCGAAGACGATTTTTCGAAAAGGAGGGATATTAGCGCAAAGGGTAGCAGTTAGTCGTTAGGTGTCCTTCTTTCGATTCTAAGGGATGTAAACCTAATGACTATTAGAGATCACTCATCGGGGTATGCCCGTCCCCGAGCATCTCTAGGGCACACATTTATCCAAAATTACAAAAAGAATGCTATTCTTACTATCTCGTTTCTCTTCTTGCTAAATATGTCTATACCCCATCTTCAATAAACAAGATTTAGATAGATGTTTTGTTCCAAATGCGTCCGAATAATTAAAGCGCCGCAAAGTAAAGTAAAATTGATTGATTAACTAGAAACACAAATGAAATCTATATTCACAAAGTCAAGTTTCGACAATGTTGTGCAAAATATAATAATATATACGCATATAAAAGAAAGCCCGTCAAGGTCAAAGACCAAGACAAGAAAATAAAAGGGCAAAATACCCGACAGGAAACCCACAAAGGGGGCTGCGCAAAAATTAGGGTAAACCCGCAGGAGACCCAAACAATAATAAAGGGTAGCCTGGGCAAAAGTTAGGGTTATCAAAAGTCCGCTAGGTATTCCTTAAAAATAAATATAAAAAGGGAAAACCTAGACAAAAGTTAGGACATAAGCACAAGCATCCCGCATCGAAAACCCGAAAGGGCGGCCTAGGGAAGTTAATCAATCGCAAAAGGCGCCATAAACCGAGTAAACAATGACGCCACATCATAAGAATGAAACGTTTATCTAAACTAGCCTAAACACCGACCAACCTTGGCCAGCCATTCTTACGAGACCTCTATTATAAAAAATATCCCTCTAAAACACAAGCCCTTGTTGTGAATCCTTTTCTTTCTTTTCTCTTGACCATTTCATCATAAAGCATTCAAGTAATAAGGAGAATGTGGAAATATAGTGATCAATAGGAAGGTTGAAATCCCTAAGGAAAGGAAGGGGGGCATTGATATGGCGGTTACCTTGTGAACAACAGATTGCTCTTCGGCAAAAGCAAGAAAAATCCACGACGACAAATTATGTACAGCCAAGCTTGTTAATCGAAGAAACATGATGACAAAAAGGAACAACACCAAGAATGCGTCCGCAGTCAAAGCATATCAGTTAAAACTTTCGAAATATTAACTAAAATAGATCATAGGATGCATATCATGAAGCATTACATGCATTAAAACATAAATGAAGGGAATCCTATCTTCAAACTTATCAAAAAACATGAAAATTAACTCAAAAAAATCGAAAATCCCCTCCAGCAGCTCGAGACGGCCGTCCCAAAGTCGGGACGGCCGTCCCAAGTCCCCAAATTCAATTGGGACGCGCGTCCCAGGTGGGACGGCCGTCCCACTTCCCCGCTGATGGCCCCTGTGTATTTTTTTCGATCGAGACGGCCGTCCCAACCCAGACGGCCGTCCCAATGGTCCTGGCGCGCTCTATAAGTGCCAGGCGCGGATTTGAGCTTCTGCACCCCATTCCAAGCTTTCTATCTTGCTTCTTCTCCCTTTCTACACATTTCTAGCATTCTTAAGCAAGTATGGAGCACGGAGAATCTTCATCCAGGAGAAAACGCTCTAGAAACCCTGCTAGAGGAACTACTACAGTCAGTACTCAACTAGCAGAATCGCACCAACTACGTCTAGTAAATATCCAGCAATTCTCCTGGTACCCCACACTGCAATTGGACTTCGAAATCCTAGCTACATTTGGCTGGGATCAAGATGTCAGAAGATACATCCACAACATAGGATGGGACTTTCTGCTCCGCGAGCTACCTACTCGGATCCATCGCACTGCCACGATGGAATTTCTTGCTTCTGTCAACATGGTGGAAATGCCATCTTCAATTCCTGGGGTGCCACCAACTCAAGCTGTCTCCTACTGGATGGATGGAGCCTACCGGACCACTGCTCTGGATGACTTTAATGTCATTATGGGTTTCTGCCAGCGAGCAGATACAAGAACTCCAGAGTACCGGTCCGCATATTTGGAGAAGCCCGCTGCTCTCACCACTGCTACCATGTGGAAGGAGATCACCGGGGCTGTCATTCTGCCATCAAATCTGAAGGGTGCAGCTTTTTCTCCCCCACTCCGCGTATGTCATAAATTGTTGGCCGGGACCATACACAGCCGGAAGGAGAGCCAAGGAAAGGTAACTCTGGCCGACCTTTTCATTGTTTACTGTATGCACCAGGGGCATAGGTGCAACCCAGGGTATGCCTTTCTCAAAGCCGTCAAGGATTGCGGCACTCGCGGTCCAGCAGGAGCGATCATAATAGCTCCCTTTCTCACCCCTCTAGCTGAGTATTGGGGATGTAGCGACGGAGAAGACATCCCAGCTAGTCTTCGACCGGAGCCGATCAATGGCGGAGTGCTGGCCCATATGAACATCCTCAGCAGGCAAGGTACAGGGTTTATCTTAAACCCAATCCTCTCTATCTCGATGGACATGCGGGATTTCGACACACCACAGGATATCCCCACCACTTCAGAATCCCAGCAGCAGTCTTACGACCCTGACTACGCCGGCTTATACAGGCGCCTGGATGATGAGCATGCCTACATGGAAGGGCAATTCCAGTTCATGCGACAACAGTTTGGTCAGCTGACCATGAGGCAAGACAGGACGGACCGCCAAATAGAAAATCTGGTCCAGACCCAGGCGAGGTTCCAACGCCGCTTGCTCCGCCGCTTCCCTTCGCCAGCACCATCCGCTCACTCCAGTCCCGAGGCAGACGATTAGGAGGTTTTATGATGCTTTCTAGTAGTTCAAAAATGTTTGAATGTATTATCCAAAAAATATATATATAAAAGTTGTTATTTCCATTTGCATCTTGAAAAGCCTACGTGTAAAATAAAAAGGCACACGTAATATAGCAAAAAGCCAGATTTCAAATAACTCGCGTTGATCGCGAAAGAAAAAGGCGAAATCAAAACTATCTCAGCAGAATAAAGAAGCTTCAGAAAAAATAGCACCAATAAAAGAAGGAAGCCATCAAAACGAAAAATGGCCAACGGAAAAGCTTGATCATCCCCAAGCGGATCCTTGCCTACTCCGGAGGCAAGACAAAAAGATTACTCGCGACTCAGCTTCATCACCACATGAATCACCAAGCACACTCACGCAAGAGTCTCCATTTCATTCCCCAAAGAAGAATAAGGACTACACAAGAGTCCATCGAAAGAAAGCACAGAATCAAATCACCCAAATCACTGGGGGGCAACAAAGAGAAAGAAGAGAAAAGCCTTTCATCCTCTAACAAAGGCCACTGCATGAAAAAGCCAAAAGAAAATCCCCAGGAAGAGCACATCAAGAAAAATCTATAAAAGAAAATAAGAAATTTCCATCCCTAGGAGACCAATAAAATTCCTCAGGGATCATTCCATCTAACGTGCATAAAAGGCACACATACGAACCCATTCCCGACAGAAATAAAAGCATAGACAAAAGCCAGTTCAAGCAATAAGGAGTCAAAAACTCCATTTTCCCTCTAAGGGGGCAATTCAAAAGAGATCCCAAGTCAGAGCAATCAAATTCTCAAAAGAAAAATTTCACGGTGAGCTTACAACGGAACTCCTGTTTGCTCAAAATAAGCAAAGAGCTAATATCCCGAGAAATGGGAAATCAACCTATGCGAGAGGTAATGCAAGCCCAAAAGCATAAAAGTCTTCACCATCGCTGAAGCAATTGCCTAATCAAGAGGCACAATCAAAGTCCCCAATAAATTCCTGCCCAAAAGGCAACCAACGAAGAATCCCCGGTAAAACCGGATAACTAAAATAGAAAAGTCAAAAAGAAAGAAAATCAATCATTCCTCATGGAATAGGCGCATGATCAGAGACAATAAGTCGCCAGAAACCGGGTGGGGGTACGTACTCACCTAAGCCTTGCAGAACGGGGCTTACCAAAAAACTTCATACCGGGTGGGGGTACGTACTCACCTAAGCCTTGCAAAACGGGGCTTACCAAAAACTTCATACCGGGTGAGGGTACGTACTCACCTAAGCCTTGCAGAACGGGGCTTACCAAAAACTTCATACCGGGTGGGGGTAGGTACTCACCTAAGCCTTGCAAAACGGGGCTTACCAAAAACTTCATACCGGGTGGGGGTATGTACTCACCTAAGCCTTGCAAAACGGGGCTTACCAAAAACTTCATACCGGGTGAGGGTACGTACTCACCTAAGCCTTGCAAAACGGGGCTTACCAAAAACTTCATACCGGGTGAGGGTACGTACTCACCTAAGCCTTGCAGAACGGGGCTTACCAAAAAAACTTCATACCAGGTGAGGGTACGTACTCACCTAAGCCTTGCAGAACGGGGCTTACCAAAAAACTTCATACCGGGTGGGGGTACGTACTCACCTAAGCCTTGCAAAACGGGGCTTACCAAAAACTTCATACCGGGTGGAGGTACGTACTCACCTAAGCCTTGCAAAACGGGGCTTACCAAAAACTTCATACCGGGTGAGGGTACGTACTCACCTAAGCCTTGCAAAACGGGGCTTACCAAAAACTTCATACCGGGTGAGGGTACGTACTCACCTAAGCCTTGCAAAACGGGGCTTACCAAAAACTTCATACCGGGTGGGGGTACGTACTCACCTAAGCCTTGCAGAACGGGGCTTACCAAAAAACTTCATACCGGGTGAGGGTACGTACTCACCTAAGCCTTGCAGAACGGGGCTTACCAAAAAACTTCATACCGGGTGAGGGTACGTACTCACCTAAGCCTTGCAGAACGGGGCTTACCAAAAAAACTTCATACCGGGTGGGGGTACGTACTCACCTAAGCCTTGCAGAACGGGGCTTACCAAAAACTTCATACCGGGTGGGGGTACGTACTCACCTAAGCCTTGCAGAACGGGGCTTACCAAAAAACTTCATACCGGGTGAGGGTACGTACTCACCTAAGCCTTGCAGAACGGGGCTTACCAAAAAACTTCATACCGGGTGAGGGTACGTACTCACCTAAGCCTTGCAGAACGGGGCTTACCAAAAAACTTCATACCAGGTGGGGGTACGTACTCACCTAAGCCTTGCAGAACGGGGCTTACCAAAAACTTCATACCGGGTGGGGGTACGTACTCACCTAAGCCTTGCAGAACGGGGCTTACCAAAAACTTCATACCGGGTGGGGGTACGTACTCACCTAAGCCTTGTAGAACGAGGCTTATCAAAAACCTTGCAGAACGGGGTTCATACCAGATGGGGGTAAGTACTCATCAGAGTTAGTCAAAATGCAGACTCCTACCAGGTGAGGGTAAGTACTCACCAGAACATTATATAGTGAAACTCAAAAACTAGATGGGGGTTCGTACTCATCAAACACCAGATGGGGGTGTATACTCATCAAGCCTTACAAAAAGGAGCTTACCCGACGAGGGTTCATTCTCATCAAACCAGATAGGGGTTGGTACCTATCAAAACTATTCATCATCCAGAGGATCAGCAACGTCAGCAAAGCAGCATCCGAAGGATAACCGGGCAAAAAGGGTTAACTCCTTCTCCTACCAGCTAATTTTATCGGCATATTAGGCCAATAAATTAGCTAGGCAGGAGAAGGGGGGGCAGCTGTAGACCCCTAATTTTGCCCGGTCTCTCAAATAAAGATAAAAGAGATCACCCGTAACAAGATAAAGCTCGTCTAGCATTACAAATAAGAGCCAAGGAGACTTCCTACATGAAGATAAAGCTTCAACAGACGCATATCGGCATCAGCTGACGTCCAAAGCAGGCAAGGAAAGCTTCCGGAGTCCCGAAACGCGCGAAGCTGGCCGGAGCAGTCGAGACGGCCGTCCCAAAGGTGGGACGGCCGTCCCAACTTGCTCCAGCCAGTTGGGACGCGCGTCCGAAGTTGGGACGGCCGTCCCAAGCCCCGAAAAGTGGGACGGCCGTCCCGGGTCCCCGGGGGTCCCAGCCTGTGTAATTTTGCCATTTGGGACGGCCGTCCCAGGTCCGGACGGCCGTCCCAAGTCCGGACGGTGGTCCCGAAGTGCGCCAGCTTCGAAAACTATAAATAGGAGGCTCATTTGTCACTTTTTCACACCCCAGACATCCCAGAGAGCTCTGAAACACTTTCTAAAACTCAGAGCACTTGTCTATTTCTCTCCCTCTCTTGAATGATCTTTCCGATTGCCTTAAATAGGTAACAATCGGTTAAGGAATTATATTCAGGCATTCGATTCTTCTTTAAATTTTTAGTAGAGTCGATCCTGTATTGGTGAGGAGAGTCTGTGTAGAGAGAGGGTTGCCAAAACGCATCCTCACGGTTCGAGATTCTCAATATCAAGCTTGCTACGGAGGTTCTTTTCAATTCTCTTCTCTTTTATTGCTTTATTTATTGTTTTATTTAGCTTTATTTATGCCATGTAGAATAAAATCATGTAGATAGCTATTTTGTCTCTTTTATTGCTTTATTTAGCTTTATTAATCATTTTATGCATGCAATATAGAATAAAATCATGTAGATAGCCATTTAATATTATGTAATAAAATAGGGTAATCGCGTAATTTCTCGTAGTCTTTACTTAAATGAATTAATCTGTCATAGGGAACCCGAAAGGGGCGTTGTGGGGTGCTAACACCTTCCCCACACGTAACTAACTCCCTTACCTAACTCTGGTTATAATGGCCAAGACTGGTTTTTTATTAAAAACAACGCCTTTTCCTCCTTTTCCAATGTTTATGGTCAAAATATTGGTGGCGACTCCATAAGAACCCCTTTCGAAAACCTTGCTTTTTCAATGTTGAAGCAATGAACATATTTTAAAACAAATACGCGAGTCTAAACCATCTTTTCGCGACCGCTCGCATAAACGTTCGAGACGTCCCCCCGGACGTCGAAAGGGACGGCGGCGACAATAACCATGTTTAAGCAAAAATTTTCAAAGTGCGTCAAAGTAATCAAAATGCGCCATTGACCAAAATAAAAGTCAAATCTATCACCACCGATTGACTAGAAACACAAAATAAAAGTTTTACCTCGTCATAAATAAAGTCGTGTTTTGCCAATGTTGTGCAAAAAGAAAAAAAAAATCAAAAGAAGCCCATAAAAGCTAAAGGCCAAAAAGAGAGGGCAAGATACCCGGTAGGAAACCCACAAAGGAGGCTACGCAAAAGTTAGGGTAAACCCGCTAGGAAACCTGAACAACCATAAAGGGTAGCCTAGGCAAAAATTAGGGTTACAAAATAAAGTCTGCTAGGTTTCCAAAGCAAGAAAAAAGAAACCTAGACAAAAGTTAGGACAAAACAAAACACAACATCCTAAGCTGAAAACCCAAAGGGCAGACTAGGGAAGTCAATCAGTCATAGCAAGCGCCATATAATAAGACGCCACTCCATAAAAAAACGTTGTTTAAACTAACCTAAACACTCTAACCAACCTTGGCTAGCCGTGCTTACAAAAACCATTTTTGTTAAAATAAAACAATTCTAAAACACAAGCCTTTGATATAAATATCATCTTCCTTCTTTTCTCTTGACCCTTACCACTACGACATTCTAGTAATTAGTAGGGAAATGTGGAGATAGTAATTAATAGGAGGATTGACATCCCCAAGGAAAGGGAGGGGCGCACTGACATGGCAAGTCGCTCTGCAATTAACACAATCATTCTTCGGTCACGACAAAGTCAAGACGGCGAAATCGGTACAGCCTATTTTGTCAACGAAAGCACATAAGGTCAGAAGCTCATCAGAAGTAAAAGCACATTGGTTAATCCTTTTGAAAAATTAATTGAAATAGTATTATAGGACGCATATCGCCAACATTGCATGCATATGATAGGCTCCTATCTCTCAAAAAAAGAAAAGAGAAAAGAGAAATGAGAAAAATAAAAATAAAAAATAATGTCTGCTAGGAAATTCTTAGGCAAAAGTTAGGGTAGCCCGCTAGATCGAAAACCCGCAAAGGGCGGTCTAGGCAAAAGTTAGGGCATTCATAAAAAAGGAAAAAAGCTAGCTAAGATATCCTAGGAAAAAATTAAGGCAGCCCGCTAGACCGAAAACCCCAAAAAGGGGGGTCTAGGCAAAAGATAGGGCTAAACCAAAAAATGAATAAAAGAGAGGGGCCCTTCATCAATATCATAAAAATTCTAGCAGGAGAATACCAGTCACTTTCCCATATGCATCAATCAAAAAGAATAGATTGCATTTAGGGAATCCACACACAAGTAGTCGCACAAAACGACTTTGTCAATGTCAAAAATGAAAGAAATAAAACTTACTTCAGACAAATAACAAAAAAACGAAAAGCATTCATGCATATAAGGAGACTAGCTCCATGTTTGTGATTGAAAACAGAATCACCGAGACCGAGTCTCCAAAATAAAGCCTTCAAGAAAATGGAGCAAGTCGTCAATCAAGCGACTCAGCAGATAAGTGACACTGCATTAGAATCAGGAAATCAATTGCATTTTAATATGTTTTTAATCCGCATTTTTATAGTCTGCTTTTGTTCTGTTTCATCTTGTCGCCGTCGTCCGTTCCGACGTTCAGGGACATCTCGAACGTTTATGCGATCGGTCGCGAAAAGATGGTTAAGACTCGCGTTTTATGTTAAAATTATGTTCATTGCTTCCGAGGTGCTCAACAACTGAACTATCCTCTAATAAAAGCAAGGTTTTCGAAAAGGGGTTCTTATGGAGTTGCCACCAATATTTTGACCGCAAACATTGGAAAAGGATAAAAAGGCGTTGATTTTAATAAAAACCAAACTTGGCCATTATAACCAGAGTTAGGTAAGGGAGTTAGTTACGTGTGGGGAAGGTGTTAGCACCCCATAACGCCCCTTTCGGGTTCCCTATGACAGATTAATTCATTTAAGTGAAGATTATGAGAAATTACGCGATTACCCTATTTTATTACATAATATTAAAAATGGCTATCTACATGACTTTATTTCATATTGCATACATAAAACAATAAATAAAGTAGTAAAAGAGAAGAGAAGTGAAAAGAACCTCCGTAGCAAGCTTTGTATTGCAAATCTTTGATCGTAAGGATGCGTTTTGGCAATCCCTCACTCTACAAAGACTCTCCTCTCTAAATACAAGATCGACTCGACTAAATTTTTACAGAAGAATCGAATGCTGGAATACAATTCCTTAACTGATTGTTACCTTATTAAGGCAATCAGAGAGTTCATTCGAAGTAGGGAGAGAAGACAAGTACTTGGAGTTGTCTGGGGTGTGAAAAAGTGGCAAATGAGCCTCCTATTTATAGTTTTCGTAGCCTGGCAGTTTGGGACGGCCGTCTGGGTTGGGACGGCCATCTCAATTGAATTTTTACCTTTGGGACAACCATTTGAAGAGTGGGACGGCCTGTCTCACTTGGGACGGGCGTCCCACTTGGCCAGGGCAGCTTGGGACGGTCGTCTCACATTTGGGACGACTGTCTCAACTTGTTTTGGCCAGCTTTTGTGTTCTGGGACCCCCGGGAAGCTTTCCTTTCTTTATTCGGACGTCAGTTGATGCCAATAGACGCCCGTTTGAAGCTTTATCTTCATATAGGAAGTCTTCTTTGGCTTTTATTGAGATGTTAGGCGAGCTTTATCTTGTTATAGGAAGTCTCTTTAGCCTTTATTGAGAGGCCAGACAAAATTAGGGGTCTACACATCTAATATTTTAATTTTGAAAAACTTCCTTTTTTTTTTACTGTTCTAATTTTAAAAATTGATAAGTTTTGATAGAAATTTGTGGTCTTTGGGAGACGACCTAGGAAAGCTTCCTAGTACTACATTTATCTGTTTTAATTATTTGACCGAGTACGGCATCGATCAGTAGCACAGGCAGAACCAAGAGCAGTTGAAGCAGATAATATAGCTGAAGAATTTCAAAACATGGAGTTGATACCTTATTACGAGCAACCAGATCGAGGGACTCTATTATCTCAGTTTGAAAGAACCATGTTATCTCAAATACTTCTTTACATGAAAACTAGAGCAAGCACAAGCAGATGACGTATCAACATTATCATGAGTCCAACAATCATTCTCCAACCTTAACAATCAAATTGCAAACATCTACAATAGATTGGATGACCTGCAATTCAATCAGGGTCTATAGGAGGATTAATAATTTGTTGCTTCATACTTGGGGTTTTGTTTCCTACATGTTGCGCTTACGGTTTGTCTTTTGTTTTTGTTGTTTTTATTCTCTCTATTGTTTTGTACTGCTAATTGGCTTTTGAATAGAAATCTAGACTTTTAATATGTTTATTTGATATTTTTATTGCTTGGTTCACGTTTCTCTTTTTTTTATTGTGATGAAGTTAAAAGGGGGAGAAATAAATGAAAAGGAAAGCACACATTTGTACTAACTACATCAGACACACACATCAAAGTGGTTTGCTGGTTCAAGATTTTTTTATCTTCATCAAATAGGGGGAGACTAATGAAGTTTATGGGAAGAATCTTGAAAAGACCTTGGGAGACTTGCTGAAAGATTTGATGAAGTCAAAAGAAGATGTTGTGTTGTTGTAGTTCATTAGTGTGTTTGCATTATATAAGTATAAGCATCTATCATTTCCTCAAGCATGAGTTTCTTCCTTTTCCAAGTATAAGTATCTCAAGAATTTTTAATCTGTTTAAAATTATTTTAATCAGTTAATATTTTCTTTAGCAAGGTTTTTAATTGATATATTTTTGAATTAATTGATTAAATTCACTTATACAGATAAATAACATTTTGAGTCGTAGTTTTAATCGATTAAGATTTTTTTTTAATCTGTTAAATCGTTCTTGACTTAGTTTTGAAAACTGTGGTTCGCAAAATTAACTAATACATGACAATGTTATTAGTTAAAACATCTCTGGAAAATATTAGAGTTCTTTTAATCGATTAAACCATGTTTTTATCAGTTAAAATGTCTCTGGAAAATATCCATAATTTTTTTAATCGATTAAACCAAATTTTTATGTTAAAATGTCTCTAGAAAATATCAAAAAAAAATTTAATCGATTAAACCACGTTTTTATCAGTTAAAATGTCTCGAAAAAATTGATAGAATCGTTTTAATCGATTAAAAAACTTTTTCATTAGTTAAATTCATTTAAACTTAGCTATTGTAATCTATTAAGTCACGAATTAACTTATTAATACTATCAATCACTTCAAAATTTCTCTATATAAACAGACTACCACCTAGACTTCAAAATATACTTTTGAGAAATCAGTCAAGCAATCTTTTGAGTTTTGTTCCAAGAGAGAAACACGTTTTATACGTTAGAATTATTTTGAAACCATTCTTGAGGCTCTTTGTTCATATTCTTGAAGAAACTCATTTTGTGATTGAATTGTTGCTTCTGCATATTCACTAGATTGTTATTATTTATTCAATAATCTTAATCTTTCATTCTATTATTTGTAATTTCGGTGTCTAGAATTGTGGGCACTAGTTTAAGCAACTGGAATTGTGGTTGTTGTTATAGGCTCAAGAATTTGATTGTAGTTCTTGGTGTAGATTGTTATTCTACTATTAGTTTTGTAATCAATTGAAATTTTGATTAGTGGAACTCAACTAGAATTGGTTGAGAACTAGATGTAGTCCAGTGGATTGGGTGAACGAGTATAAATTTTTTTGTTCTTGTTCTTCTTTCATTATATTCTTTTATTCAAGATTGTTGTTCTTTAATTGAAAATAATATTGATTTCATTAAAACTTTGAAATTGGTAATCTGGAATTAAAAGTTGCGAAAATATTTGATTAGATCAATTTACCCCCCCCCCTCTTGATCTCAGCCTGTATTTCTAATAGGTATCTATCTGGTCGTTCCATGTTTGAGGAGTTTGCTTTAGCACATAAAGAGTCTTCTTTAGTCTCAATACTTTATCCTTCTTACCTTTTTTCACATATCCGAGTGGTTGCTCAATATAAACTTCCTCCTTAAGCACACCATTTCAAGAATATCGACTTGACATTCATCTGCATGATCGACCATTTATTTTATTTTGCTAAAGAGATGAGCAACAAAACAGTCTCCATTGTCGCTACTGGGGCGAATAGTTCGTCGTAGTCAATACCTTCTTTTTGCTTATACCCTTTCACAACCAACCTAGCTTTGTATCTCTCCACTTCTCCTTGTGGATTGAGCTTCTTCTTATACAACCATTTCACGTCAATAGGTTAAGCATAGCTCGGTAGCTCAGTCATTTCCCAATTACTATTCCGATCTATGACTTGGATCCCATCATTCATGGCAACTCGCCATTTCTCATCTCGTACAACCTCCTCAAATATGATGTCCTCAAAATCTACTAAAAGACAAACAATATGTACCTCATTAGTTAAATCATATAAATCTCTCAAGCTCCTCATTCTTGGTCGTAATTCATGTTCCTCTTTGTCTTCCGATGGTGCAACAGCTCGATCTTCTTCTGGGTTAGAAGCTCGGTCATATTCTCTCAACCTTCCAAGTTTTCCATCAATTGTCTCATACTCAAAAGATTACTCTTTAGATCTAGAACATAAAACACATCTTAGATCATTCCCACCAATCCATCCTTCTGTAAATAGTCGATTATGTTTCAGTCTTTTACCAATACCTTTGAGCCATCTCCAAACGACACATGATCGTCCTCAAAATACTCCAATTTACTGAATAGGTGTTCATCCCCACATATATGATTACTTGCACCCATTTCTAAAAACCATATCGACTTGTGGTGCCTTCATTGTTTGTCTCTTTCATCCCATCCCTAGTTTGTCTTTATTGTGGTAAGTTTACTTCTTCGTGGTTTTTCTTGTGATTTTTCGCTTATTGATTTTGATTTTTGCTTGGTTGCTTTTTTTTCTATTCAAAGTTGTATAAGTTTTTAGTATTTGTAAACAGTTGAGGATATGTTAGCATTTGTGACAGTGAAATAAATTAATGTAATGATAAAACAAGTAGATACTATAGTAAAACAAGTGGTTGCAAATGAATACAATATTGAAACAAGTGGATGTGATAAGGGAACAAGCGAATGAGATAATGAAAAAAAAAAAATTAACTTTTTGTGTCAGTTAAAATTATAACTGAAATAAAATATATTATTTAAATTTTAACTTACATAAACAATATAATTTTTTTTATATATTCTATACAAAAAGTTAAAATTAACTATGATAAACAAATTTCTTAGTACAAAAGTGTTAAGGCTCTTTAATGTTGAATTGCTTATTTATATGTTATCTAATGTCTTTCAATAAAATAAATTCTTCAAATAATGTGTTTGTTGACGGAAGAAACTAATATTTCAACCATTAAACTATTAGGATATTTTGATAATAACTTACAAATAAATTATATTTATATTTATCCATGTAAATATATAAATATAAAATATATAAATACAAAATATATAAATACAAAATATGTAAATATATTTATATATATTTACATATTTTGTATTTATATATTTTGTATTTATATATTTTGTATTTATATATTTTGTATTTATATATTTATGTATTTATATATTTATGTATTTATATATTTATATATTTATATATTTACACAAATAAATATAAATATAATTTATTTGTAAGTTATTATTAGAATATCCTAATATCTTAGTGGTTGGAGTATCGGTTTTAACTTTAAGATACTTGAGTTCGATTCTTGCTTATAACAATTCTTTTAATTTAATATAATTTCCATAGATAATGAATAACTTACATACAATTAGATATAATTTACCTATGATTACCTACGATAATATTCCTATATAATAGATTTTTTTATAGTGACATCTCAACCACCGTCCATACAAAACTCACAGCATTTATGTTTGACCTAAATCTTTATACACCCATTTATTGTTATTATGACTCATTGCAAACCTTTCACCTTATTCAATAACAAATATCTTATATATTTTATTTGTATCAATTAAGTTATTTAAGTATCATATTTGCAATGCTATATTAAAAAGAAAAAACTCAAAGTCGTATAATTGAAAGAAGAAAATTTAAAATCATTGAATTGGCATATTTAAGACGGGAAGATTAAGATCACAAAATTCTAATGCCAGAAAATTAAAAATGAAAGAAAAGCTTAAAGACGTTAAAAGAAAAGTGGTTGTGTGCAAGTTTTTAACTAAGGTTTGGACATAATTAACCACTATTGTTTGCAATTATGGTACCTATTAACGACACTTTTGGACTTCTTGCACTAAATTATGGATGGAGAAACTTTAGAGATGAATATATAATATGGAATTGGACTTCGGTGAATGGTATAGTATCAGCATTTACCAAACTTATGATTAGAGGATTTTGTGGACCCATGTGGAAGCCACTCCTCATCACACATGCTACCACACCAAGGGCACGTAGTAGCTTCACATTGTGGATACGTGTCATCTCATATTCAAATGGTTCAAGGAAATATAAAATATTAGGAGATGATGACGATGATGGAGGAGTAATTAAATGGGGTGGAGGTGGATAGGGAATATAAACATATAAATTTATGTGTTTTAATGACTTGTTTTTGAAAATTCAACTGGATTGGTTGGTTTAATATGATGAGAATCGATTGATTTAATATGATGAGAATCGATATAAACATCGGTTTATTATTTTTATAAAATTAGGGATTTTAATTAAATTGATATAAAACAAATAAATCGATAAAAATTGATAGAATCGGTTACTTTTTAGATTGAATTGATTTTAGTAAAAAAAATTAAATATAATTTTTTATAAAATATAATATTTCTTATTTTATAATAATTTTAAATATTAATTATTATAATTATAATTTATTATTTATAATATTTTATAGTTATAGTTATAATTCATAATAATTATAACAATTCCAAAACTAGTGTATATATAAAAAATTAAGATATAAAGAGTAATTTAAAATATAAATTTTTTCTGCACACGAAAGTATATAACCTCATTCAAATATTTAAACTTCATTTTCACAAAATCATCGTTTCTCTATAACTCAATTTTCTTTACTTTTTCTCTAATTTTTTTCTCATTCTCCCTTTCATATTTTTTAGATCCAAGCACACCTTAATGCTCGTGGAAGAGATGAGATCATTTCTACAAAATCAAAATTTTGAATAAAGTAAGTTTCTTGTTTCCTAATTTGAGACCATTTTAGCATATTTTGGACTTAAGTCTGCATGTGAGTTTCGAGGACCTTACATATAGACTCTGTTGTGAAAAAATAAATCTTTGCTAATTTATGAGCATTATGATATGCTCAATTTGTTAATTTGAGTTTTTTATGAATAAGATCTATCTTCCTGGGAATTAGGAGTTTTTGAGTTTGAAGACATTGTGTTTGATGTAAGAAAATTTAGTTATTTTTTAATTTTCATAATACTATAGGTTAGAAGATTTAGATTGTGAAGGTGATTTGGTCACATTGTTTAAGTTTCAGGAAGTTGGATTGTGTGATTATGTATGTGTTGATTGATGATGATTGTATTGAATATGAATGTATAAGTGATTTATACGAAATTGAAAAAGATAGTCTTTTGTACGAATGTATTGCTCTTAGATTTAAAATAAGGAATGGATTTACGATATGGAGGGTAAGGTTTAGAATTAATTGGATTTGGAACATTAGAAACAAGGTTTTGAGCAGATTATGCAGTTTGCTACTATCACAAATCCGCCTAACGAATTTAAGATTGTGCTAAAAATGCTTGAAATTCGCTCAACATTTTCAAATTCGTCCAACGAATTTTCGCCAGAGGTTTCATTCTTCAAAATTCGCTCAGCTCTTTTATTTGTTTAGCCGTCTTTGAAAAATCATAAAAAATAGCTACGAACTCCAAATTAAATGTTCCATATATCCAAATCGAAGCCCTGAAAATAAAAAATCTAATAAAATAAAAAATAGTTAAAAAGAATGTCTACAAAAAAAGTTATGATCAAAAGAATAGGTAGAGATCAAATTAGAACAAAAATAATATTTTGTTATAAAGTGAGAAATGATGTGTTTGTGCTTAAGCTATTAAAATACATGTTATGAACATGAAATAAGATGTATTGAATTTTATTATGTGCCTTGAAAAATATTGTGTTGTCATATGAGAATTATCAAGGGGTATTCTCATTCTATAGTGTTGTATGTATAGATATTGATTTGGGACTCGAGAAAATATCCTGACTCTACTGCTCACTAGAGTCACATAGATGAAAGAATCAAATGGTGAGAGTTGAAGGAGGTTTCTAATGACTTAGCATGCAGTGTATGAAAAAAAATTGTGTATATATCGAATTAGATATCAAAAAATAAATTAGATATCCCACAATCATTTAGAAACAGGTACAAATCCCTAATGTCTATTTTAATATCTAGTCTTCCGAACGTTATCTAGTGTTTGCGTAATGTGAATGTGACTGTGAGTTTGTATGTGCGTGTAATGTGGTATATGAAAACTTGAAGTTGCATTATGTTTTTTTTATCTCACATTTGAATCTTGTATGCTTAAATTGAATTACTAGCTTATACTATATGTTTTGTATGTATTTTTAACTGTGATAATAATTGATAATCATTTGTTTATATGAAAGCAAATTTTACACTTTTGAAATAGGTCTGGAGTTAAAAATAGTATAAATTTATATTTTATTTACTTTTGAAGTGATAGATACATGTATATATATTTCTATATAAAGAATTTATATTTTGAATTATTTTGTGCATCTTAATTTTTTATATATTCAATATATGTATAGTTTATTTTGGGATGGTTCTATATTTATTATATTATAAAAATATTATCTAATTAAAATTTATTAAGTTGTAATAAATATTTTAAACTTTTCACGGATTGAAGGTCAATCACTACTCTCAACTAAAATTTGATTATATATATTAAATTATTTTTAAAATATAAATAAAATATAAATTTTTTATCTTTTATGTTTTTACTTATAATATATCATCTTTATTTTCTCATATAATTTCTTATTTATACAATTTTTTCTTTCTTATATTTTTATATTGAGACTTTTCTATATTTTTCTCTTACATTTTTACTTCAAATTTTTATATATTTTGTTATTTTATATTTTTATTTATTTTTCTTTATTACTATTCATTTTGGTATTCTTTTCTTTCCTATTTTCATCTTACAACATATAAATTGCAAACTCCTTTATAATATAAAAATTATAAATTGTTGTTCTTTATTTTTTTTTATTGGAGACATTTTTATATTGAAAAAAAAAGCAAAAATCAAAAAATAAATTAGATACCTCACAATAATTTTGTTGAAGTAAAAAAATAATAAAAAATTGTTTACTTTTATTATAATAATTGTATAGTATAAAAATTATGAAATGTTTGATACAAATTTATTTATTTATTATAAATTAGTTGTTTTTCTATATTTTATTTTAATGTTAATATATATATATATATATATATTTTTTTTTTTTACATGTTGATTTTTATAATATTTTAAAAAAAATTATAAACTCATCTTTTAAAATGATAAATAATAAAGTAAACTTTAATTTTTAAAATTAAATTCAATGAATAATATTGAATATATTAATAAATATTTTATATATTATATTTTTATATAATAATTAATTTTTATATATTGACTATCTAGATTTCATATAATTTTAAAAATATTAGTTTTAATATAACTTCTTATTTTAAGAATTTAATTGTACAGTAAAAGTGCAAAGAATCTTAAACTATTATTATATCATATAGCATGGTTGACTTTCAAGATATCAGCAAATTTCTCTTTGCATAAGTCCTTTTCATTAGTTTGGGTTGGATTGGTGAATTTGGTTATGGATATTAAATTTGTTATCAAATTATATTATTTTGCTCAAATTACTTGTACGATTTTTTAGATTCATTATCACACTTTTTGTGTGACTAGTAAATAATATATGCAATAAAAAATAATCATTATTATCTATAAATGAATAATCATAGTATGTGATTACAAATGTTAATTAATTTTTTTTATATTATATAAGAAAGGACTAAATTTTATAAACAAAGTTTAATCATATTTATTGGAGATGATGCTTATATTTTAAGAAATTTAAAGATATTTCTAGATTTTATATAACATCATATTAAGATATTCGTGTTCAATTCTCGTTATATAAACAAGTGGTTAGTAATTATAATATCACGAGTAAAATTAATCTCTAACTAAATGTATGAACAAGTGTTTCTTAGGATAATGAGACTGAATATTATTAAATTAATTAATTATTATTTATATTTCAATTTATGAATATTATTATTGTTATTATTGGAAACATGTGTTAATATTTTTTGTATAATTAATTTTTTAAAATATTATTTTAAATTCTATTTTATTTTTAAACATATTCATTTCTTCTTCATTAATTATTTATCATATTTTGATTATTTTTTAAAATATATAAATCATATTAATTTTTTTAATTATGACATTTTTATTTTTTAATAATACTAAAAAATAATTTTAAGATAATCTTTTATACATAACTATAAATATATATTATTTACTTATTTGAAGAATAAGAGTTATAATTTTTTTAACTATTGTTATTTTATAATTTAATAATTTAATAATTAAAATAAATTATGATTTTATATGATTATATCATAAAAAATAACTGAAAAGACGAAAAATAATTTGCTAAAAAAATTTATCTTCATATATATATATATATATATATATATATATATATATATAATGAAAACTATATATAAACACCATTTTTCCTTTTAAAAATTCAATCAACAACTTCTTCTTTTAATAATAAAATAATAATTACCTTCAAAATCATAATTACTTGCTTCTTAAAAATGCAAATTTGCAATATTTTGACGATGAAATTGAATTTAATAAAATAATATTTTATAATATAATAAATTTATTAATATTAATATTTTTATAAAAAAATAAAAATAATAAAGATTAATTTTATGAAAATTATAAATATAAAATATATCAGAGAAAGTTAGATGAAAAACAATTAAAATAAGATCAAATATAATAAAATAACTATTATTTAAAGTTGATCAATTAATATTAAAACAATTAAAATATATTATATATTTTATAAAAAATTATATTAACAAATTTTGATTTTTTTTATCATAATCGATTTCACTCAAAAATTTCATCCATAATTTATCGATTTTGTCCTAACTTAGTGAAAATCAGTTATTTGAAAATAATATATTAATTTTTAATCTGATTTTTAGTTCAACTGACTTAACTGACCAATTCGATTTTTAAAATAATACAAATTTGTTTTCATCGTCATTGCCTAAATATTAAACAAGTACAGAGAAAATAGAGATTATGTAATTTATTTTACTCTAACTAGTCATCTTCCTTAGATGCATAAATGAAACGTAGATTTTGGAAGCTATCTGGGGCAGTAATGTGTCTGATAAAACCAGCCACAAAAAGCAAACCCTGGCCCGTGGTGGTCATGCAGGTGTTCCGTAAACAATGTGCAGGTTTTCCTCTTTCTCTTAAATGTTTATGTATGTACTTGTAAAGGAAGCTAGGGAAAATATAATATACATTGCTTTTTTGCCTACGAGGGAAAACAAATAGTTGTTGTTCGTATATCTTTTCAAAATTTGTCTTTTATTTTCATAGCATTTTATATTTATTATAATAATATTATTAAGATTTATTTTTATGTTTAAAGTATTATTCACTTTAAAATTAACATTAATCACGATTTTATCTTTAAATAATAATAATAAAAATGATCGTGTATTTAAATTATCGGCGCAACTGAACGAGTGAAGAGAAATGTAAGTGCGGGACCATACATGGGTAGTGGTTGAGAAAAGATGTGAGCAGGAAAGGGATCATCACTCGCATCGCATGCTTCATCATACTCTGGAAATGGTAGTCTTCGCCATCTTCAACACATTTCGACTCCAACCACTCAACCATCTTTCTTTTTTTTAGTCAATTCTCTATCAACCAATTCTCCAAACCTTTACGTCACAAATTCTGCTCTTCTTCACAACAACATCCACAAAACTTCAATCATTACGTACCTCCACCAAACCGGTCACAGCCTTTCCATATACATTCTTATTCCCAACTAAAATATTCAACGTGGTATTTTTTTATGTATATTTAAATTCAAAAAGAGTGTAATGGAGACAATAAAACTATTATAAACAACCAAAATTTCCTCTAAAAGTTTCATTATCTTAAGTATAGTTTCTATAATTATGGTTATTAAAATTAATATATAAAAAGAAATTGATTATAGATGTCATTGTGAAATATTAATATATTGTTGAACGATGGTGATAAAAAAAAATCAAACTCTGAAAATCTAGGTTAAATAAAATTTTTCCACTATTTTTTTTTCTTTTTTAGTTTATCTTACTCATTGTATTTTTTTATTTTGTCCTATTATTCTTATTTTTTATGTTAATTTATTCTAATTTTTTAAAGTTAAATATTTAATAAAACTTAAAGACAAAATTCACAATACACTTATTTTATACAAATTTTAATAATAATAAAAAAAATCTGCAAACAAATTAGCATGAAATATGAATAATTTGTAGCATATATTTTTATCTTATTTTATCTTTAGTCCTTGAGGCACATTGTGATCTTAGGGTAAAACAATGCATTTAGTTAGTCTTTATCAAATGCATGTGATGTGGAGGACCATTTTGCTTTGCTGTGGTCCTTATAACCTCATCTTATCTTATTAATTGTTATTTACTATAGCCTGCTTTATAGGTCAAGTATTCATAAGAGCTAAAAAGAAGATGTTTAATTTAATATATTTTTGTCTGACAAAGATATTTTTATTCTTGTGATTTTTCCACTATTTGCAATTTTCACCTCAACAATTTGTGATTTGTAGTTCACCAAAATTTATTTTAAAATTTTAATCATTAACATTAACCAAAATAATTTAAATTTGTTTTCTGCCTCATCTCTACGATGCTTGATTGAGAAATTTATAACATTTATCTAGCTAGACTTGACTTAATTATTATTGAATTTAGTTAGATTATGATCCATTACTTGAGGTTGATCAATTCTACTCATGAGATTTTCAAGTAGTTTTTGTGGTAAAAAATTATGAGTAGCATGTCACCTAAAGGTGGCAAAACAGAAAAAAAGTAAATAGAAATTTGTTATATTTTTGTTTGCCACTTATATAAATGTTACAATAATACCTCTCAAAGTATATATAATTTTGAATTTCCCAAAATCACATTTGAGAAGTATTATACTTAAAATTCTATTTCCATACATGTTCGTTAACATTTATCTAGTAATTTAAAAACTCTATATATTTATTTAAATAAAAAAGAAAAGTTGATTTTTTTAATTACGAAAATGTAACCTTTTGAAATAAAGCATAATAAAAAAATATGTCCATGATCTTATAATGAATACGGAAAACATTCTTAAAATATCAATTAACAAAATAATATTAAAATTTTGAAATTATCGAGTATTTTTTTTATCTTGTTAAAAAAAATTATAATAATTCTTACGTTATTATTATTATTATAATTTTTAAAAATTATAATATACATTTATATAAATTATAATATATATTTATATCATATGTAAAGGGAATTTCTTATTTTTTTATATTATTAGAGAGAGAAGTGAAAAATAATTGTGAATTATGTCTAAAGAGTGGAAAGAAAAACAAAGTATAAAATAAAATAAAATAAAAACTATATTATATATAAAGGGATTTCCTTTTTTCTAAACATTTATCGAGTGATTGCAAAAAGAAATATACTTGATAACTGGATAAAGAATGGGGGAATACATATAAGAAGAAGAAAAAAACAATATTAGAAAAAAAAGAAAAAGAAAAGTCATATATAATGATGAAAAAAAATTGTGAAATACATAAAAAAAATAGAAAGAGAAAAATAAAATGAAATAAAAATTGTAAAAATATATTATAAAAATTTAATTATATAATAAATGTAAACATACCTATATTTTAACACTTGCATTAGTACTAGTTATACAGGAAGGATATTTCCTTTTTTTAACCATGTTTTTAATCATCAAAAAGAAAAAAAAATACTATGAATGAGAGAAATGTGATACATTTAAAGGAGAGAAAAAAAAATTAAAGATATATATTTTAAAAAAATATTATATAAAAAATATATACACACATATAATTTAGTGTTTTTATTAATATTATATAAATAATATTTCCCTTTTATAATTACTTGTGCTATCCATTTCTAATTATTTGTATAATACATTAAATAAGAGAAAAATAATATTATGCAAAAAATGCGAGAAGAGTAAAAAAAATGTCACCTAGCTTAATTATCCCTAAATTTAATATAATTTTTTCTATTTAAATGTTAATCGAATAAAAATTAATAGAACAAAAATAGATAAGAGACTCTTAAGATTGAAGGCATTTCTAAAAATGAACTTCAGTCCAATATGAATAAAATAAATTAAATAAAAAATAATTATTTTAAAATATTAATATTTTAATAAATATAAATATTTGTTTCTATTTGTTAATGTATAAATGGATATTTTTATTCATTATGATTTTATTATTTAATAAAATATCTATTATATATCCTTTGTCTCTTTTTTCTCTCTCTTATACTCCTTTATTTACATTTATTTTTTCAAAATAAAAATAAAAAAAATTAAAATAATAAAATATTATCTGGTATCTATTCTGTTTCTCCTGTATTGTCCTCAAACTGTATATCATATATCTAATGATTTATATATATATATATATATATATATATAATTTGAATTCATTAAAAAAATTACAATAAACTATACTTTCGCAAATTAATGCATTAAAATTGAAATTATGAAAAATGAGAGACTTAAGAAAAATACGTGAATAATTCTAATAAAAAAAAGTGAGATCATAGGATCGGATCTTAATAATTAATTTTTGAGGGGTTAAATAGTATATTATTAATAAATAATAAATAAATATAAAAATAAAAATAAAAAAGTTAATTTATAAATATATAAATATATATATTTAATAATTATTAAATATATAAATACGAAATCAAAAAATTTAATAAAATTAATATCATTAATATTAATGTAAAATACAATACTTTTGGGACCATGTCGCTCGTCTCTCAAAAACTAATATAATTTAATAACTTTTTACTATGAGAAATGGATATAATTGCATTTTGGGAAAGTTGTGTTTTTTATTTTTATTTGGTTAGTTGGCAGATTTGGAGAAGGTAAAGAGCATTTATTTGAATTTGTAGGAAGCAGAAATAGCGATGCAGTGGCCCCTAGAAATAGGATGGAATCCTGATTCATCCTGTGTTGTGTCCTTGGAATGCAACTTGTTCTGAACCTTCCCACAATGTGTTGTGATTGAGATATGACGTTTGAGGCCTATCACCACCACCACCACCGCGACAACAAGAAGGAAAGAAGGAATGTGGTGATTGAAACCTCAATCCAACAACCTCCTTCTTTCAAATTCAAACAAACTTCACCTTCGTTCCATCCAACACCACAACAAGGGTAATTGCAAAACAAATAAGACAAAAACTATAATAATTTGGAAGGGATTAAAAATGAAAGTCAGTTTTATTTTTTTTTTCCAAAAGAAAAGAAAATTAGACTCCATGTACTTTCTTATATTTTTATTTATTTTTTAATATAAACGATATTCTCTCTCTTTATATATATATATATATATATATATATATATATATATATTAAATAAACAAACAATTTTTTTTTCAATTTATGTCTTTAACTGTTTTATTAAAATTATTTTAAAATATATTTATTATTTTATTTTTAAAAAGTTAACAAATAGTTTTGTTATATTACTTTTTTATTGTTAAAAAGTTGTTGAAATCATCATTATTTTATACTATAATTCTTAATTTAAGTTATGTCATTTTTTTTCATTTAAAATAAATTTTAAAGTAGAATAATCAACATCATTCTTTTTTAACTTATTTTTAAAATGAGTTCTTCAAAAATTATTTTAAAATTAAACAAATTAAATTAAATACTTATGTAAAATACTTGATATTTGTTTATTTGTAATAGAATTTAAAATTATTCTATTGCGAATGAAAAATTTAATGATATTATTTAAAATACTTTTTAATCAATTGAAATTATATTTTAATTTTTTTATTACTTAATTTAAATGATATTAAATAATTCTATTAATTAACATACAGATTAATTAAATATGATTATATTTGGGTACTCTTAAGTTACTTTGACATATTGAAACATAATATCATTATTGGAATCAACAATCATATGTGAATTATGAAAAAATAATCATCTTACTTGTTTTTATTAATATTTTTATTATATTGTTTAAAGTAAAGTGTTTAAATTAAAGGAAAGAAAATGAAAATAAATAAAAATTGTTATTATCCGTATTTTATTTCTTATTTTAAAATAATGGAAAGAAAAAAATTATCATATAACTAATTAGGTTAAGTATATGATTATATAGAATATGTGATAAATATTTATATTATATAATTGATTATATTAAAATATAATATATTATATTATATTTTCTTTAAAAAGACAAGTCTCTTTCTCTTTTTAAAATCGCATGTGTTCGTCACTTGTTCCAGGTCCAAACAGTATACATCTCTTAAATCCACCCTCATCCTTATGTGTCTACAATAAATAATAATAATAATAATAATAATAATAATAATAATAATAATAAGTTATTTGATGAAGAGCAAATTTAAAATTAAAAAAATTAAATAAAATGTGAAACCTACTTTTATGGGTTACTTTCTTTTTGGATGTTGGTAATTTGTTTCTATTTTTTTTTTCTATTATCATCATCTAACACACACACATATATAAAATGTAAAAAGTATTAATATTTATAATTATTTTAAATAGCTAAATATATTAGTTATTATTTGAATTATTAAATAGTTTGAATGACTAATGTTTATTTTTTATAAAATTTTGATATTAAATTTTAGTTTTTGAAAATAAATGATCACCATAGTTAAAAATTTTGAGTTTTTCTATGTGAGAAAAATTGATATCGAAAACATTTAAATTACTTAAACTAAACAAGATATTAAAAATTTAAGAGAAATTTAATTCTATGTAACCCAACTTCTATATATTTCAATTCATTTTTTTAAATAAAGTTTTTCATCAAAACATACGTTTGAGTTATTGATTGAAAAGTCTTTCATTGTTACAACTTATCTTATTAGTGTTATTGATAATATAATTCGTTTAAATCGATTTTTTTTCGTAGCTTAATGTGTATTGAAAATTATTATCAACAGATATTTTAATTTTGTTAACATCATTTAATATTAAAAATATTTTGTTGTATTTAGTATTAATTGAAGTTTTTTACATGCAAAATTAAATTTTAATAAATTAGTTTATCTTATGAAAATATTTATAAAATGAAATAATTTAAATTAAAAAATTAAATATAATGTATTTTAATTTCTTTTGAAATGGTAAAATTTCTCTGTTCTCTCTCGGCCTTTTCATTATCGCATACGTTTTGACAAAATGTAGCCATACATTTTTGTTTTAAGGGAAAAACATTCGTATGTTGATAAATAAAATGGGACTCAATTTATTTTTTCCCCTTAAATTTTATTTTAAAAAAATACTCAATATTTTTTTATTTTATAAATCAAAATGTTTTAGCTTTTTTTTTTTTAGTTTTTACATATTTTACTATTTTTTTTAAATTATTAAATAATTTTATTGGAACTTTTATAAATAATATTGTTTTAAAATGCCTTATTGGTATTTTTTTTAAATGTGAAATACGATGTTACATAAACACATACTTTTTTTTTTTAAATATACGTGAAAAATCTTGAATAATAAAAATTGTGAAATTTGCAATTAAGCCTTCTCTCTTCTCTTCTTCGATTGTGTATAATGGTTTTTGGGTGGATGAAAAAGATGGAATAAACAGAGGCATTGATTTGGAACGCTGATAGGCAATAAAAACAATCAATTTTTGTAAATACATTTGGACAAAATATCTTAATTCGTCCCTTTTCAAATTGCATATACAAGTTGTGAAGATAGCGAGATGCATGGAACGAATAAATTAAACAAGAATAAGACAGTGTGAGATTATGATATATACCTAAAACTTTATTCTATCACCATTTTCATGCACGCCAATTTATTGACTAACTCACACAGATCAATGTATGAAAAAATAAATTGTTATGATTTTTGAAATATTAAAAAAAAAAGGTTGATTTGAAAAGGTGAAGGTGTGACATAAGATCCAGAACATGGTTTTAGGACTGAAGCAGAGGAACCACCCTTGGGAACCAATTGGTAGAGTGTGAGAAGAGTGCATTATTACACTCCTTTTAACGACGAAACGAAACGAAGCAGTGACGATGTGTGGCAGTGGCATCTAATGCAGTGTGAATTTTGTGGCATCTCAATGAATGAGGAAAGGGAAAGTACATGAGACATCCATGCCAAAAGTGCCACGCTTTTTCGTTGGTAGGGGAGAAAACTGATAATCAGAAACACATCATACACAAAACAAATCGTTTCTGCGTCCTTTCCTACACCGCTTTTGCGTTCCAATCAGAATTTAAAATAAACAAAAATAAAAATTTATTCAAGTTTAATTTTAAAAATTTAAATATTTTTATGAGAAAAGTTCTAATACATACCTAATTTAACAAATTATAATTTCCTAAAGAATTTACTAATTTTACACAAAAGAAAATTACATTGAGAATGAAGTGGGAAAGTGAAGGAAAAAAATGACATGATAGAAATTAGAAATGGAGAATGGCACGTGTGTGGAGAGAAAGAAGATGATAAAGCAGAAAGGAGAGTTAAGAGAATAAAAGAAAAGAGAAGGGACAAAAGTGTAAAAAGAAAAAGATGGCGTGCTTTCTGGGCATAGATAGACATAAACATAAACATAAAACCTCATAAAGTACCTCTGAGCCACCCTGTCACCATAGTCCCCTACTCCCTACATAACAACACTGTTTCACATTGCACATTACACATTACACATTACATTACCCTCAAAACGAAACCAACCAAACACACCCTTCTCTCTCTAACTTTCCCTCCTCCTTCCCTCCAAAGCGCGTCATACTCTGCAAAACGCTCTTCTTTCACGTTCCTTCCTTCCACACACACAAGAACCGAACCAAACCAAACCAAACCAAACAAACCCTTATTCTCCTTCATTCCTTGAGATTCGCGCCCCAACCAAGATCTTCACCGAATCGCCTTCATTTAAACCAAAGGCGGCGACCATTTATTTCTTTCATTACAACCTCCCCATCTCTTACGGCATTTTTCTCCGTGCACTCCTCTCACCAAAATTGACAAAAATTAAATAAAGAATCACCGCATTCAATTCATTCCATTCCCTAACACGCTTCCACAACCTTCCCTTCCACATCATCGTAAATGCTTCTTCCAACGACGACTTTACTTCACTTTAGTTTTCGTGTATCAGCTTTGTGAACAAGGTTCAGTGAGCATCGCGTCTTCGTGTTCTTACAAAGTAGTAGTACACTTCACACGCACGTTTTCGCGTACGCGCGCTTCTTGGTGGGTTTGTTGGCATGGGAGGAAACTAACCAAACGGTGGTCTGCCTTGTCGTTTTGTCTGAAACTGAAAAAAGTTTTTTTTTTTGGTTTATAATATACTATATAGATTTTTTCTGTGGCGGGTTGGAAGAGGGAAATTAGAAAGGAAAAAAATGAAGTTTATGAAGTTGGGTTCAAAGCCTGATGCTCTCCAAGCTGACGGAAAATCTATCAGGTTGGCTGTTCTTCTTTTTAGCTTCTTTCTTTGTATCTGATTTTCTTGATTTTAAGGTTTTAATGTTTCATATGTATATGTGTTCTTGGAGTCTTTGTTATGTTTTGTTTGTGTCGCAGGAATGAAGTTAATGTTTGTTACCGTTATCTGGCCACTGAATATGAAGTAAGATGATTTTGTTGGTGATAAAAGCGTTTGAGTGGTTTCTGAGACACTTCTAATTAGAGATTCCTTACTGAACACCTTCAAAAGAAAGCCATTATTTTTGTCTGCATAACCAACCTGAAGTAATGTTAATATTCTGTATTGCTTGTAACTTAACTGATAAAGAAGAAAGAGTAAAAGTCATTGAATCAGAGGTGGTCCTGAATTCGAGTTGTGAAATTTTTTATTAGTTTGTGGTCCAAATATTGGTAAAGTGTGTATGGACTTCCCAGCATGATGCATAGCCTATTTAATAATATATTTATTATTATGCATGTGATTTCAGTGGTGTACTTATACTTTTGTTACCACCTTGTGTATGGAAGATAAGATTTGAGAAATTCACTTGTGGATGAATTGATTATGTGTGGATTTTCAGCCTGTTGTGAACCGCATGCGACAACGAAGTGTCATCTGTCATGCATGTGATGTATGTATGTATTTAACTGAAAAGTGAGAAACACGTATGGACAGTTGATACTAATTTTCATGTGTCTCCAGGTAGTTATTTTGCTTGGGATTTTAATTGTGTTGATTTTTCTGCTCTCTAAATAGAATTGTCCTTGTAGGTTGGAAAATGAAATTGAGTGCTTCAAAATCCCTCAAGATCAGAGATTTCAGATATTAAAATTTCTGGCATATAATGTATAAGATTTTCTTTAGGGGATGTGTTACACCTCTCTGGTTTTTGGACCTATATGATTGTTTTCAAGATGTAAAACATAACTACTTTTTTGTCAGATTATGCTGAACAGCATTCATCTTTGTTTAATACTCCTGGCTGCAAGTTTTTGACTGAACTAATTTCTCTGCCATAATTTTGTGATGATGTGACATGATCTTGCATGCATACATTGGATATGGCTTCATTATATTTTGGGGTGAGGGTTCAGTGATGCCCTTCGTGTCATATTTTTCACCACTTGAATAATTTGCCCTTCTTTATAAGCTAAGCAATTCATTTCCAATGTTTGCAGGTATATATCATCTGAATTGGCTACAGATATTATCATAACTGTTGATGAAGTGAAGTTTCATCTACACAAGGTATGTATTTTTTTAGATATATTTGTTTTATAGCCCTCTTAAATAAGAAAACCTTAATTAGTAAGGGATATTTACAATTATCACCCCTAGTTATTAGTGATAATAGCACTGCTACCTTTTCTTTGGAAATTACACATGCCTCCCTTGTGTTGTTATTTTAAGGGGACTTTGTATATGGTCCCTACATGTGAGTGGGTAGGTATGTGTAATTCTTTAAACAAAAAGGGTGTCAGAATGAGAGAACTGTACATCGAGTGAGGAGGTAAGTGAATTTTCGAACATTAAGGGTTCAAGTGTAATGAGCCCAACCGTTAGGGGAGGTAAGTTTAATCACAACTTCATCTCTTGCCATTTAATAGTGTAATGTTTCACTCTTTTTCGATTGAACTGAATGGAAAGGTTATAGAAAATCCGAATTTGAGTATAAGACCTCTCCGCTACTCTAGTGTGTATTTTACTTTATGCAGAGTTTTCATTTCCTTTTATAATTTCTGTGTCTTTTTTTTTAACTATTGAGATTCAACTACATTTTGCTTCTTCCTTTTGTTTATTGATGATGACTTTTCTTGAATTTTAGTTCCCTCTACTGTCCAAGAGTAATCGTTTACAAAAGTTGCTGTCAAAGGCTAATGAAGAGTATTCTGATGAAATTCAATTGGATGATTTTCCGGGTGGTCCCAAGGCCTTTGAAATATGTGCAAAGTTCTGCTATGGAATGACTGTTACTCTTAATGCTTACAATGTTGTGGCTGCTCGTTGTGCAGCTGAGTACCTTGAAATGACTGAGGATATTGAGAAAGGGAACTTAGTTTTTAAAATTGAGGTGTTTCTTACCTCGAGTATATTTCGTAGCTGGAAGGATTCTATAATTGTTCTCCAAACTACTAAATCTCTTCTGCCATGGTCTGAGGACCTAAAGATAGTTGGGAGATGCATAGATTCCATAGCATCCAAAACTTCTGTGGACCCAGCAAACATAACTTGGTCTTACACTTGTAACCGGAAATTATCAGAGCTTGATAAAATTGTTGAGGACAAGATAGCACCACAAGAGAAAATTGAGCCTGTTCCCAAGGATTGGTGGGTTGAAGATATATGTGAGATGGACATTGATCTATATAAACGGGTCATGATTACCATCAAATCCAAGGGAAGAATGGATGGAGTTGTGATTGGTGAGGCACTAAAAATCTATGTTGTAAGATGGTTGCCTGATTCTGTTGATGCATTGGTTTCCGATGCCCATGCCCGGAGGAACAAATCTCTTGTAGAAACAATTGTCTGTTTATTGCCGTGTGATAATGGCATGGGTTGTTCATGTAGTTTCTTGCTGAAGCTATTGAAAGTGGCCATATTAGTTGAAGCTGATGAGTCTTCGAGGGGACAATTGATGAAGAACATTGCCTTGAAATTGCATGAAGCTTCTGTCAAAGATTTACTGATTCCAGCAAGGCTTCCTCAGATCACCAAATATGATTTTGATCTGGTGCAAAATCTTTTGAACCTGTACATGACTAACGTAAAGGGAAGCCATGATATGGAGGTTGAGGACAAGAAAGATAAATCAAATGAGTCTATTTTAGTACAGAGGTCTTTATTGAATGTTGGCAAGTTGGTAGATGGTTATCTTGGAGAAATTGCACATGATCCAAATCTCAGCCTCTCCAATTTTGTTGATTTGTCACAGTCAATTCCGGATTTTGCTAAACCAAATCATGATGGTCTGTACAGGGCTATAGACATCTATTTGAAGGTAAGATTTTTTAGACGGGAAGCACACGATCATCCTATGAGAAAAAATTTGGATGGCTTAATTGACAGTCTCCTTTTTCATCCTTTCTATCCTTGATTCCTTGGAGAAAATTATTTGATTTGATTAGCAGTTTTCTACTGTTACTCTAATTGGTGATACTTAATAATGTGTATATTTTGTAAGGACTAGGAAATGACAATCTTGTAATTGGTAAGCTTTAGCTATAATTAATGACATTGAAGTACTCAGTTGAGTTTTTCATCTTCAGGAGCACCCAGGTTTGACAAAAGGTGACAGGAAAAAGATATGTGGCTTAATGGATGTCAAGAAATTGACAGTGGATGCATCAATGCATGCAGCACAGAACGAACGCCTTCCCCTTCGAGTCGTTGTGCAGGTTCTTTATTTTGAGCAGATCAGAGCTGCCACCAATGTCCGGACACGCGATTCCACACAGGCACTGGTCAATGGAGATGAGGAGTGTGTGAAAACTGGGGGAGAGAGCTGCCATTCCCTGAACAACCAGATGTGTCAATTGAAGATCAGAGATGAGGAGTTTCACAAGAATGGGAAGCTGAACAAGAAGAGTAGCAAAAACAGCAGAAGTGGCATGCAGTTGCTGCCATCAAGGTCAAGGAGGATCTTTGATAAGTTATGGATTGTTGGAAAAGGGCAGGGAGAAAATAGGAGTTCAGAGACTTCAGGGAGTTCTAATAGTCCAACTTCTGTAGTCCCTGGAGACACCAAATCATCTGGTTCATCATTGAGACACAGGAGGCATTCTATCTCTTAGGGAGGAAATTCATAATTTAAAACAGGTGAAGGAGAGTGAAATTGCTGTGAAATGTAAAGTAGTGTTAGGATGTTAAAATGTTTTGTATTTTTCATATGCATGCACAGAATCAGGAAAAGGTCTCATTTCTAGAGTTGCAGAAAAATGTAATGGCATTATATCGTGTAAGTCTGTGTATCATTATTTTGGCTAGTGTATTGTCTTAAATTCTTGAAAAATCTATCACTAGTGTAGGGATCTCTCGGTTTCATTCAGCATTGTCCTTTTGTTTGTATAGAGTCATAATCCTTATTTACACCAATTCACACATGTTTGGATCAACTATTAAAAAAAATAAAAAGTAAAAGTAGTTTTTTTTTTCTTACGAATAAAGATAAAATTTTAGCTGAGTTATATGATATAATTTTTTAGAAGTTGGTTTATATTGCTGATAAATTTATTTTATTTGTCTTTTGAGTTTGTTCTATTATCTCATCAAAATGGTTAAAGTACTTACGGATTGTCTTAATTTTTTTATTGTGTTTTTTTTATCCTCTACTCCTTTTAAGTTATTAAATTTTAGAATTTCACAATGTAGGTTCGATTGCTATCTTTGTTTTTTGTAATAAACACTTTTTATATTTTGATTAATTAAATTTTTTTAGTAGTATCATGGAGACGTTAGATTTTATAAAATTTAAGAATCGAAACAATAAAATAAAATAAAAATATATCATTGATTAAATCAAGTTAAATTTTAATTTTCTTTTTATGAATTATTTATTATTTATTTTTATCATTTACTTATTTATTTTAATTTAACTCGAGGATAGTGACCAAGGCTTAGATTATATCAGAAATTTTTTTGAAAATGATACAACTTAAATATCTAATACTATTATTAAAAAAGTGAATTATATATAAAGAGATTTTATTTATTTATTTAAATAATCTAAAATTATAATTTATCTTAATTATTAGATTAAAAAATTAAAAATAAACATTTAATTCTTACTTCTAAAACAAATAAATCGTTTTTTTTTTAAATTATAAATATAAATATAAATGCTTAGTGTATAAGTTTTATTTTTTCTATAAATAGTAAAAATTGTTTGAGGGCGTCTTACCAAAAAAGGGAAGATATGAATTAATAACCTAATATGTGGTATTATTTTGTCTCAATAACTTTTTTTAACTATTAAATTAATATTTACTTTTAAAAAATAGAAACACAATATGAGATTACGATTACAGAGAAAAATTACTTAAGAAAAAAATACTTGTAATTTCACGTATTAAATGTAACCTAATCCATCAACGTAAATATCCTATAAAAACTATGTTTTTCATTTTTTTTATTTTGTTTTATCTATTTGAAGTAAGTGTGGACTTTAAAAGGTTATACTTAAGTTAAGAATAATTTTGTTTTAATTTTTCTATTAACATATAGATCTAACAAAAGTCTAAATGATATTATCTCTACATAATCCTCACATATGTTCAAATGAGGCCTATTTTCCATATTAGTATAATTAGATTCATTTATTTTTTATGAATTATTTTTTAAAAACTTTTTGGATACGAGTAGGTTGTATTTTGGGATACAATTTCGTAATAAAGAAATTATACTCCAAATTATGATTTTTTTTCTACACACAATTGTTTTTTAGGTTGTGTTTTAATCTACGATTTTAGTAGATTTTTTTTGTAAGTTTCCTTTTTATTATAAATTTTATTTAAATGTATTTTTTTACTATTAAAGTTTAATTTTTTTATATTAAAATTATCAACCGGAGATTTTAGTTTCCATATATAATTCTTTTAGTTTATTTTTAATTATTAAAAATTATACTTTAATATTTATAAAATTAATAAAATAATTAGTTAATTGATATTTAGACGTAAATAATATAAAATAAGTTTTAAATATATTAGATTAATAAAAAATATTAATGTATTAAGTAAAAATAATATTGATGAATTTATCATCATAACTAAATCACAGTATAGAACGATCCTCTTAATTGTTTAATCTATAGAACTGAATTTTAAGAAAATTATCGTTTAAGTAAAAATAAGTAATATATATAGTGATATTTATAACCAATAAATAATATATTTCTTCTAGTTAGAAAATACATATATAATAAAGTAAGTATAATATATTAAATATATCGTAATATTTTTATTAATGTTAATTTTACTTTTTTATTTTATTTTTCATAATGATCATCATAGAAAACATTAAACACAATATATACTAACAAACTTTTCAACAATTTACATCATAATTATATATTCACATGTTTGTTTATCTATTTTTCAACTACCTTCACTCTATAAATATATGCGTCAATTCCAAAATATATCATACCAATTTCAATTTTGATGAGTCCCTTCCTTATACATATAATATGTTTTTATCTTCATTAAATATGTTTATCACCATCTGAATAACACAATTACCAACACATAATCAAACACCTTCTATAAATTGTTATTTGTCTAATTTTATCTAATCATCATACAAGGTGAAAATAATAATAATAATAATAATAATAATAATAATAATAATAATAATAATAATAATAATAATAATAATAATAATAATAAAAAAAAGATATAAAGAGAAAAGTCAATACGTGATCTTCTTGTAATTAATTTTTTATTATAATTTTTTTTACCTTTTTAAGTTTTTAATATATGTTGTACTATTTTAAAGGTATATTTAACTTCTATTTTACTTAATATATAAATTTTTTTATTAATTTAATATATTTAAAAATTATTTAATATTATTAACATATAAATATCAATCAATTAATTATTTTATTAATATTAAAATAAAACTTTTAATAACTAAAAATAAAAAAATAATATATATATCAATTGTTCATCAATGATTTTAGTATAAAAAGATTGAATTAAAATTCACTATCAATTGATAATTTTAATATTAAAAAAATATATTTAATTAAAATCGTCGATGAAAAGACAATTAAAAAAAAAATCATCTGCTAAAGTCATAAATTAAAGTACAACCTCGAAAAATATCGAAAAAAATTAATAATGTGAAGAAGTCGTATTACTTCTATGTAAAAAACAACAACATAGGAACATGAATTCTTTAACGTGAAATCATATTTTACTCTGTAACCAAGTTTTTTTAAAATTTATTTATTTTAAAAAAAATAAAACAAATTACACGCTATAAGCTTCTAAATGATCTTATTTGGATGTTTGGAAAAAGGAATAAAGGAATTTGGTTAATGTGAAAAGTAAAATCTTCTACAGATTAATAATAGTTAATAAAACAATTATTTTTAGTAAAATAGAAGAATAGTAAAAGATCATATAAAAAGAATGGTAAATGATTATATGGATTGGTGGATGTTAAAATATTAAACATAATAACATGATATTGTAGTACTGCAAAGTAAAAATTAGATACCTACAATTTGTATATATATAAATAACATAATAAAATATGAAAGATTTAAAATAATAAAATCAAAACATCATGATAGTGTTTATGGAAAATCGATACAAGGATCGAAAAATAAAAGAGAAAAATCGAAGATCGCATGAGTGGTGGGGAGATACCCGGTGACCGCTAGTATGAACGCGTAGATCGAAAGTGGGAATCGAAAATCAAGAAAAGAGGGGGAAATCGATGAAGGTAATGATAAAATAGGTCAAGGGAAATCGTATTCGAGAATTGGAATCGAGAATCGAAATCGAGAATCGAAAGAAATACAGAAAATTCGATGATCATGGGGAAGAAAAATCGATGAAAGGTATTGAGTATGAAGTTAAATGGAAAGCCAGAAAGTTTTAAATACTCGATGGATGAAGTCAAGATCAAAGGAACGGTTATCACACACATGGAACGTGGGAAACGGTTTTCTCAAAGCCGCAGCTAAGATAAAAATCGAGAGATAGTTAACGTACGTGCACATGGAACGTGGTGTCAGTTTTCTAAACTGCTCTTAGGAAGTTACGTTGAAGCAAGACCTATAAATAGAATGAAGCATGAAGAAGAAAAGGGAAATTGGCAGAGACAACAGAAGCGCAAGTGAACAGTCTACAGGAGAACGACGCATCATGAAGTTTCTAATGCTCTGGATTTCCGTTTTCATTGATTATCTTTATCGCTTTCTTTACTTTCTCTGATAATTTACTTTCATTGCAGTTTACGTTTGTCAAACTTTAAGCTTTGTCTTTCGATTCCTTGTCATTTACTTTTATGCAAGTTAATGTTATGCATTTAAGATCCTCACCATTTACATTTCTGCAATTTCTATTTCCTGCTATTCACATTTCTGCAATTTCGATTCTTTGCCCTTTTACACTTAATGCAAATTTGAGGTTTCCACACTTTACATTTTTCTGCGATTTAATATTCTGCACTATCTTTCGATTCGACATTTTTTTTTACTGTTTTCTTTACTTCGCGTCTCTTAATGAAAAATACCAAAAATAGTACTTTCGATTTGCTACTAATTTGTGTTGTTTACATTTTTTTTAAACCATGGGATTTTCGATTCTCATGCATTTTTCGATTGAAAACCGTTTGCTAGCCTAAATAAAAAGAATATACGTGGTTAAGATTTGGTTAGAACCTAAGTCTCGATTTGATTGAAATCGATCAAATTTTCACCAGAAACAAATTGGCGCGCCAGATAGGGGGTATTGTGTATTATACACAAAGTCTGGCTAGTTCGATGAGTGTATAAGACTAAGGAGTGGACGAGTAGTAATAATGAGTCAAAATCCACCAAATAGTCAGGGTAATAGTGAGATTCCTAATAGTCCGAATCCACCAAACTGTTAGGAACAAGACAATAATAAAGGAAAGAATAAAGGAGAGAAAAATAAACGACACAAGAATTTTAACGTGGTTCGGCTAAAATATGTATGCCTACGTCCACGACTACACTAGGAAGTATTTTATTTCTGTGTATATCTCAAACTTTACATAGGGTTGCTTATATAACAAAATAGAGAATCTCATCTCACAATCCTAATCGATGTGAGACTAAATCAAGCACCATAATACTAACAATTCTCCCACTTGGAGTTTGATTTACGTTACCACCTAGTGTAGTGCCTTCATCATCAATTTGCTCGAAGGCCAGTTGAGGCAATGCAAAGCCTCAACTTAGTTGTTGTAACAGTCTTGGTCAACATATCAGCGGGATTCTCTGCACCTGGAATCTTCAACAAACTCAAGTCTCCATCATTTATCGGGTTTACGATAAAATGATACTTCAATTCAATGTGCTTACATCTGGAATGAAGGATTGGATTTTTAGCAAGACAAATAGCACTTTGATCTGTCACTAAACAACGGAGAACCATCTTGTTCTCTTCCTAATTCTTTTAGAAGGTTCTTCAACCATATCATCTCCTTCGTCGCTTACGAGATAGCTACATACTCGCTTCGATGGTTGAGAGAGAGACCCTTCCTTGAAGTTTAGACTTCCAACCGATAGCTGTACCACCCAATGTAAAAATATAACACTGTTGTGCTCTTTCTACCGTCAAGATCACCTCCCAAGTCCGCATCGAGAAAACCCCGTAAAATGAGATTACTTCTCTTGAAAGACAAATGCATCTTTGAAGTGCCTTTCAAATATCTGAATATCCACTTCACTCCTTCCCAATGCTCCTTTCCGGGATTTGATAGAAATCTGCTCACAACTCCCACTTGCATGTGCTATGTCCAGTCCGGTGCAAACCATAGCATACATCAAGCTTCCTACTGCAGATGCATATGACACTTTAGACATGTGACTTTCTTCTTCTTCTGTTTGAGAAGATTGCCTTTTTGAAAACTTTAAGTGAGTTCCCAAAGGTGTATTCCTGGTTTTAGCATTCCCAACATTGAATCTGCTAAGCAATTTTTCTATATATTTTTCTTGAGATAAGTTCAAAATATCTTTATCTCTATCTCGGGAGATTCTCATACCAAGAATTTGCTTGGCTGGACCAAGATCCTTCATTTCAAAGCTCTCCGACAATTGTTTCTTCAACTTGTCAATTTACGCCATATTAGCTCCAACAATCAACATGTCGTCAACATATAAGGCAAGAATGATATAGCTATCAACATATTTCTTCACATAACAACAGTGATCTTCTTCACATCTGCGAAATCCTGAGTTTCTCATAAACTCATTAAACTTCTTGTACCATTGTCTCGGCGCTTGTTTTAATCCGTACAAACTTTTATGAAGCTTGCATACAAGATTTTCTCCGCCTTGTACTTCAAAACCTTTTGGCTGTGTCATAAAAATTTCCTCTTCAAGATCCCCATGTAAGAATGCAGTTTTGACATCTAAGCTGCTCCAAATGAAGATTTTCTCAGACTACTATACTCAAGATAACTCGATGGTAGTCATCTTGACAACAGGAGAGAAAATTTCGTGAAGTCAATTCCTTGTCTTTGTTGGAACCCTTTCACTACGAGTCTAGCCTTATATCTTTTGCTGCCATCTGGTTCTTCTTTCAACCTATAGACCCACCTGTTTTGCAAAACTTTCTTTCCTTCTGGTAGCTTGGTTAAAGACCATGTTTTATTCTTCTGAAGGGACTTTATCTCATCTTCCATTGCTAGCTCCCACTTAATAGATTCATCTCCCTGCATAGCCTCGGCAAAATGCTACGGCTCACCGACATCGATCAACAACAAATAATGCAATGAAGGGGAATACCTTTGTGGTGCTACAATTGTTCCGCTAGATCTTCTAACCAAGATTTCGGGAGTTGCTTGACTCTACTATTTGTTCGGTTTACGTCTCGGGCTCGACATAGGCTCTACTTGTATATTACGCCTTCGGTTGACTACATCACTTTCCGAAATTTCTTCTAATGATACTTGCTCTAGTTGTTTATTTACATTTGCAGATTCTGCAATCCTGTCTCTATAGAACATGTTTTCATTAAAAGTAACATTTCTACTTCGATAATTTTCTTGTTTTGGTCATCCCAAAACACGTAGCCAAACATGTCAGATCCATAACCAATGAAATAACAACGTTTTGCCTTAGGGTCCAATTTATCTCTACTATTAGAGTCTAACATAACATATGAAGCACAACCAAAAACTTTCAGATGTGAAAGATTTACCTCTTTTCCGAGACCATACTTCTTCAGGTAACTTATAGTCTAAAGGAACTGATGGTCCTCTTGTTTATGAGATAAGTCGCTGTGCTTATTGCATCTGCCCAAAATACCTTGGGTAATCCTGACTGGATTCTCATACATCTTGCTCTCTCATTCAAGGTTCTGTTCATTCTTTACGCCACACCGTTTTGTTCCGGTGTTCCTGGAACTGTCTTGATCATTCCGATCCCATTCTCCGAACAAAACTCCTTGAATTGACTCTTGTCATATTCTCCACCATTATCGGACTTCAAACATTTGACCTTTAAACCTGTTTGAGTCTCAACCTCCTTTTTCCACCTTTTAAACACAGAAAACACATCGATTTATTTTTAAGAAAATAAACCCATACCTTTCTTGTAGAGTCATCAATGAAGGTTACATAATATTGTGAACCTCCAAGGGATTTCACTGAAGCTGGCCCCCAAACATCCGTATGCACTAGTTCTAGTCTTTCAACTTTAGACGACTTACTTGTTTTGGAGAAGCTAACCTTTTTCCGCTTTCCAAAGATACAATGTTCGCAAGGTCCAACGTCAACATGCTTCACGTTAGGTATTTTACCTTTTGATATCATGAGCTTCATTCCTTTCTCACTCATATGCCCAAGCCTCCGATGCCATAAGGAGGAATTGTTGCCAACTTCGCAGCCGATATCATATCCTCATCTGCAATCATGTAGAGAGATCCTTGCTTCTTTCCACGAGCAACAACAAGATTACCTTTCATTACCTTCCAATGTCCATCTCCAAAAGTGGTGTAATGTCCCTCATCATCCAAGCTGCCCTATAGATATTAAGTTTCTCTTTAGGGTTGGAATATGTCCGACATTATTCAAAGTCCACACGTTTCCATTAGAGGTTCCGATGTTAATATCACCTCTTCCTATGATATCAAGAGATTTTCCATCTGCAAGGTAGACCTTCCCAAACTTTCCGAAACATAGTTAGATAATAGTTCTAAGGAAGGTGTAGTATGAAATGACGCACTCTGAGTCCATAATCCATGAGTCAATAGAATTATCTAAACTACATAACAATGCATCTTGAACTTCATCGATTCTTTGCATTTGCTGATTGATCATCATCTTGCTTCTTGTTGTTGTTGTTGTCCTCCTTTGGAGCCACTACACTGATTTGAAAAGTGGCCCTTTTTCGACAATTCCAACAAGTGATATCATTCAGGACTTTTGCTTGTGATTTCCCTCCGGATTTTGATCTGCCTCGGCCTTGATTACGACCTTTACGCGACTTCTTCCTCTAGTTTCAGCACTCAATGCTTGAACTCGAATTAGAACTGAAAGATTCTACTTGAATTTTTCTGCGAACATCTTCGCTTAAGATCAAGTCACGGATGTTATCAAGCTTCAACTTGTTATTGCTTGTAGAATTACTAAGCTACGATAACGGTTGCACCCCAACTTTCCGGTAGAGATGATAATAAAATTAATGCTTTCACCTCATCATCAAATATTATACTGCACTGATGTCAACTGCGCAATAATTGCATTAAATTCACTAATATGATTAGTAGCAGAGTTACCTTCACCCATTTTGAGGTTGACTAGCCTGCGAATCAAATGCACTTTATTGGGCTGAGAGGGCTTCTCATACATATTTGACAACGCACTGCATCAAATCTACGGTTGTCTTCTCGTTCATGATGTTGAACGCAACATTCTTAGCTAATGTCAGCCGGATCACACCAAGCGTCTGCCGATCTAACAACTCCCATTCTGATTGCTCCATGTCGGTTGGCTTACGCCTGTCAAGGGTAGATACAACTTCTTCGATACGAGATAATCTTCCATCTGCATCTTCCAGAACCGAAGTCACCGCCATCGAACTTCTCGATCCTCACCTTTCCTTCTTCTAATGCCATTGCTCTCACTTGCTTTCGAAGAAAGCTCCCACTGCTTCTCTAAGCTGAGATTCCCAAGAAAAAAGACCAAATCTTTTCGATGTGGAAGATCGAGACAAAGCTGCAACCACGAGCATACTAAGAAAATTGGCTCTTGATACCAATTGTTAGGAACAAGACAATAATAAAGGAAAGAATAAAGGAGAGAAAAATAAACGACACAAGAATTTTAACGTGGTTCGGCTAAAATATGTATGCCTACGTCCACGACTACACTAGGAAGTATTTTATTTCTGTGTATATCTCAAACTTTACATAGGGTTGCTTATATAACAAAATAGAGAATCTCATCTCACAATCCTAATCGATGTGGGACTAAATCAAGCACCATAATACTAACACAAACACTGGGGGGCAAGTTCACAATGGAATTATGTCTGTAATATCGACAACTGTGAGTGCGTCGATTCCAGTGAGTTCTGAGCAAAATCAAGGGACATTAGCAAATGCTCAGATAATAGGGTCTGGAACTGTAATGTCAAATACTATACAAACCATGAGAAGTCCCGTAACAACATGTGCAGGTCCCCATATGAGTGTAAGGCCGCCTGGTTTTTCGATTAATAATATGAACGGGGCTGGTACTTCTTCAATACAACGAAGCACAAGATTTAACCTAGGAATGCCCCAAAACTTAGGAACAGGTCAAACCTTAGGTATGCCTCAAAATTTTGGAGTGTCCCCAAATTTAGGGATGTCTCAAACTTTAGTAATACCCCAGAATTTAGGGAATGTGCAGAATTTAGGAATACAACAGACACCTCCAATATCAAACTTAGATCATAGGGCAAACCTGAATCACGGGAGATATACGTTCGATAGAGATTATCATTGATCCAATTTTTAGACTATCGAAAACACTAGTACTGGAATTTCCAGTAACTCATTAGGAGTACTTCGACAACAAATGGACGAAAACAATTTCGAGATGGTTAACATGTTATCTCAACAGTTAACAACGGTTCTAAACCCATTAGTTCAGAATACTACCACTAGTTTTGAGATATTAGCAGACCAAATGACACGTATCGGGGATGCATTAGCAATACCCCGACAAACGAGGGTCGAAAGTAATGCCAATCAGAATATTAACCAAAATGTTAATATCAATCCCCTTTATTTATTCAGGAGAAATCGAAACAATGATCATCATCAGCATGGAAGAAATGAATATCTGCCTGTGAGGAATGATACTTATGGAAATGTGAATGAGGGGTTTCAAAATGCGTATAATCAAAATAATATGCAGTACAATCATATGCTGGGACAAAGGATGAATCTCCAAGGAGTAGAATTAAGACCACCTCATCAACCATATTTTGTTTCTCCTTTTCCAAATACGATTCTCGAGACAGAATTACCACGAGGATACAAGATACCTAAATTCACCAAATTTGCTGGAGAAATTGGCGAATCTACTATCGAGCATATAGCACGATACCAAATCGAATGTGGAGACCTAGCGATGAGTGAGGAATTAAAAATGAAATACTTTCCTAGTTCATTAACAAAGAATGCTTTCACATAGTTTACGTCGTTGCCACCTAATTCAATATATAATTGGTTGCAGCTGGAAAGAAATTTTCATGAACAATTCTTCAGGGGGGAGACACAAGTAAGTCTTATCGACTTAATGAATATAAAGAGATATAGTCATGAAAGCGTAGATGATTATTTGAATAGATTCAGACAAATGAAGTCGAGATGTTTTACTCAAATTCCCGAATTTGAATTGGTCAGAATGGCCTCTGCAGGCTTAGAATTTTCGATTAGAAAAAAGTTAGTTAATTTACCGTTGAATGACATGGCTCAGCTAGCCGATAGAGTGAGAAGAATAGAACAAATCAAATATGAGAAACAAAGGTACAAGAAATTTGAGAAACCTATGAAAAAAGAAAGGGTAGCATATATAAATGACATATGTGAAGGAAATCTCGGGATAGAAGTAGATATTAAAGAATCTGTCGATGAGAATGTAAATATAGCAGAGCTTAAAGTAGGAGCCCCGTACGTCTGTAAATTGTTACAAAAAAATGAAGTAAAAGACAAAATGGCAAATCGCACATATACTTTTGATGTAACAAAGACAGATAAAATCTTCGATATTTTATTGAAAGATAAACAAATTAAGTTGAGTGATGATCACAAATTACCTTCTGCAGAACAAAGAAATGGTCGAAAATACTGCAAATTTCATAATATTTATGGACATTGGACTAATAATTGTATACATTTCAGGAACACGATCCAAGATGCGATCGACCAAGGAAGATTGAAGTTTGAGGAAATGTCAATGAAAGTGGATACGAGTCCATTTGAAGTTCAAGTATGGTACGTCGAATCCCAAACGGGCATGACTGAGGATGTCCGGTTGGTAAATTCAACCTTCATAGGCATGGTCGATGTTACTGAAGATATCAATCACAGACATGTCAGAATGGACACATCAGAAGAAGATATAGAGTTCGACTTAAGCGAGTTCGAGAAAGAATTCGAGAGAGAGATTTATCCTCGATCAGAATATTCCCTCGCTGAATTTTTAAACAGAAAGAAAGAGAAGGATGAAGGTGTGACATTATGTCCACGATGCAGCGCAGTGTTCGAAAGGTCAGCTGCTAAAACCTTCAGGGCAAGACAGATCAAGAAAGTAGAGGATCAACATAAAAATTGCAATGATAAAGTAGATCAAACAGTCCAAACCACAGGTGGAGAGAGTCAGCAGAAATCTGTTGGTTCTGGAGCCAGTAGAAACCAGAAACAATGGGTTAGGAAGGAAGTGTATTCTCCCCGAGAAGGAAGGAATAGACTTCAAAATAATGATGTTTTCGATAGACTTTCATATGATGAAGGATCAAATAGTGGATTCCCTACATTTCAAAGGAGATTTCGAGGAAAGCCTTGGAGGAGAGGAGGAAGGATCCCTTACTGGGGAAGGATCAATAATTATAGGAATTTTGAAGAAAGTAATATACCAATGGAGGGTCAATATATAAGAGACTTTATCGATGACAAGAACGAAGGAAGTTGGAATGAACATCAAATTGGAGTAATATCTATATTACTCGCGGAATACATTAGTGAGTATGAAGAGTATCAAGGGCAAAATAACGTTGATCGAGAGGACGATTTCTATTCTGAAGACATGAGACCAGAAGTGACATGAGACCGGAAGTGACATGGGTAACACAAGCATCATGCGAAGTACCCCATAGAGACGCTGCTTTTATCGATCCTCCATCCGAGGACATGAGGTTTCATTTGAAACCTTTATTACTGAACATTGAAATTCAAGGACAGAAGGTAAATAAAATCCTCGTTGATGGTGGTGCAGCGGTGAACATATTGCCGATCACTATGCTGAAAAGGTTTGGTGTCGGATTAAAAGACTTGGTCAGACATAATATCATGATTTCTGACTTCAGTGGGAAATCATCAAGCTCAGAAGGCATGATCGCTTTAGATGTGAAAGTGGGTAAACTTATTCAAGGCCCACCGTGTTTGTAGTGGTCCAATCACATGCCAACTTTAATGCATTGCTTGGCAGGGAGTGGATTCATGGAGTTGGAGCCGTGCCTTCTACAGCTCATCAGAAGTTGTTTATGTGGAATCGAGATGGACATCTCGAAATAATTCCAGGAGACCAGCACGAGTTTGTGACATTTGTATCTCAGGCTGGTCGATCACTGCAGAATTTGGCGCTCACTCAACCATTTACCTTCGAGACTGTCGAAGACTTTAATTCCAAATTGCACGAGGAGCGTTTTTTGGAAATGAATGAGAAGAAATGATTTGTCATGATCAAAGAGGGGGCCAGCCTCGAAGTGGCCGGTGAAAATGAATAAAGATTATGAGGAATTCTTGGCTCGATTAAGAAGATATGAAGATGAAAAGGAGGGCCAAGAAAGTAGTAGTACTAAGATAGAAATAAATAAGTCGATTAACTCGACAGTAGTAGCAAATAATAGTGATCGAGTCATACTTGATTGCATTTATGATAATTCTCCTTTAGGTTTTGAAAAATCCATCACATCGAACCACAAAAAAGTCGAAGCTCAAGATCCATTAGAAGAGATTAACTTGGGAAGTATAGAGGACCGAAAACCTACTTATGTTAGCAGGTATCTCGAGAAAGAAATGAAAAAATATATGATATCATTATTGGAAGAATATAAAGACTGTTTTGCTTGGGATTATGAAGAAATGCATGACTTGGATCGAAGTCTAGTCGAACATAGATTACCTATCATCGAAGGCAGGAAGCCGATAAAACAAGCTCCGAGGAGATTTGCACCTGAGGTAATGGGTAAGATTAAAGAAGAGATCGAGAGACTTCTGAAAGAAAAGTTCATCAGGACTGCCATGTATGTCGAATGGATTTCTAATATTGTTCCGGTCATTAAAAAGAATGGTAAAATGAGAGTATGCATTGATTATCGAGATCTAAATTTAGAAACTCCTAAAGATGAATACCCTATGCCAATAGCTGATATGCTAATAGATGCAGTAGCTGGTAATGAAATGTTGAGTCTTTTAGATGGTTATTCAGGATATAATCAAATTTTCGTTTCCCAAAATGATATAGCTAAAACAGCTTTTCGATGCCCGGGGGCATTAGGTACTTATGAATGGATAGTGATGCCATTTGGATTGAAAAATGCAGGGACAACATATCAAAGAGCAATGAATTTAATTTTTCATGATATGATAAATGATTTTATGCAAGTTTACATAGATGATATTGTTATTGTATCGAAAGAAAAACATAAACATTTGAGTAATTTAAGAAAATCTTTTGAAAGAATGAGGAAATATGGATTAAAAATGAATCCTTTGAAATGTGCTTTTGGTGTGTCTGCTGGTGAATTTTTAGGATTCATAGTACATGAAAAAGGAATCGCGATCGATAGGAATAAAGCAAAAGCTATATTAAATACTTCTGCTCCAAAGACTAAAAAACAGTTACAATCATTTTTTCGAAAAATAAATTATTTAAGACGATTTATCTCTAACTTGGCTGGTAAGACTTATGTTTTTTCGTCTTTGTTAAAATTGAAAAAGGAAGCAGATTTCAGATGGAAGGAAGAACATCAAGAAGCTTTTGAGCAGATCAAATTGGTGTTGACAAATCCTCCGGTTTTGATACCAGTAATGAGGAACAAGCCATTGAAACTATATGTGTCAACATCAGATCGAACTATAGCCAGTCTACTAGCACAAGAGGATAAGAATGGTGTAGAATGTGCTGTTTATTATCAAAGTAGAATTTTAAATGCTGAAACTCGATACAATGATATCGAAAAGTTAGGATTGTGCTTATATTTCTCCTGTACGAAACTCAAGTATGCAATGAAGTCTCATGATGTGATGGTTTATTCCAAAAATAATATTTTGAAATTTCTGTTGTCAAAACCTATTATGCATAATCGAATAGGAAAATGGGTGTTAACTTTGACAGAATTTTCGTTGTTGTTCGAATCTTTGAAATCGGTAAAAGGTCAAGTTATCGCCGATTTCATGGCAGACCATACGGTTGACTCATTTGATAATTTATTTATCGAAGTCAGTAAATGGATAATGTATTTCGATGGATCGAGTACATCGGATAAATCAGGAGTGGGAATTCTTATCATTTCACCAAGTAATGTCCCAACTAAGTTATTATTTGAAATTAAACCCACTTGCTCGAATAATGAAGCTGAGTACGAAGCTTTGATTACAGGTCTCGAGACTTTGATTAAATTAAAAGCCCGACATGTAATTGTAAGAGGTGATTCACAACTAGTGATCAAACAAGTACGAAAAGAATATAAGTGTATCAATACCAATCTGATCAGATATCTGGAAAGAGCAATGACTTTAAGTAGAATGTTCGATGACATAACATTCGAATATGTCCCTCGAGAGTTTAATCAGGAAGCCAATGAGTTGGCGCAAATCGCATCTAAGTATAAGATATCTCTAAAAAATTTACAACAAATGATTCAAGTAAAAGAAAAATTAACCCAAGAAAGCGGAATTTTACAGATCGACTACTTAGATGATCATGATTGGAGAAAATCGATTGTAGACTATTTGCAAAATCCAAATGGGAGAATCGATAAGAAAAATAAATATTGAGCAGTAAAATACATTGTGATGAATGATGAATTATATAAAAGAGGTATCGATGGAATATTGCTTAGATGTTTAGGGAATGACGATGCCTATTTAGCAATGGCTGAAGTACATAATGAAATATGTGGTGCTCATATGACAGGCCAGAAGATGAGATGGACGTTAACTCAACAAAGATATTACTGGCCTTCAATTTTAAAAGATTGTATCGAGTACGCTAAGTCTTGCGAAGAATGTCAGAAATTTGGTCCTATACAACAAGTTCCGGCTAGCGAACTACACTCGATTATCAAACCATGGCCTTTCAGAGGTTGGGCCATCGATTTAATCGGGCAGATTTTTCCACAGTCATTAAAGGGACATAGATATATAATCGTAGCTGTCGATTACTTTTCAAAATGGGTAGAAGCAGTTCCATTAAAAGATATCGATCAACAAGATGTAATTGATTTTATCGAAGAATATATCGTTTATCGATTCGGGATCCCACAGTCTATCACCACTGATAGAGGGACAGTTTTTACCGGGAAAAAGATGGTTAGATATGCCGAATCAAGAAATATTCAGTTACTAGCATCAACCCCATACTATGCTCAGGCTAATGGGCAGGTCGAGACAATTAATAAATTTATTATTGGTTTGATCAAGAAACATGTTGGCAATAGACCAAAAACTTGGCACGAAACGTTATTACAAATTCTGTGGGCCTATCAAAATTCACCAAAAGATTCTTTGCAAAATATTCCATATAAGTTAGTTTATGGGCACGATGCTGTCTTACCCATCGAAATAAATATTGAGTCAATTCGGATACAAAAAAAATGATTTACCCAGTTGTGATTATTGGAGCCTGATGTACGATGAATTAAACGAACTCGATGAAATAAGATTGCAAGCGTTGAATAGTATTATTTTACAAAAGAATCAAATCGCTCGAGTCTATAATAAGAGAGTTTGACAGAAAACATTTAATGAAGGTGACTTAGTGTGGAAAACGATTTTACCGATGGATAAGAAATGTAAAAGTTATGGTAAATGGTCGCCAAATTGGGAGGGACCTTTCGAGGTTGTTAAAGTATTATCGAGTAATGCTTATTCAATTATCGATTGGTACAATAGAGAAAAAGTCTTGTCGATAAATGGCAAATATTTGAAAGACTATAAACCTCAAATAAGATAAATAAACATTCAACATTAATTCAAATAAAATGTTTTACAAAGGTAAGTATTGAGTTTTGAGTTGATCAAAATCTATTAACAACTGCATCCAAGAAGAGGAAATGGAATTTTCTTCGACGATCACTTTGTGTTTGCGCTCCATACTTTGCCCCAAGGAAAGCGCCACTTCCTTCGCGGAGGATTTGATCGAATTTATCTCCGATGTGAGGAATTCCTTCTGCGACTTAAGCTGATTAAGTCTCTTCTCCAACTCTTCGATTTCACTATCGACCGAAGCTCGTGTCGTCAGCGCCTCTTCTAGATTGAGCTTTTGTGTTTTCAATAACTTCGCTTTTTCAATCTAGAAGGAAGAAATGTCAGTTAACTTGGCCGCTATCGATTGCTGTTTCTTCCGTGCAGCATAAGCTCTATTAAACAAATCGGTGGCCGCTGTGACTTCCGCATCGAAACTCTTTGGAAGAGCGTCTTCAGGAAATGTTTCGATGGAGGTGAGAATCTCTTGGAAAAGTCGTTTCTTTTCGCGCGATTCCATCAGAACTTCTAGAGGCGAAGAGTAGAAGAAGGACTTAAAGCGTTGTATCAACTGGTGCGCTTCCTCGGTCGATGTCGTGGGCGGTTGAGATGAATGGCTTGAAGGAGTGGCCTCTTCAGACAGCAGAATATCGAGAATTGAGAAAGGATATTCTTCGATAGTGGTTCAATATTCTGGCATATCTTCTGGAGCAGGACTGCTTATCTCAGGCAATGATGCCGAAAGCAACTCGACGGATGGCATCGCAAAAGGGGGGGAAGCCGGTTGCTCTGAAAAAGTTGATGGAGGGGAATCTTGAACGTGGATTACGGGGATATTTACTGGAGAGAAAATGATTCAAAGGAGTGAATCGAAAAATCTTAACGAAGAATGAAGTAGAATCGAGCAGTAAAGGAATTATTACCAGGGGAAGGCGGATCGGGGGACGTTGGTGCAGGGGAAGAATGTTGTACAGCCTCGGGTCGCTGTAAATCGAAACAAAGATTAGAAAAGGAAATGCGAAAAAAAAAGGTTGAATAAAAATATACATATAAAATCTAAGAGCTGTACCTCAAGAATAGGTGTTGGTGCTGATGATTGAAGCAAATAATCGACATTCGTCGATATTGTCGCCGATGGATGGTCCTGAAAATATCGAGATTTGGAGTCATGTTATGGGTCTTATCGAAATCTAGGAATATAAAATTTGCGTAAAAAAGGGTCCTACGTGACTTGAACGGGTGGTGGGTGTTGTTTGGCCCGCTATGGTGACCGTGTTAGAGTCCGTCGATAACGAATTTATAGCAGGTGGTTGATTGGATCGAGGACTCTTCTTTGATTTTTGTTTCTGAAATTAGAAGTGAATCAGCTATAGATAGAGTTGAATAAATAAGACAATAAGGAATAAAAAAGAAACCTTCAATTTTTTCGAAGATGAAGAGATGGTGGCAGAATGCTTGCGCTTATGAGTGAGGGCCGATGGATCTGACTCGTCCGAGGACTCCCAGTCCTTCTCGGAGGCAACGGTTTTGTGATACTTCGAAACTATCGAAAAAGAAAAAACAGTTAGATTACAATTTGAAGAAGATTGAAAGCATTCTTAAAAGAGGCAATAAAAATCTCACCAAAGGGTGATGGAGTCAAAATCTTGACTCGGTCGATATGAACAAGCCAGGGAGGAAGAACAGTTTGAGGGAGATTTAGGTAAGGGAAGTAGGACAATTTTGATATCGAAATTTCTTTGTTTTTAGGTTTGGGATGAAGAGTTTCTTTCAGGGATCTTAACTCTCGAACCCATTTAGGATGAGTTAAAAGTTTGGCTAGTCCAAAAGGGGCTGAAGGGAAAGTAGGAAGATGGTTAGGACAATACATTTCAAATGGGGTTTTGCCTCGAGGATTGATTATTTTGTGGTTTGATCGGTTAGTGTCTGTTTTATTGACTAGGGAAATAACAACATCATAAAAGGTCTCTTCTAATTTCGAGGGGTTGTAGCATGCTCGATAAAAATTTTCGAATCGAGATATTTGGAGATAGTGAGAGTATGTACCTTTCTTCGCCTTCGATTTGTCCAGCAACACGAGAGAAGGATGAGCAATCAATTTTGATTGGACTATATCAAAATTAGAATGAATATTCGAAAACCAATCGGTCCACCACTGAGAAAAACCAAGCGTAGATAAATAGTTCGATTAAAAAATATAAGGGTAAAAATGCATCGGGTTTTTTGGCAACAGCTTGGCAAGCTCCCGTCCAACAGTCGATTCACTTAATTTAGACCTTGAGGAGGTATCGAGGGGAAAAAAGGGTAAAGCTTGACTCAAACCAAACTGCCGCGAGAAAAGCTGGGGATAATAAGTGACGAGTTGAAGATCCTTCGATTGGAAACCCGACACCAGAACATCTTGGGTTAGGTAATTACTCCACACTTTGATTAATTCTGATTGTAACCCGGGAGTAAGAGCAGGGAATTTTGACTTGAACCATACCGGCCCTCGAAGCTTGTCACTTACTTTCCCTTGATATACGGTGAAGGGGGCCAAGGTCGACTCAAAATGAAATCGAGTCAACAAAAATCGTAGGTAATTATGATAACTAGTCTCGTCAGGTTTGTGGTGAGAGTGTCGAGTGGACAATCGAGCACCTTTCAAATTTAAACTTGGGGGAATGTTGGAGATTGGAGGGAGAATACTTTCAAAAACTGAGGTAAGCCATAATTGAATGAACCAAATGGGACCTGAAAAATTCCCCGAGGCCCTGGGGGTGTTCAAAATATCGACGACTTCATCGAAAGAAGTATAAACATGGGCCAATAATAACTTTGCTAAATTAATCCGTGGTTGGCCAGTGTGGAGAAGATAGGCAAGATTATAAAGGTGGGATGATATCTGGATGGACCGAGGACAAAAAACGTGGGTGCAAAGCCAATACACCAGGAAGGCCACGTGCTCTTCATCAGAAACAGCCACTGTGTGATCATCGATAAAATGTTTCTCGAGGAAATGTCCATATGCCTTCGATTCCCAATCGATTTTGGACCTTAAAGAATTATCCGAAGGAAAAGCACCCTTATAGTATTTCTCCCCTGTAGGCTTTAATCCAGTGATTGCAGCAATTTCAAAAAGGGTAGGCAAAAGGGGACCACATGGAAGTTCCAATGCATGTAAATCCTTATTCCATAGATGAACGGCGGATAAAAATATGGACATATCTAAAAACGATAGATCACACCGAGACAAATGCAAGAAATTGAAGATCCCTACATCCCTCCAATGGTTTCCAAACTTAGTTTTAACTCGGTCAAACCACCTAATGTACAAGGGTTTTTTGTGAGGAGGGTCTGTTCGATATACTTTAGAGACGATTTGCAGAAAATCTATTCGAACCTCAAACTGATGGATAAGAACCTTACTCTCCGAAGGAAGGCTAAGAGAAGAAGAAAACGATCTGCCACAGTAGCGGATAGGACCACAAAATGCATAATTTACATTATCAGCGACGTAAGGGATGAGTACCTGAGTCTCGGCAATCCGTTGTGAGGCTTCTTCCATCAAAGGGACCGGCGCAAACTTCTTCCCATTAATCTCTATTAGGTTGGAGGTCACTGAGGAAAGTGGTGGGGCGGAGAAATTAGAGGATCTGGAGGTTGCCATTACAGTCGATAGAGAAGGGAAGACGAAAGGTTGAAGATGAGGAAGTGCAACGAAGGAGAAGTGAGGTTCGTGGTAAAAAACAAGGGTAAAAACTGATAAAAGTATTTTAAGAGGCCGAGTTAGGGTATTTGAAACGATGGATGTGAAGAGGGTAATTAATGTGGCGTGTGCAGTATAACAACAGAAAGGAGGCGATTTGATGGGTGACATAAAGCAGAAAAAACCCCAGAAACCCTAAAACCCTAAGAGTTATTTTGGGCCTCCAGAATGTTTGAGGGTGGGAAGCATTTTGAAAGAATATAAAATAAAATTGATACAAATATTTATATTCTTCCAAGGGGGAATTTTGTTAGTGGAAAATCGATACAAGGATCGAAAAACAAAAGAGAAAAATCGAAGATCGCATGAGTGGTGGGGAGATACCCGATGACCGCTAGTATGAACGCGTAGATCGAAAGTGGGAATCAAAAATCAAGAAAAGAGGGGGAAATCGATGAAGGTAATGATAAAATAGGTCAAGGGAAATCGTATTCGAGAATTGGAATCGAGAATCGAAATCGAGAATCGAAAGAAATACAGAAAATTCGATGATCATGGGGAAGAAAAATCGATGAAAGGTATTGAGTATGAAGTTAAATGGAAAGCCAGAAAGTTTTAAATACTCGATGGATGAAGTCAAGATCAAAGGAACGGTTATCACGCACATGGAACGTGGGAAACGGTTTTCTCAAAGCCGCAGCTAAGATAAAAATCGAGAGATAGTTAACGTACGTGCACAAGGAATGTGGTGGCAGTTTTCTAAACTGCTCTTAGGAAGTTACGTTGAAGCAGGACCTATAAATAGAATGAAGCATGAAGAAGAAAAGGGAAATTGGCAGAGACAACAGAAGCGCAAGTGAATAGTCTACAGGAGAACGACGCATCATGAAGTTTCTAATGCTCTAGATTTCCGTTTTCATTGATTATCTTTATCGCTTTCTTTACTTTCCCTGGTAATTTACTTTCATTGCAGTTTACGTTTGTCAAACTTTAAGCTTTGTCTTTCGATTCCTTGTCATTTACTTTTATGCAAGTTAAGGTTATGCATTTAAGATCCTCGCCATTTACATTTCTGCAATTTCTATTTCCTGCTATTCACATTTCTACAATTTCGATTCTTTGCCCTTTTACACTTAATGCAAATTTGAGGTTTCCGCACTTTACATTTTTCTGTGATTTAATATTCTGCACTATCTTTCGATTCGACATTTTTTTTTACTATTTTCTTTACTTCTCGTCTCTTAATGAAAAATACCAAAACTAGTACTTTCGATTTGCTACTAATTTGTGTTGTTTACATTTTTTTTAAACCATGGGATTTTCGATTCTCATGCATTTTTCGATTGAAAATTGTTTGCTAGCCTAAATAAAAAGAATCTACGTGGTTAAGATTTGGTTAGAACCTAAGTCTCGATTTAATCAAAATCGATCAAATTTTTACCAGAAACAGATAGTTTCTTCTCCGAATCACACACACACACATATATATATATATATATATATATATATATATATATATACATATATATATATATATATATATATATATATATATATATATATATATATACTATATATATATATATATATATATATATATATATATATATATATATACACCAAATAGTTTGATCCAATATAACGTTCTTGATATTGATAATATAGAAATCATTCAAAGATTGATTTCAAGGATATTATATTATATTAATATTATAATATTTATAAATTTAAAATCTATTATGTATAATTATATCACATTTTGATATTAAATTACATTAATAAATAAAAAAATATTTTATGTTATTATATTTGTAAAATATATTGATTCATTTAACAAAGGAGAGGAATTAAAATTGATTTATATTGTAAAAAAAATATATAATTTAAATAATTGATAGTTAAATTTGTATGTGAAAAATGTAATATATATAATACTTCGCCAAAATTAATAATATTGTTAATCTAATAATTAAATAATAACATAAAAATAAATATATATATATTCATGAAAAACATGTCATTATATATATAAATATAATTGAATATATTAAAATTAAATAAAAATAAATAGTAGAATCTGTATTTATTTTGTAGATAAAATTTATATTTTACGTATCGATAATGTTGCTTATCCATGGTACTGCATAATACTAGAACCATTTATTTATTAGGCACATGAACCGTTGTCAAAATTGTGTTGATATTTTGCTTTCGCATTTAGTGTAACTTCTCTTCTTGAGAACAAGTTATCTATCTGCACATTTGTACTTGCTCCATCCTACGATTCCATTTCTTTAAAATGGTGGATAATAATTCAGCAATTTGATTTTGTTAGGATATTAAGCCTAATTAATTTTTAATTTCTATTATAATTATTGTTTCTATATACAATGGATGTATGAGTGTGTAAAGTGTGTAATAATACATTGATTACTTTTACTTTTTGATAACATCTATCTATACTATTTTCTCTTTCGATATTTTGTCCAAAACTTTTTCTTTCACTAACAATGATATCAAGAGCTTCAAGATATGGAAAAAAAATTAACGACGACAATAGGAACTGGGTTATAAAACAATATGTCAGTGCTAGATAACAAAAATTTAAATAGTTATAATAATTGGTGTGTTAAAATGAAAACTATCTTTGAATTCTAAGAAGTATTGGATATTGTTCTGACTAGATATTGAGGCACAACATATTATGTTTCGTGATACAAATAAATGTGATTGGAAAAACCTTGTTTTACATTCATCAGTGTGTTAATGAAAGTAATTTCGAGAATATTTCATTGAAGAATATGGTTAAAGAAGCCTAGGATATACTAGCGCAAAGTTATACAAGAGTATAAAGGTTGAAGATGGTACGACTTCAAATCTTATGTCATCAGTAAGAGTTGTTGTAAATGGGAGCTCTAGAAACCATTCAAAAATACTTTATAAGATTGCTCTCTCTCACAAATTTGATAAAATGTGCGGTGAACGTTTAAAAGAACGAGTGGTGGTGGAGAAGGTGTTAAGGACTCTTGTGCTGATAAAGATCATGAGAAAGATCTTGGAAGACTTGGAAGATTTGATGAAGTCAAAAGGAAGATGATTTGTTGTTGTAGTCCATAGTGTGTCTGCATTAAGTATCATATGTATAAGCACTTATCCTTTCCTCAAACATGAGTTTCTTCTTTCAAAAGTTAAAGTAAAAGTGCTTCAAGAATATTTAATATGTTAAAAATTGTTTTAATCTATTAATCTATTCTTTAGTAAGCTTTTAATTCATATATTTTTGAATTAATATGTTAATTTTACGTAAAGAGTCAAAGAACTTTATGGTTCACAGTTTTAATTGATTAAAGAAAATTTTAATATGTTAAAATGTTCTTGAATGTGTTTTGGAAAACATTGGTTTGCAGTTTTAATTGATACATGACCAGTGTTATCATTAAAAACTTTTCTAGAAAAAGGACAGTTCTTTTAATCGATTAATTCACTTTGTTATCAGTTAAAACATCTCTAAAAAATGTCTAGAGTTCTTTTGATCGATTAAATCACGTTTTTATCCCTTAAAACGTCTCTGAAAAAAATTGACAGAACCATTTTAATCAATTAAATTACTGTTGGATCAATTAAATCAACTTAAACCTAATTTGTTGAAAGCTAACCTTTGTTATTTTAATCGATTAAATGACGAATTAACCGATTAAATGTATCAGTATACTCCATAATTTTTCTATATAAATAGATTCTCACTTTCATTTTAATATATACTTTTGAAAAATCAATCAAGCAATCTTTTGAGAATTATTCCAAGAAGATTAACACGTTATTTACTTTAGAAATCTTTGAAAACTATTCATGAGGCTATTTGTTCTTTTTCTTGAAGCAACTTAACTTGTGAGTAGATTATTGCTTTAACATATTCATTTGATTGTTATTGTTTCTTCAAGCATTGTAATCTTTCATCTGGGTTCTTGTATTTTCGGTGTTTGGAAGTTTGAACATTGGTTAGGCAGCTGGAATTATGGTTGCTGGTGTGTAGATTTAAGAAATGGTGTGTAGTTTTTGGAGTAGATTATGATTCTAGTGTTGGTGTTTGTAATCAATTGAATTTGATTAGTGAAACTCAACTGGATTTGGTTGAGAATTAGATGTAGCCCTGTGGATTGGGTGAACTAATATAAATTTTGTTGTGCTTGTCTTTCTTTTCATTATATTCTTATATGTAAGATTACTGTCCTTTGATTCAAAATAAAGTTGATTTCAGTAAAACTTTGAAATTGATAATTTGAATAAAAAAGTTGCGAAATTTTTTTAACAGATAAACTCACCCCGCTCTTGATCTCAGTCTATATTTCTAACAGATGCAATATTAGATATGATTTCTGTTGCGATCATAGAATCTAAGAATTTATATTTACTGAAGTTGGAAGAATTACAGGGGTCTGATGAGTCCCTAGTTGCCCCAGATACGGAAGAGGTCATCCCTAGAAGGATCACTAGAAGCATGACTAAAAGAGAGACTTCCTCCTCACCCTTCATTTTTAATTTTTTAAGTATTTTATTTTCCTATGTTTTTTCACTTATTTTCGATTTCTTTTTGTAGGATCACTTTTTGCACCTCCTTTTTGAAGAATACCACCTCTTTTTGGTGGAATAGAAGCCTTGGATCCATAGAATACATGCATAGGCAGCCCAAAGGTGTAGGACACTCCTTGTTCATGTCCTACACCCGTTTTTGGAGAAGAAGAAACATGAGATGCGGGATTGGTAGGCTTGGGACAACCCAAAAGGAAGCACACCTCTGTTTTTTTTTTTTTTATGTTCTCCACACCTTTAGAGGTATTTTTGGTGGGCTAGGACGAATTTAACATATTTGGACCATGGGGACTCTAACCTTTAGGTTTAGGTTAAGTTTATGTCTCCCTTTGTAATTCCATCTAGGTCCCTTCCCCAAAATCCTATAACTAGAAGACTTCCCCTCATGTAATTAGGTTGAACATTTATTACAAGTTTGTGAGGTTTCTTAGAGTATTCCATCTCTTTGAGTGTCTTATCCTGAACCTTGGTTTTGTTAGAAAAGGAGGCTGAGATCAAGAGGGGGGGTGAATTGATCTTTGAAAGATTTTCGCAAATTACAGATTATCTATTTCAAAGATTAAGAGTTCTGACCAATTCTTGGATCAAACAAAACAAACAATCAAAATAAAGACAGCAGCTGAATTAAAGAGAGAAAGGTTTAGAGAGATATAACCAAGATTTATACTGGTTACCCAATCCCAGGGCTATGTCCAGTTCTCAGCCAAATTCCAACTGAGTTCCACTAGATTGAATGTTTTACAGATTACAACTCCAATCACACACCCAATCTACTACAAGAACCAAAATTCCAACCCTTGCACCTAAACCTTCACCAAGAACCAACTTCTAGTTCTTGAACGACCCTGCAGCCAAATTCCAGCCACAGAAACCAGTGCGCACACTTCCAGACACTCACAATACAGTAATGAAATGTAAAAGAAACAAAGAGAAGAAACTAGAACACTCAAACCCGGATTATGCTGCTCTGCAGAATGAGTTTCTTCACAAAAGAAATGCAGAAAATGCCTCAAGAAAGAACTTTGAAAAACTTCACAAAACTTGCGTGATTATTTCTTGGAAGTAGCTCTTATGATTGCTTGATTAATTGTTCAAAGGTATATTTTAAAAGACTCAAGCAATCCTGTTTATATAGAAGATTGTTCAAACTGCTGGTTTAATTAATCTGTTAAAACAATCTTTTAATCTATTAAAAGTCTTGATTTAATCTGTTAAAACTTCTTTTAATCTGTTAAAATGTTCTTGATCATTTTCCAGATTTGTTTTAACTGATGCGACATCGTTTCAATCGATTAAAACACTTTGTAAAAAAATCCCTTTAGTTGTTTTAATCGATTAATTCGTCTTTTAATCGATTAAAATACTGCCAAATTTTTTCATAAAACTTTCTAAGTAATTTTAACTGATAACAATCTGTTTTAATCAATTAAAACACTTTGGAAAAAATCTCTTAGTTGTTTTAATCGATTAATTCGCATTTTAATCGATTAAAATCCTGCCAAATAGTTTCATAAAACTTTCTAAGTCATTTTAACTGATAACACATCGATTAAAATCTTGACAGAACTTCTTTAAAAAACTTTCAAGTGGTTTTAATCAATTAATTCGCATTTAGATCGATTAAAATACTGACAAAACATATTTCCAAATACTTCAAGTTGTTTGAATCGATTATTTCGAGTTTGTATCAATTAAAATACTTCCAGAATATTTTCCAAAACATTCTAAGTTATTTTAATCGATTATTTCGAATCTACATCAGTTAAAATACTGGCAGAAGGTTTTCAAAAACTTCTTTAATGAAAACAATCGATTAATTCGAAGATATATCAATTAAAACAGTTTCAGTGTATGTTTTAAAATGTTTTAATCGATTATTTCAAAAACCTATCAGTTAAAAACCTGTTATGTAAGTGTTAAGAACATTTTAACTGATAAAACTCATATAATATCAGTTAAAACAATTACTTAAAAACCATTTTACCAATTACTTTGGTTTTTAACAGATTAAACATGTTTAGAGGCATTTTGCAAAATCTTTTAAATGATGAAACCTCATGCAGCAGAGAGATATGAGTGATTATACCTATGTATAGATGCAAACTCACTAATCACTCTACCCTTTTAACCAAGAAACCTTTGACATCAGCAGAATAGCCTTGACTTCATTTTGACTTCATCAAATCAACAAGATCTTTGTTTAATCAAATGATTCAATAATATCTTCATCACTTTCAGTCTCCCCCTATTTGATGAAGACAAACACTTCTTTGAATAATATCTCTGCAGAAGAAGTCACTTGAATATACAGATTAGTGAGTATTCAAAAATTAATCACTTCTCCCCCTAGATTACTACTCCCCCTAAAATAGTGAGTATAAAAACAATCATACAATCATATCTCCCCCTTTGACTTCATCAAAAATAGGGAATAGAGGAGAAAAACAAACAATAGGCATGGTATATATATAAAAAATGATATCATTGAGAAGTATTACTCTTTTAAGAATCAATTAAAGTTGATTCAAACTTATCTTCATTAACACGTTTGTAATGAATACAATAGACACGTGTAAAGATAAGGGAACCATGCTTTAGTAGCATGTTACAAGAACAACCATTAACTAAAGCCTTTAATTTTCTTTCCAGAGTAATAATCGATTAAAAACAGGGCATAATCGATTAAATTGTTCTTGTTACTGATTTTAATTGATACAAATAATGTTTTAATCGATTAAAATAGTAATGAAAGTTGAAATTTAAAAACTTAAGTTCATTTAATCGATTAAATCGACATTTAATCGATTAAAATTGTATGAAAAAGTTTTGTAAAGTTTATTTAATCGATTAAAGCTTGTTTTTATCAATTAAAACAACCAGATTTAGAAACTAAGTGATGTTTGATGTATCTAAAATGCCTAATTCATTTTGAATTTTAATAAGAATGGTTATTATAAGATGTTTAGTAACAAAATCAACTAATTTGATTAAGTTTTAATCAAAAGATAGAGTAAAATCAGAGTAAGGTATCTTATCAAGTGATTTTAATTGATGTAAATCAATTTTAGTTGATACAGATTTATGATTTTAATCGATTAATTCGTGAATTAATCGATTAAAACAGTAGAACCTTTCTATATAAATGTTTCTTTAAATGAATTTAATCGATTAAACTGTTTTTGTTAGACAAATGACATCTAGAGGGGGGTGAATAGATGCAAAAATTAAAATAGATGTCAAATTAAAAGTTTATTTGTGAGTCAATAATTTGTTTGAACACAGATAAAGCAGAAGCGATAATATAATCAGGAAAAGAGAAAGAGATAAGGGAAAGAGAAGAGCACACAATGATTTATACTGGTTCGGGTATAGCCAACCCTACATCCAGTTCCCAGTCAACTCTTAACACAAGAGTGACTCCCAATTCATTATCTTTCAAATTCAGTTTATAAATTACAATCAACTCAGCAGAAGAACCAGTAAAAAGTAAACTAATTAAAAAGACAATCACCTCCTTAGAAACCCACTAAGGATGAACACCTCCCTAGAATCCCACTAGGGATGAACACCTCCTCTGAACAAATCAAAGGATGAAAACACCTCCTTAGAATCCCACTAAGGATGAACACCTCCCAAGAATCACACTAGGGATGAAAAACACCTCCTTTTCCATCAATGCAAAAAGGATGAAGGTAATAAAAATAAGAATAGACACACTTGGGTAATGGAGACAACAAATTGTAGAAGCCTGTAGAATGTCAATCTCCAAGAACAAGTGTGATTAACAATGAAAGCACATAAGGCAGTAGAGAAGAGGGTTTTCTCAAAACGTGTAAAATATCTCTGTTGCCTTGCTCATAATTCTTTTCTCAAAACTGATTGAATGTAAATTGTATTTTCGAATTCTGTAATTGTGTGGTTTTGATTTTTCATCAAAACTTAATTAAATAGTAAAATAGCATCAGAAAATGACTGTTGGACATTAATAATATCATAGAGAAAATCAGGATGTATTCAAAAATATTTATTCTTTAAAACGGATATATTTTTCAAATTTGAATTGTCATAATTGATTATATTACCAGTATAATCAATTATGACAGAGAAAATCATTTTTCCATTTCTGATGCATCATAATTGATTATGACAGAGAAAAATATCATGTTATGAATTTTATCACACTTGTGCTTTGGAGGCTTATGCATAATATTACTTCATCAACTTGTACCTCCATATCCAGTATTCTAGGACTCTATCTAGTCTTCAGGAATTATCTTGGGCTTGCTTGAATCATCATCTTTATCAAAAACATATCTTGGGCATGTAGAGAAATGTTTCACATTTTCACCAACGTCATAAATTCATCTTGTCCTTAATTCATCTTGAATGGTGTTGACTTGAATGTAGTTTACTTGAATCATCATCAAAATTTTCTCTTAGGAATGTAGGGAAATTTCCATCAATCTCCCCCTCATTGCTTTCAGTTTTTGTATCAGTTAAAACTATCAGTTTTATGCTATTTGTTTCAATATGGGGTTTCTAATTAAAAACTAAAATAGCTAATTTCATATAAAGATAGTTGATCAAAGTTTGGTCAATATTACAGACCATAATGTAGGATAAAAGTAACGAAAAATAAGAAAACCATGAAAAAAAAACTTAATAAAAATAGAAAGAACCCTTTTTTAAGATACTTAATCATCCCAATTTCCCTGGTTCAGCTGCATATCCTCCAGTTTGGTGTAAATATCAGTAATTTGATTTCCCAGGTTGGTGAATTGTGTGTTGGTTTGTTGGAAGTGTTGGTAGGTCATTTGCATATGCTTCCTTTGATTTTCTTGCATTGTGGCCATTTAAGAAAGCATGGTTCTTTCAAACTGGGAGAGAGGAGATCCACGGTCAGGTTGCTCTATGTATGATATAATCTCCATGTTTTCATAGGAAGCTTGATCACCAGTAGATTCAGGAACCTCTGCAGCAGCTGGAGAAGAAGGAATTTGACCTTGATCATCTTCTTCTTCATCTTCTTCCTCATCTTCAGACATCCCAACATCAATCTTAGAGATCCACTCTCCATCAATTTTGATAAATCCCATCTTTCGCAAAGTGGAATCATTAATATTATTGGAGGCCTTTAGAGTTTCCACATATTCCTCTGCAAGATCTACTTCAAAGTATCTAAAAAATTGATTGATTAGCATAACATATGGCGATTTATAATCAGCCAATCTTTTTGCTTTTATCATATGATCCTTGATAACAAAAATCCAATTTATACGGATATTATTTTCAATGCAATACATAAGAGCCAAATCACCCTCATTAAGTAATGCATGATTACTCCCTCTTGGAGTAAGCATCCATGCAATGATAAAAGCAAGAATCCTTGGTTCAAACTCCATTTTCCCAGTGTTAAGAGTTCTTATAGAATCATTTTGATATTTGAGACAGCTGTGAAAAAACTGAATTTTATTAAAATCAGGTAACTCTGCAATGTTACCTCTGGATACCTTTACACCAACATTATGAAGACCAACCACTTCTTCCCACACCTCAGGAGTGATCACCAAATTAATACCTTTGACCTAAGACCTAAGAGTAGAGCCGTTGACAGTAAGGTTGGCATAAAATATCCTTACTAGATTAGGTTGAATATTGCCAGTGTGCTCCAGAAAAGTCCTTAACTTTTGTCTTTTTAATTTCCTTCTCAAAGAGGTAAATCCTTCTTCATCCAACCAAGCAAACTTAATATACTTAGGAATTACCAGTTGCTTTTGGCTGAAGTTGGAAATGAAGTTGTTCATTTTGTCAATGTCTCCATTGAACCATGCTTCAATATGTCCTCCAGCTTGGCCAGCAGCAGAGGAATATTCCCCCTTGTGTTTCTTTCTTGATTTTGATCTCTTAAGCATCTTGTAGCACAAATTTGAGAAGAGATTTGAAAGGTATAGTATGTGAGTGCGAGAGAAGAGAGAAGAAGAGGAGAGACTGGAAAAACAGAACCTGATTTTTCTTTAATTAATAGAGGTTCGGATTCCAAATTTGTAAATTGAAATCCAATTTTGACAAAACCTGCAAAGTTACAGCTTTAATTGCATATGTCCCCTTGACTAAAGGCAAAGGCGCAGGTTTCTGGACAGTGGGTACATCAGCTAAAGTGTTCTTGGATAAGTGTTGACTTGGTCAAAATGATACAATAAATGCACTTTGCAGAATTTTATAAGCACTAAAACTTGGAAATTTGTCCTTGATTAGCTGAGCATTTTTCGATTGACTGTAATTAAAATGATTTCTAGGAACAAATTAATCGATTAATCAACAAGTTAACCAATTAATTTGATCTTGAATATTAGGTTTGAAAAAGCAACAGTGAAATAATCGATTAAAAACACAAAAGAATTGATTATTTTTGTACTGAAGGATTTAATAAAATGATAGCAGAATTTTAATCAATTAAAACGAAGAAGAATCGATTAAATTTGACCTTTTAATGGTTTTAACTGATGAAAATCATTTTTAATCGATTAAAATAGAGAGAACAAAACTATACTAAACATTTTAATCGATTAATTCATATTTTAATCGATTAAAACTGTACGGACAACTTTTCTGGTATTCTCTGTAAGTGAAATTAATCGATTAAAACAGTTTTATATCAATTAAAGTACTCATTTCATGAATCCAGAATCAAAATTTGTTGATTGGGTACCAAAGAACTTCTAGATTTTGTTCCTGCAAAACATATTTACATATATCTGGTACCCTTTTTATAATCATTGGGTCCAATCAGGTTATTTGAAATGAATTCTTGGGAATCCACTTCATTCTACCTCTTGGTATAGCATACTTCTTGATTCTACAAAATTTCACAGAATGACCTCTTTTCATACAATAAAAGCATTTAATAACAGATGATGAGTATGGTTTCCTATTTACAACTATTTTTCTGATTTTCTTGCTAGATGTAAATCCAATGCCAGATTTGTCAAAAATAAATGTTTGTGACCCAAGAAGAACATCAAGATTAGCTTGAGCTTGTGTAAATTTAGAAACAGTTTGTGACAAAAAATCAATCTTCTTTTGTAAATATGGACAATTATTGCATGGTTTATTACATACACAATCAGAATTATCATGGATTAATTTTAAGAAATCAAGATCAGTTTCATCTTCAAGAATTTTCTTTTCAAGAGAATCAACTCTATTAACTAACCAATTGTTCATGCCTTAAAAGCCTATCATTTTCTTTTTGAAGAAGAGTTCATGCATTTCATTAAATGCTTCTTGTAATGAATTATAATTCACAAAATTAGAAGAAGAGTTAGAACTTACACTACTGGTTTGATTATTCTGGTTAGCCATTAGACACAAGTTAGCTTCTTCATCATCAGAATTTTCTGTTGATGAGGTATCATTGTCATCCCATGCTATATATGCTCTTCTTTTGATCTTTTCTTCTTTCTTATCATTGTATTTATTCTTTTCTGGGCACTCCATTCTTACATGACCCTACTTACCACAGCCATAGCATTTATAGTTAAAAGAATCAGATTTCTTTTCATACCTTTTGTGTTTTTCTTTATCTTGAATCTTTCTCTTGAGAAACTTGTTAAACTTTTTGACAAGCAGTCCAAGATTTTTACTTTCTTCCTCTGATTCTTGACCTTTTTCTTCAACTTTGAGTGCTATGCTTCTACCTTTATTTTTAGAGATTTCTTGCTCATTGAATCTATTAATTTCCATCTCATGCTCTTTGAGTTTGCTAAATAAGGAAGTTGTTGTCATGATGGATAAATCTTTTGACTCTGAAATTGCTGTGACCTTAGGCTGCCATGACCTGTCAAGACATTTTAAAACTTTTATATTTAATTCCTCTTTATCAAAAGTTTTACCTAAGCCCATTAGATGATTGATGATATGAGTGAAGCGATTCTGCACATCTGCAATACTTTCTCCAGTTTGCATTTTAAACAACTCATATTATCTTATGAGAGTATGCTTTCTAGCTCTCTTTACATCTGTTGTTCCCTCATGAGTGACCTCGAGAACTTCCCACATTTCCTTAGCAGATTTGCATTGAGAGACCTTGAAAAACTCATCCATGTTTAATGCAGAAGTAATTATATTTTTAGCAATACAATCACTTTGAACTTTTCTTTTCTCTTCATCATTTAAACTAGACCATTATTTTTCTGAAATTAATGGACCATTAACAATTACATCCCAAACATTCCTATCAATGGATTCAATAAAGATCTTCATCCTAATCTTCCAAAATGGATAATTTGTACCACAAAATAGTGGAGGTCTATTAATAGAAGCTACCTCAGAAAAAGGTAATTTGTTTTCATCCATGAAAGATTTGGACCGAAAGTATTGAGTATTTTTCAAGACCCTTGCTCTTGATACCAATTGTTAGAAAAGGAGGCTGAGATCAAGAGGGGGGGGGGTGAATTGATCTTTGAAAGATTTTCACAAATTATAGATTATCTATTTTAAAGATTAAGAGTTCTGACCAATTTTTGAATCAAACAAAACAAACAATCAAAATAAAGACAACAGCAGAATTAAAAAGAGAAAGGTTTAGAGAGATATAACCAAGATTTATACTGGTTCACCCAATCCCAGGGCTACGTCCAGTTCTCAGTCAAATTCCAGTTGAGTTCCACTAGATTGAATGTTTTACAGATTACAACTCCAATCACACACCCAATCTACTACAAGAACCAAAATTCCAGTCCTTGCACCTAAACCTTCACCAAGAACCCACTTCCAGTTCTTGAACCACCCTGCAGCCAAATTCCAGCCATAGAAACCAGTGCCCACACTTCCAAACACTCACAATACAATAATGAAATGTAAAAGAAACAAAGAGAAGAAACTAGAACACTCAAACACGGATTACGTTGCTCTGCAGAATGAGTTTCTTCACAAAAGAAATGCAGAAAATGCCTCAAGAAAGAACTTTGAAAAACTTCACAAAACTTGCGTGATTCTTTCTTGAAAGTAGCTCTCATGATTACTTGATTGATTGTTCAAAGGTATATTTTAAAAGACTCAAGCAATCTTGTTTATATAGAAAACTGCTGGTTTAATTAATCTGTTAAAACAATCTTTTAATATGTTAAAAGTATTGATTTAATCTGTTAAAACTTCTTTTAATCTGTTAAAATGTTCTTGATCATTTTCAAGATTTGTTTTAACTGATGCAATATCGTTTCAATCAATTAAAACACTTTGTAAAAAAATCCGTAAGTTGTTTTTATCGATTAATTCGCCTTTTAATTGATTAAAATACTGTCAAATGTTTTCATAAAACTTTCTAAGTGATTTTAACTGATAACAATCTGTTTTAATCGATTAAAACACTTTGGAAAAAATCTCTTAGTTGTTTTAATCGATTAATTCACATTTTAATCGATTAAAATCCTGCCAAATAGTTTCATAAAATTTTCTAAGTCATTTTAACTGATAACACATCGATTAAAATCTTGACAGAACTTCTTTAAAAAACTTTCAAGTGGTTTTAATCGATTAATTCACATTTATATTGATTAAAATAGTGACAGAACATATTTCCAAATACTTCAAGTTATTTTAATCGATTATTTCGAGTTTGTATCGATTAAGATACTGCCAGAACATTTTCCAAAACATTCTAAGTTATTTTAATCGATTATTTTGAATCTACATCAGTTAAAATACTGGCAGAAGTTTTTCAAAAACTTCTTTAATGAAAACAATCGATTAATTCGAAGATATATCAATGAAAACAGTTTCAGTGTATGTTTTAAAAGTTTTTAATCGATTATTTCAAAAACCGATCAGTTAAAAACCTGTTATGTAAGTGTTAAGAACATTTTAACTGATAAAACTCATATAATATCAGTTAAAACAATTATTTAAAAACCATTTAACCGATTACTTTGGTTTTTAACAGATTAAACATGTTTAGAGGCATTTTACAAAATCTTTTAAATGATGAAACCTCATGCAGCGAGAGATATGAATGATTATACTTATGTATAGATGCAGACTCACTAATCACTCTACCCTTTTAACCAAGTAACCTTTGACATCTGCAGAATAACCTTGACTTCATTTTGACTTCATCAAATCAACAAGATCATCGTTTAATCAAATGATTCAATAATATCTTCATCACTTTCAGGTTCAAGTGACGACAACCACCACTAATCTAGGGTGACTCATCCCCTAGTGGCGTGCCAACACTCCACCACCACCCTACTTCTCTTCTTTTCATCGTTTCTTCTTTATTTCTTCACTCCATTTGTTTATTCAAGGGGCTGGTCCATTTTTCCAGCCCTTGTCTTTATTCTTTTCTAGTTTCATTTCATCTCCTCCTCCCTCCATAATCCTTGGAAATGAACCTTCACATCTAGATAGACAACTATCTTAATGTCCAGTGGGAATTTTTCTTGGGTGTGCTTACTTTATTGCTTAAAATTCTGTACGTGATCTTCTTAAAATTATGCACCTTACTTTATTTTACATCATTTGGTATTCAGAGCTTAGGTTGTTTCTAGTAAGGTATTCTTATTGTTGCTTTGAATTTACTCCTTGTGTAGCTTGCATGTTGTGCTCTAACTTGTGTTTTTGTGGCCATTTTTGGTTTGCGTTGCTGCACTCAAAATTTTGGGTGTGAGGTTGGTCCAATAGTACACTCACCTAAGTTTCTTTTGATGACATGTATGATGTTTGATAAAATGCCTAGCCAAAAAAGAAAATTCTACACTTGATTAAGTTATATATTCTTCTAAGTTTAGTGTCTTTCTAAATGTGCCTAGCTTTTGCTTTTGAGTTATATGTCTAGTATCTCTTGTTGAAGTTTTCTTTTATTGGCTTCCAACACTTGAAATTGCATGATGAATTAATTAGTTAAGTCCATGCATGATGAATTGATCTAGGATCCTAAACATAGGGACTAAGTGATCAAATTTTTGCTAGCAACTTTAAATAACTTTTGGCGAGTCTAGAATCAAGTTAGAACAAACAATATTTTTACAAAAAAGTACCTTGGCCAAAACCTTATTGCTTCAAAAAAGAAAAGGAAAAGAAAAGAAAAAAAATTGCACTTATAAGATTTGATTCTAGAAATTGTCATAATATTTGGTTGCATGATTAAAATTTGGCAAATTAGTTCTAACATTTTAGGAACCTTAGTCTTCTCTATGTGTGTGCTTGGTTGAAAATTTTGATTGCATGTTTTAAATGTTTCTCAAATTTCTTTCTAGCTTTTCTTGTTTTAGTCTTGTTCAAAGTTTTGTCTAAATTTTCCTCTTAGTAAACCTTCCTTGATTCTTGTCTTAGGTCTCTTTAAGTTTTGTCTTTGAAAGTTTTCCTTTTTTTTTGTAACTCTTAAGTGTTTTGGTTGGCGTACATATTTCCATTTGATTGCCATTTTTTAAGAGAAATTTTTAAGACTTTAAAGAGAATTTTAGAACATTTAGAAATTTTTCTACTTGAAGAGTGGAGTGATCCTACCAATCAAACTTGTGTGAGGAGCCAAACACTTGAGTAACTTGATTTACATTTTAACCTTTCATCTTTCGTGTTTTGTTTTAGTTTAACTTGTTTTGCAGACATATCAAATTCCTCATCAGAGAAGGCAAGCAATGTTAGGGCATCTAATGAAGGATAGATAAAAGGTCCAATGGAACAAACTGTAGTGAAATTAATTAGAGAAATAGAATTGTCCTGGAAGGAAAGTGAAAGATATTTGTTGAATTATTGGCACGCGTACCAAATTATCAATCACAGTATAGTATTTCGATTAAATAAAAGTCGATCCCACGAGGAACAGTTTCAATGGAAATTCCCAATTATGCTTAATAAGTAGATTAAAACAAATTAGGTTTTGCAAATAAGAGTTGAATTGAAATTAAATGACAAAGACTTGTAAATTGTTGAGAAAATATCAATTAAAGGTACTTAGGATTGGCTTCCTTCCTTATCCCTCTTTTGTAATGGCTATGTCAATTAAGAACGTCAATTAACCTAACAATGTTGATGCCACCTACTCAAATCATCCATGTTGATTCCTCACACATGAAATTCATAAGAAAACCTAATAAATGTTGATTCCTCACACAATTAACAGATTTTCTAGCATTAGGGTTAGGGTGTTAAGCAATTGATACATTCATTCCATTCCTGGCAATTAACGTAACAAATATTCTTACCGTGATCTAGGGTTCAAGATATATTTTCCAATCATACCTCAAACAATCAAGAATAAATCATTCCAAAGCATAGAAGATAAGAATAACAACATCAAAGCATAGATTAATATCTCAAAATATCACCATGATACAAAAGAGTTCAAAGGAAGTGCACCGAATCCTAAGAGAATGAAGTTAGCCACTCATGTTGGCCATTACAATGCTCCAATTGATGAAGTGAAGAATTGATGAAGATTAGACAAAACCCTAACAGTAGTCGTGCCTCCTCTCCTCCAAGACTGCTTGCTTTTCTTAAAACACAACTTATCTTTTTATAAGAGAATTTGGGTCGGGTCTCGCATCATTTATTCGCTTAAGCGCTCTTCTTTCTTTCAATTTTACTCTAATTATGCTGACAATTATGTTCCTTCCTTTTGTATCAAGGTATTCTCGAATTCATCCTATATTGGGAGAAAAATATATTAGAATTAACATAAGTTAAGTGGTTTCATAACAATTCAAGGCATAATTATATCAACTTTTTATCACTTTACAACTCCCCCCAACCTAGAATCTTGCTTGTCCCAAGCAAAGTAATTTTTCCAAAACAAAATCATCACCTATTATCTTTTTCTCTTCTAGAAACACAACATAAAAATTTTCAGAGGTGATGCTCACAACTCCAAATGGAAATAGAACACATAAGCATTCAAGTTATAGAAACCAACAAAGAATAATTAGTCCTCAACTATCCTCAGAGAAGCATGATCTCTCAAATAGAGTTATATATACTCAAAAGGATCTTCAAGCAATCAACAATTGTTAAACAAGACTTAAATCAAAAGGTGTTTTGAGGCTTGTAATGGGGTTGGGCTAAGAAAGAATTATTGGTTTTTCTGGGATATACAAAAATATTTGAGAAATTCAACTCATATGAATGATTCTTGATTAACAATTTCTCAAGTTAGGTTTCAAACTTTATGCTTTTGTCCCTAACACAATGAAAATGAGTTAATAATCTCACAAGTTATTACCCACCCTTTTGAATTTTTTTTTTGTTTTTTTTTTGTTTTTGCATGTATCCTTTTTTTTTTTTGCTTTGCAAATTTTTAAGCTTTGCTTTTCCTTTTTCTTTACACTCTTTTTTTCTTAATAATAACACCCCAACAATACCTGAAGGACAACAATAGCAATACCCAACAATAAGAAAAATAGTGACATTCATACTCATTTTCTTTCTCAAATATAGGAAGGTAGATAAATAATGTTTAGGCTTAAGGGTTCTGTTTAAGAAACTATTATTTTTTTGGCTCATAAGGGGTTCAAATGGATGTCCTATAATTAATGCATGGTTGGCTATTTGGCTCTGGGTTATATCTACTACAAAGAAAAAATGCCTTTATCATTTTCAAGTCTTGCTAACATGTAATCACATCAAAGAATCAACCAATATCAGTTATCATGACAAAGTGTTGACACTCAATTTATCTATTTGTGGTACTCTGCTCACCTGAGTTTTGGCTAGCTTCTCCAATTCAGTTAATTCCTAATTTTCCTCATCAATTCCTTTTCACTATCATACTCAATATCCCAAAATCACTTGTTATTGGAAACAATCAAAATTATTTTTCATGTTCTAGATTTGAATTAGACAATAAGCAATAATTTCATATATGGCTCTAAACAAATTATGGGACAACAAGGGAATTCAAAATTTAAAATAAGGCAATTAAAAATATTAAATTAAAAACAAAGGAATTAAAAACATTAAAAGTAAAGTAAGTTTCCTCCCTTATTTTCTTTACTTGTCATCTACTCCTTATCTTGTGCCTCAGCCTCAGCTGCAGACTTTCTCACCCTCTCCAAAAAAGTTGGACTGTCCCCAGGCCATTGAAGTAAGGCTTCAAAGTCTTGAGGAGAAGTGCACTGTGTACTTGGAGCAATCTTGCAAAGAAAGAACCTAAGGAAGAAAAATGCACAAAAAAAAAAACTTAAACTGCAAAAAAAAAAAAAAAATTCAAAACATTGGGTTGCCTCCCAGGAGCGCTTGTTTAACGTCTTCAGCTTGACGCCTATTTGCTTTAGGGCTCATGCAGGTGAGTGATCAAGGTGATATATACGCATTCTCCATCCCTTGACTGTCCTTGTGGGAATGAATTTATTCTTCTCATTTCGAATAACCTTACAACTGTCAGAGATTGGATAAATCATACCTGTTTCAGGAGGTTTCAGTACCTCTCTTTGAATAACTTCCTTCATAGTCAGACTAAGATGTCTTTGGGGTTGTGCAACATGCTTGTAATCTTGTTTTTCAGTTGAGATGGTTGATTCCTGCAAAGTGTCTATTCTGAGACAATCTTTTTTTTGTCTTCCGGTTGTTGTATAGCTTCAAACAGATTAAAATTAACTTCATCATCTCCACTTCTAATAAGAGTTGAATTGAAATTAAAATTAAATGAAGTTAAATTAAAATCAAATAGATTAGGTTTTGCAAATAAGAGTTGAATTGAAATTAAATGACAAAGACTTGTAAATTGTTGAGAAAATATCAATTAAAGGTACTTAAGATTGGCTTCCTTCCTTATCCCTCTTTTGTAATGACTATGTCAATTAAGAACGTCAATTAACCTAACAATGTTGATGCCACCTACTCAAATCATCCATGTTGATTCCTCACACATGAAATTCATAAGAAAACCTAATAAATGTTGATTCCTCATACAATTAACAGATTTTCCAGCATTAGGGTTAGGGTGTTAAGCAATTGATACATTCATTCCATTCCTGGCAATTAACGTAACAAGTATTCTTACTGTGATCTAGGGTTCAAGATATATTTTCCAATCATACCTCAAACAATCAAGAATAAATCATTCCAAAGCATAGAAGATAAGAATAACAACATCAAAGCATAGATTAATATCTCAAAATATCACTATGATACAAAAGAGTTCAAAGGAAGTGCACCGAATCCTAAGAGAATGAAGTTAGTCACTCCTGTTGGCCATTACAATGCTCCAATTGATGAAGTGAGGAATTGATGAAGATTAGACAAAACCCTAACAGTAGTCGTGCCTCCTCTCCTCCAAGACTGCTTGCTTTTCTCAAAACACAACTTATCTTTTTATAAGAGAATTTGGGTCGGGCCTCGCATCATTTATTCGCTTAAGCGATCTTCTTTCTTTCAATTTTACTCTAATTATGCTGACAATTATGCTCCTTCCTTTTGTATCAAGGTATTCTCGAATTCATCCTATATTGGGAGAAAAATATATTAGAATTAACATAAGTTAAGTGGTTTCATAACAATTAAATGCATAATTATATCAACTTTTTATCACTTAACAATATTTGAGGCAGACAATCTAAAGACTAGAAGTAGAGAAGTCCCAAAGAGAGAGAAGACATTCATACTCACCAAGTTCCCAAGAAGAAGAAGATAGGAAATACCATGGAAGGAGGAATTCTAGGCGCATTAACACTCCAAGAAAAAACAGCATCAAGATTCCAAAGTTTCATGGAGACAACAATCCAGAAGTATACTTGGACTGGGAAGCTAAAGCAGACCAAATTTTCGATGTAAACCCAATAGGGGACCAAGAACAACTAGACTTAGTGGTAGTTGAATTTGAAGGATATGCCATGACATGGTGGCATAAGGTCTATAACGATAATTACTAAGGGCCACTCGCGACTTCTTGAATGGACATTAAAATTTTAATGCGCGCTAGATTCGTTCATTCCTACTATAGGAGGGAGCTCCTATTGAAGCTCCAATGACTTCATCAGGGAAACATGTGTGTGAATAATTACTTTAAGATGCTAGAATCTTTGTTGCTTAGGGTCGGTATGCATGATGAAACCAATGAGTCTAAGTTAGCTAGCTTTGTTAGTGGTTTGAGGAAAGATATACAAGACTTAGTAGAATTGTATGAATACTCCTCTATTAAAAATGTTTTACACCTTGTCTTAAAAATTGAAGCTCAATTGAAAAGAAAGGATGAGGCAAGGAGTAGTTATTCAAACAATGACTACTATAGTTCTTCTTGGAAGGGCAAGAGTACTGAAAAACATGATAAGAACCCTTCCAAGTCACTCTAAGAGCCACCCCCTAAGGGCAACACGTCTAGGAACCCCACTCCTAACGTTGTCACAACTCAAAGGTCTAGTTCAATTAAATGTTTTAAATGCTTAGAGTATGAGCACATTGCTTCTAATTGTCCTATCAAAAGAATTACGATTTTAAGCACAAGCGGAGACATTGTGAGTGAACATTCTTCTTCCCTCTCCCCATCTAGAGAGAATTCCTCTGAGCACTCTTCCTCTAGTGATGAAGAAATCAAGCCTTGTGAATGTGATTTGTTAATAGTGAGGTGGATGTCGGGCCAAGTCCAAAAGGACCTTGACAAATCCCAAAGAGAAAACATTTTTCATACTCACTGCCTCATTAATAATAAGTTGTGTTCACTTATCATTGATGGAGGAAATTATGTGAACGTGGCTAGCACGAGGGTAGTAGACAAGCTTGATCTACCTACTGCTCCTCATGTCAAGTTTTACAAGCTTTCTTGGCTTAGTGAGGAAGGTGCGATTGAGGTAAATAAACAAGTCCTCGTTAGCTTTGCGATAAGGAAATACAAGGACGAGGTTCTTTGTGATGTGTTGCCTATGGAAGCTTCCCTTGATAACTTGCTTGGTGTGATAAAAGGTGCTACCATATTTTCCAAGATTGATTTGAAGAGAAGTCATAATCAGATAAGGATTAAAAAGAGAGATGAATGGAAAATAAGAAAATAATGCAAAAAAAAAAAAAGGAGAGAGAGAAGAAAGAAAAGAAAGACAAGGGGATTAAAGAGGTTTTGAAAATTCGTGGATGAATTCTCTAGGAGGGGAGGATGATGAGTCCCTAGTTGCCTCGGAGACAGAAGAGGTCATCCCTAGGAGGATTACTAGAAGCATGACTAAAAGAGAGACTTCCTCCTCACCCTTCATTTTTAATTTACTAAGTATTTTCTTTTCCTATGTTTTTTTAATTATTTTCGCTTTCCTTTAGTAGGCTCACTTTTTGCACCTCCTTTTTGAAGAATACTACCTTTTTTTGGTGAAAAAGAAGCCTTGGATCCATAGGATACATGCATGGGTAGCCCAAAGGTGTAGATACACTCGTTTTTGGAGAGGAAGAAGCATGGGATGCAGGATTGGTAGGCTTGGAACAACCCAAAAGGAAGCATACCTCTTTTTTTTTTTTATGTTCTCCACACCTTAGATATTTTTGGTGGGCTAGGACGAATTTAACATTTTTGGACCATGGGGACTCTAGCCTTTAGGTTTAGGTTAAGTTTATGTCTCCCTTTGTAATTCCATCTAGGTCCCTCCCCCAAAAGCCTATAAATAGAAGATTTCCCCTCATGTAATTAGGTTGAACATTTATGACAAGTTTGTGAGGTTTCTTAGAGTGTTCCATCTCTTTGAATGTCTTATCTTGAACCTTGGTTCAAGTGGCGGTAACCACCACTTATTTAGGGTGGCTCATCTCCTAGTGGTGTGCCAAAACTCCACCACCACCATACTTCTCTTCTCTTCATCTTTTCTTCTTTATTTCTTCACTCCATTTGTTTATTCAAGGGGCTAGTCCATTTTTCCAGCCCTTGTCTTTATTCTTTTCTAGTTTCATTTCATCTCCTCCTCCCTCCATAATCCTTGGAAATGAACCTTCTCATCTAGATAGGCAAGTATCTTAATGTCCAGTGGGAATTTTCCTTGGGTGTGCTTACTTTATTGCTTAAAATTTTGCATCTTATCTTCTTAAAATTATGCACCTTTCTTTATTTTACATCATTAGATTTGCGATTGGGAACTATAAGGATGAGGTTCTTTGTGATGTTGTGCCAATGGAAGTGTCTCATATGTTACTTGGTAGGTTGTGGCAATTTGATAAACAAACCTTTCATAACGACTATACCAACAAGTTTTCTTCTAACTTCCAAGGGTGCAAAATCACTTTGAAACCCCTTTCCCCTCAAGAAGTTAGTAAGGACCAAGAAAAAATATAAAAAAAGAGAAATAAAGAAAACGAAACAAAGAGAGAAAAAAAAGAGAAGGTCAACCTCTAAGGCGAAGGGCATCATGATCTCCCAGAAAGGGATTAAGAAGGTACTTTTAGCTCATAAACCCCTACTCTTAACATATTCTCCTCTAGGTTCTTCCCTTGCATTTCATGAACAATATCCAAGTTTGTCTAAGAGTCTAGAGTTAGTATTGGATGAATTTCAGGATGATTTTTAAGAACCTCCTACGGGGCTTCCACCTCTAAGAGGGGTCAAACATTAAATAGACTTCTTACCTGGTTCATCCATTCCTAACTGGTCGGCTTATAAGGCAAACCCAGAAGAGTCTAAAGAGATCCAAAGGCAAGTAGAGGAATTAAAAGATGAGGGTTGGGTCCAAGATAGCATGAGTCCCTGTGCAATGTCGATAATTCTTGTCCCCAAAAAGGATGGTAGTTGGCAGACGTGCACGGGTTGTAGGGCAATCAATAATATAACTGTTAATTATAGGCACCCAATCTCGAAGCTGGATGACTTACTAGATGAGTTACATGGAGCTTCTGTGTTTTCCAAAATTGATCTGAAGAGCGGATATAATCAAATCAGAATAAAAAAAGGAGATGAATGAAAAACAACAAAAAAGTGAAAAAAAAAAGTAGAGAGAAGAAAGAAAAGAAAGACAAGGGGAATAAAAAAAGTTTTGAAAATTTGTGGACGAATTCTCTCCAAGGCGGGGAGGATGATGAGTCCTTAGATGCCCCGGAGACCGGAGAGGTCATCCCTTGGAGGATCACTAGGAGCTTGACTAAAAGAGAGACCTATTTCTCACCCTCCCTTTGAATTTTCTTAGAATTTATTTTCTTAAATTTTAGAAACTTATTTTCACATTTTTTTGTAGGACCACTTTATACACCTTCTTTTTTAAGACCACCACCTCTTTTTGGTGGAAAAGAAGGCTTGAACATATAGGAAGGTTGCATGGGCAGCCCAAAGGTGTAGGACACTCATTTTTCATGTCCTACACCCCTTTTTGGAGAGAAAGAAGCTTAAGATGCGGGATTGGTAGACTTAGGACAACCCAAAAGGAAGCACACCTATTTTTTTATGTTCTCCACACCTTTAGAGACATTTTTGTAGGGCAAGGACAAATTTAACATATTTGGGTCATAAGGACTCTTAGCCTTTAGGTTTAGGTTAAGTTTATGTCTCATTTTGTAATTCCATCTAGGTCCCTTTCCCAAAAGCCTATAAATAGAAGGCTTCCCCTCATGTAATTAGGTTGAATATTTATGAAAAGTTTGTGAGGTTTCTTAGAGTGTTCCATCTCTTTGAGTTTCTTATCTTGAACCTTGGTTCAAGTGGCGACAACCACCACTTATCTAGGGTGACTCATCCCCTAGTGGCATGCCAACACTCCACCACCACCATACTTCTCTTCTCTTCACCTTTTCTTCACTCCACATATTTATCTAAGAAACTGGTCCATTTTTCCAGCCCTTGTATTTATTCTTTTCTAGTTTCATTCCATCTCTTCCTCCCTCCATAATACTTAGAAATGAACCTTCACATCTAGATAGGAAACTATCATACTGTCCAGTGGGAATTTTCCTTGGATTTTCTTACTTTATTGCTTAAAATTCTGCAACTTATCTTCTTAAAATTTTGCACCTTACTTTATTTTACATCAGGGTCGTTGGAGGCTCATGAACAACGTTTATGTGAAAAGGAAAATGATAAATCCAATTCAGAACAAGCCTTATTAACGAAGCAAAATCAGAAGAATGATGGTAATTGAGGAAATTTAAACAAGATAGGTTAAGGAAGAGGTTCTAGAGAAAAAAAATTATGGGGGTCGAGGTTCAAAAGGATAACAAGAGAGTTCTTTCAAATCAAGAAGTGACAGAGATAGAACTTCTTAATGGAGAGGTGGTTGATCTGGTGGTAATAAAAGTAATATATAGTGTTATAATTGTTGTAAATATGACTATTATGCAGTTGATTGTTGGAGCAAAGGTTCAAGAAATAATGAAGAAAAAAAAAAGATGGTGCAAAGAGAAGACTCCGAGGATGAAGTGTTGTTGATGGTGACCACAACAAAACTAGAGAAAACATATGGAGAATCTTAGTATTGGGATCCAAGTTGTTCCACCAATCATATGTCCTTTCAGAAGAGTTGGTTTGTCGAATTAGATGAAAAGATTAAATCGAAGGTGAAATTTGTAGATAATTCTATAATAAATTGAAGGGAAAGGAAAGATTTTGATTAGAAGAAAAGATGGAAAATCTGAAATAATTTTATATGTCCTTTGTGTTCCAGCCATGAAGCATAACCTATTGAGTATTGGTCAACTTCTACAAAAGGGGCATTTTGTTAGATATGTAGGATGGGATCAAGTGAATTGATCTTTGAAAGATTTTCGCACTTTTAAGAATACAGATTATCTATTTCAAAGATTATGAATTCTGATCAAGTTTTGAACCAAGAAAAACAAGCAGTTCTATGTAAAGCACAAGCAGAATAAAAGAGAGTAAAAGTTTAGAGAAAGACACACAAGATTTATACTGGTTCACCCAAACCACAGGGCTACATCCAGTTCTCAACCAAATTCCAGTGGAGTTCCACTAGATTGATTATGTTTCTTATTACAAACCCGAATCACAAAACACCCAATCCACACCAAAAACCAAATTTCAGTTCTTGCACCAAACCTTCACCAAGAACCAAGTTTCAGTTCTTGAACCAAACTGCAGCCAAATTCCAGCTACAAAACCAGTGTCCAACACTTCTAGACACCCACAACACAGTAAATAATTGAAAAGAACAAAGAGAAGAAACTAGAACAATCAAACCTGGATTATGCAGCTTTTGCAAAATGAGTTTCTTCACAAGTAAGAATGCAAAAATACCTCTAGAAAAAACTTTGAAAAACTCCATAAAAACTCACGGACTTCTTTCTTGAAAAGTTCTCTATTGAGAGCTTGTTTGATTACTCAAAGGTGTATTTTAAAACGCTGAAGCACACCTATTTATATAGAGTTATTTTTAATTGCTGGTTTAATTAATCAGTTAAAATTTTCTTTTAATCGATTATTAAATCTTGATTAATCGATTAATTTTTCTTTTAATAAGTTAAAATGTGCTTAATCATTTTCCATATTTATTTTAACCGATACGATGACATTTTAATCGATTAAAACAGCTTAAACAAAAATTCTCTAAGTTATTTTAATCGATTAAAATGTCATCGTATCAGCTTAAAATAAATATGGAAAATGATTAAGCACATTTTAACTTATTAAAAGAAAAATTAATCGATTAATCAAGATTTAATAATCAAGATTTAATTCTGCCAAACATTTTCTCAAAACTTCATAAGTGATTTTAACCGATGAAAGCCTGATTTAATTGATTGAAACATTTGACAAAAATTTCCTTTAAGTTGTTTTAATCGATTAATTTGAAGTTATATTAGTTAAAATATCGAGAGAACACTTTTCAAAATATTTCAAGTGGTTTTAATCGATTAATTTGAAGTTACAGACAATTAAAATACTCGATAGAACATTTTTCAAAACTTCTCAAGTGATTTTAATCGATTAATTCGAAGTTATATCAGCTTAAAATAATGACAAAATACTTTTCAAAACATTTCAAGTGGTTTTAATAAATTAACTCGAAGTTATATTAGTTAAAATATTGTTAGGAATGTTTCTAGCTTATTTTAATCGATTAACCTTAAAGAGTATTAGTTATAACTATTTCTTAGGATCATATTAATCGATTAATTCGATTTTTAACAGATAAAAAACTTTTAAGAGGAATTTTCAAATTCTTCCAAAATGAATAATCTTCATGTAGCAGAGACATAAGAATGATTATACCTATTAATATTAATGCTGACTCACTAATCACTCTACCCTTTAACGCAAGTAGCCTTTGACTTCATCAAATCATTAAGATCTTCAATCTATCACATGGTTTAATAAGATTTTCATCACTTTCAGTCTCTCCCTATTTGATGAAGACAAATACCTCTTTTGAATCTCTTTGAAAGATCTTGATCTGCAAAAGAAAACACTTGGATATACAGATTAGTGAGTATTTAATATAAATTTCTCCCCCTTTGAGTTCATCCAAAATAGGGAGAGAAGGTATGAAACAGATGTGGAAATGTTGATTTAACAATATATGTAGGTAGTAAACCAAAGAAAGATGAAATTTATTATTCTTTCAAGGACAAGTAAAGTTGATTCAATCTTATCTTCCTTAACACGTTTGCAGTGAACGCAATAGATACATGTAAAGATAAGGGAACCTTGCTTTAGTAGCATGTTATAGGAACAACCATTAAATAAAACCTTTACTTTGAATCTTAGAATAATAATGAATTAAAAACATAGCATAATCGTTTAATGATTAAATTTGAGCTGTTTAATGATTTTAATTAATACTAATTTTGTTTTAATCGTTTAAAACAGGAATGACATATGTATTCTAAAAATATGAGAACATGTAATCGATTAAATCAATACGAATAGTCTCATTATAAATGAGATTAATCAATTAAAGCTATTTTATATCAATTAAAACATTCAGAAAATGTGATATGTAATGTTTGATGCATTCAGATTTCCCAATTCAGATATAATCTTATAAAAGCAATCATAAGCAAGAGGTTTTATGAATTTGTTAGCCGATTGTTTCAGTTCTTATAAAAAGGATTTCATGATCCTTAATGTCTAGTCAATTATATTTTTAGAATGCTAGATTTAATCCAAACAGTCACATGACATTTGAAAAGAATATATTGGTAAATACTTACATACCAAGATTAAACAATAAATAAAAAAGAATCGCACAATTACAGTGAAATTAATTGATTGTAAATCACTTTTAATCGATACAGTTCTATAACCTTGAGCTTTTAATCGATTAATTTGAGAAATAATCGATTAAAAACAGGATATATAGCCTATGTGATCCTCTCTGTAAATGATTTTAATCGATTAAAGTTAGAAATAATCAATTAAAATAGTACGAATTCCTTTTTGAAATCTTTTGTTAATGAATTTAATTGATTATTTTGAAAATCTAATCGATTAAAATAGAAACATTTTTGCTGTTTTCAGTATTTCAATCGATTAAAATTGTTTTGTATTAGTTAAAATAGATCATACCATGACTTTATTCCTTTTTTTTCATATCCATCATACAAATTTGTTGTCTAGGTACCAAGAGATCTTCAGATTATTGTTCCTGCAAAAGAAATTTTCAATATTTGGTACCCTTTGATGATAATAGGGTCCTATTAAGTTATTTGAAATGAATTTTTGGAACCCACTTGAATCTTCCTTTTGGTACAACATATTTCTTATTCTACAGAATTTAACAGAGTGACCTGTTTTCATGCAATAGAAACATTTAATGAAAGATGATCCAATGCCAGATGTAAATCTAATACCAGTTTTATCAAGAACAAGTAATCAAAATTATCATGGATTAATTTCAAGTAATCAAGATCAGTTTCATCCTCAAGTATTTTCTTTTCAAGAGTTTCAACCTTCCTTTTAATCTTATGTTTTCTTTTTCAAGTTTCTTGGCTTCTTCATGCATCTCATTAAAGGCATCTTGTAATGATTTGTAATTCATAAAATTTGTAGAAGAAGTAGAACTTACACTTTTGGTTGAGAAATTCTAATTAGCCATCAAGCACAAGTTAGCTTCTTCATCATCAAAATTTTCTATTGATGAGGTATTATTGTCATCCCAAGCTATGTATGCTCTCCTTTTTATCTTTTCTTCTTTCTTATCATTGTGCTTATTCTTTTTTGGGCATTCCCTTCTTAGATGACCCTGCTTACCACAACCATAACATTTATAGTTAAAAGAATCAGATTTCTTTCCATACATTTTCTGTCTTTCTTTATCTTGAATCTTTTTCTTCAGAAACCTGTTGAATTTCTTTACCAGTAGACCAAGATTCTCACTTTCTTCTTCATATTCTTTATCTTTTCCTTCATCTTTTAGTGTTATGCTCTTTCCTTTCTTTTTAGAAATCTATTGCTCATTGAACCTATTAATTTCCATCTCATGTTCTCTGAGCTTACCAAATAAGGAGGTTGTTGTCATGATAGATAAATCTTTTGACTCTGAAATTGCTGTGACCTTGGGCTACCATGACCTGTCAAGACATTTCAGAACTTTGATATTCAATTCCTCTTTATCAAAAGTCTTACCTAGACCCATTAGATGATTGATTATGTGGGTAAAGCATTTCTATACATCTACAATGCTCTCTCCAATTTGCATTTTGAACAACTCATATTTGTTGGTATCGCGCAGTGAAATGTTTTGCGTTTGAGACAAAAACTAAGAGGGGGGTGAATTGGTTTCTTATAAAAACTTTCCCTTTTTAAAACTTTTCGCAAGTTTTTCTATTAAATGATAATATAATTACTACTAGAAAAATGATTAATAGTGATCGAAAAATTCGATCATCGATAGTAACCGAATCGATGATCGATTTCCCTTTTTATATTTAGTGACTAAAGTTTCAATCATGAAAATCGATCATCTGATTCGATCATCGATTCGGTCACTACTAGAAAAATGGTTTATAGTGATCGAAAAATTCGATTACTAATAAGTAATCGAATTAGTGACTCGATTTCTTTTTTTATATTTAGTAACTAATTTAGTGACTAAAATTTTAGTCATTAAACAAATAATCTCTAAATTGGTGACTATTTTTCATTTATATAAATATATTTTTCAAATATTTTAATAATATATTAAATATAAATCTACTTAATAATTTAAAATAATTGATAACATTTTTAATAACATTATAAAAATTAAAAAAAAATAGTTTACTAACTTATTAAATAATTTAGTAATATAATTATTTGATTTGATTTTTTAATTTACCATGTGAATAAAAGAATTAAAATTAATTATTAAATTAGTCACCAAATCGATCACTGATTCATTCACTCGAATCTATCACTGATTTGATCATCGATTTAGTCATCGAATCAATAATTAAATTAATTATTAATTTAGTCTCTTTTATATATATATATTACTTGTATGTTAATAAAAATATATTTCAATGTATTTATAAAAAAATTAAAATTATTTTAATTACTTGAATTGATATTTCAAATTTATATTAATATCTTGGATAATTTAATAGTTGGATAAATATTTTAAGTTTATATTAGTCATTTTTATATAAAGTGTAAAGATTAAGTGAACTTATTTTAAAATTTAATTAAACATAATAATATAATATAGTATTATGTGAAGATTTAATTAGAAAATAATTTTAAGTTTTATTGTTTTTATTTGAAAAAAATCGTTAAATTTTTTTTAAAATAATTAATTAAAGTAAAGAATTTTAATTTAATAAATGTGTTAATATTATGAGTTATTGAAAAATTAAATTTATATTAATAATTATATAAAACTATAGAATTATTAAAATTTAAATTATTGGTAATTTTTTTAATTATTAAGCTAAAATTTGATAATATTAATAAATTAAAAATAAATAAATATATATATATATATATATATATATATATATATATATATATATACTTTTTGGGCTTTAACCATGATAATAACTTAATTGCCCTAATTTTAGTTTAACCTAAAAATCTCCTTTTTTACCTCACCACATATCAAATTCTCCCAAATCATCACATCATGGAATCACTGCACCTCGATTCCCCGTTGTCCAGCCACCCTCACCAACCAATCACCCAAGTACGCCCACTGCACCACCTTGTCATACTCGCAAGCATCCATCTCACCCTAGCTCACCGTCACCACCGTTACCACCACACCATCCATCATTCTTCTTTTCCCTGTCTTTGCTCCTCTGCGCCCTAAACAACTAACACCCACCCCATTTCCAGTTAACTCATTCTCTCCACCGTCAACACTCAATTTCGCTCAGGTAGATAAAAATAAGATAATGATAATGAATAATAACATTTGTTCTTAAAATATGAAAAAAGAAAAAAAGAAGGGTTAAAAAATAAAAAAATAATGATTTCAATTTTCCTAATTAAAAAAAGAAGAAGAAAAATATATGATTGAAAAAAATATAATTTCCTCTACAACATTTTTACACCTAAAAAAAGAAAAAAAAATTATTTTATTAATTATTTTTATAAAATAAAAAATATATATAATAATTACTTTTATAAAAAAAAAGTTTTTAAGTTCCAACCCATGTTATGCGTTGAGTGACCTAATTTTAAGCTAAATTTTGGGTCATCACCTTCATTTTCCCCTTCACTCATGCGTCTCACTGTTCCCCCAAGAGATCCCTGCTTCCACTCTTCCTCAATCCCTCTTTTTCCCCGCGTAGTAGCCCCCACTCTCCCTACACCTTCACTTCTCCTTTTCCCTTTCAGCCTTATCGCGCCACCCGCACCTTGCCAATCACCTCCAACCACGGCCAGCACCACTCCAGCTCCCTTCTCAACCCTTCATTGGAGCCCGCGAAACCCCTATTCAACTCCGGCCGCAGCTCCTCCACTGCGACTCACAACACCACCAAACGACCACCATAAGCCCGCCACAATCACTCCCCCAAATCGTCGGGAGACCAACACGACCATCCCCATCTCCAGCCTCTCTAATCTTTCCCACCACAAATCACCACCGCTCCTCCATCTCATCGTAGCTAACCGCCACCATCGCACCAGCCCTAGCCACTTACACGACTGCCTTCATCCCTAAAATCCTTTCGCATTCCCCTCCGCTGCCACCTCAATCGTGCCACTGCGAACCATACCTCGGAAACCCCACAACGAACGCAATTTGCGCCCCTATTCACACCTCTCTATGACCCACCTTCCCATTCACACCGTGGTTGTCGTGGGTGGCATCCTTGGAACAGTGTCGAGTCCTTTCCTCAAAGCAGAAGTCACAGGCCAACCCCCCTGTAGAGGTTGAACTCGAGGATCGGGATCCATGTTTTGGGTCTCTGTTTTTCTTGATTTGTTTTAAGTTTCCGCCTGATATTGCATTTCTGATTGAGGGTTTTGTTTCTGATGGTTTAACCTTGTTGATTTTGACCCCTTTGCTTAATGTTGTTGTTTCTAAGTGGGATATGTTAAATGTTGGTTTGTGTGGTTGTATCCAAGTCGAGGCATGTGGTTCCAGTGCGGTTTCATTCTGTTTATTTGATTGTGCATTATGCTTCGATTTGATTATGTTGGTTATTTCTGACGGGTTTAGTTTAAATGGGGGTCGTTAAGTTTCTTGGTTGTGCTGGCTGCTACTTGTACCAATTGTGTTAATCTCCCTGTTTAACATTATTATTATTAAAACATGTGATATTATTTGTTGAGATGGTGTCCTGCATTATTGTTTGTTAAGATGGTGTCCTGTCTGATACCTGGTTGTTAAGTAATGTTCACAGGATTTTTATCAGAACTTGAGCCAAAATTACTCTACATAATGGCATAGTTGCAAGCTTGATTTAAGAAGCTGCTCATCTGATAAACTAAGTATACTACAAGGTGAACAGTTTCCCTTCTTTATAACTTGTGTATAATAAAAAATGTTACACATAAAAGAATCTCACTATGCTCTAATTAGTCCTTGAAAGCAGTGTAAAATTTGACCTGCCTCTGTCACCACTTGATATATGTAACTTGTTCACAAACAAAATTAAGAACATTGACATGAAAAAAACTAAAAACTTGTAGAAGGGTAATTCTCAGTCAACATCTTTTACCATTTGAATGAAAGTACAGTTTTGTGATTTCAGGTTTCAAGGAAGAATTTGAAAAGGCATTGAGTGTGGTTGGAGACACTCCATCTAAAGGAATGTTCATAGACTCTTGCTTCACCCATTGTCAAACATTATCAATGGAGACATGGTTTAAAGCTGACTCACCACATCTTGCCAATACAGTAAGATGCTGCATTCGTTTCTCCCATTTCTAGAATATAAGCATTTTTGTGTGATATTATTATTGTTGTTATCATTACATGCTTTTATATCCATAAAAAGCTAACTTGTATATTCATGGCATTATGCAGATAATTGGTAAGGCAGCAGGGGACTGGTTTTATGATCGAAGCCCTTTCAGCCATGTAGATTGCAATTGTCCTTGCAACCCCACTTGTCAGAACAATGTTTCTAATCTAAAAGACCACCTTGAAATTAGATTTGACGTATTCATTAAATTTAATGTTATAAGTTAAATGGTTGTTGTATGAGAATATAAGGTTTCCAAGTTCTGAAGTTAGAAAAATAAGAAAAGGCCATAATTACACTGGGTTGTGCATTGTGTGCCCTCAATCATTGATGTTGTAATTGCTGGTTGATAAGAGCATTTTAATGCATGTTTAGTGATGTTAATCCCACTTATCTTGGGCTTATTTGTTGATCAATAGCACTATTTTAATACTTAGACATAATTTGAAGCACTTGTTGGATTTGATGAAGACATATAAAGTTCATTTTGTGGGTGTGTAGGTAGATAGGTTATAGGTATGAAATTTAATCTCTTGATAATTACAGTATATCTTGTGATAAGCACCTATAACTGTTGCATTTCATAGAATTTATCATACTTCATGAAAAACTAATATTTAAGCTTTGAAAGAACAAACTGAGTTTTTTAATCTGTTAAAAAGTAGTTTTAATCTGTTAAAATCACTTAAAATAGGAAATGTATATATACAATCAATATTTTAATTGATTAAACTGTAAAATCAACAGATTAAAATGTTGTTGATGTTTTTTTTATGTTAAGGGTTTCGCAGTATTAATCTGTTAAAATGATAAATCAATATATTAAAATGTTCTAAGTCATAATTCGCATTTTAAGTACCTCGATTTTTAATCTGTTAAAATTTGTTTTAATATGTTAAAACAGAGATCTACCATTTTTTCATTTTAAGTATCTCAGATTTTTAATATGTTAAAATGAGTTTTAATTTTTTAGAACAGAGAGCTACCATTTTTTCATTTTAAGTATCTCAGATTTTTAATCTGTTAAAATGAATTTTAATCTGTTAAAACAGAGAGCTACCGTTTTTTCTTCTAGCAGTTTTAATCCATTAAAAGCTCGAATTAATCGATTGAAAGAGTTTTAAATGAAATCAATAGATTAAAACATCATTTTAATCGATTGAAACTGTCTGTTTTTCTCTTTTAATCTATAAATACAGTTTTGATTTCTCTTTCAAAAACACAATTTAGAAATCGATTAAAAGCAATCTTGGAGCTCTCATATTCGTGTGTTTTTCTGAGCATTCATATCATAAGGCGCTTTGATCAAGATTGTTGAAAGATCTTCAAGAGAGAAAGTTCTGTGTTAGAAAATTTGCTTATGGACTTCTATATTGTAAAAGCTACAGTCCAGGTTTATTCTTTTCAATACTTGTACGAATTTTAATTGTGTAGATTGGGTTTGAATCTGCACTGGTTACAACGACTGGGTTTGGTTGCTGGGTGGTTTTTCAAGAGTCCATCTTGTGGTGTTGTAAGATAGATCTTGGGTAGATTGGTTTGTATCAACTGGTTTGTATTTTCACTTGGTATTAGTGGAACTTGATAGATTTGTCAAGAATTGGATGTAGCTCTTGGGTAGAGTGAACCAGTATAAACTCTTGAGTTGTATTTCTGCATTTATCTCTTTTCATTTCGGGTTTATATTCTTGCTTTGTTAAAAACCAAATCTACCTAATAAAAGATTGGATAAAGATTAATCATTCTTCCACAAAGAAAGCATTTTTTGAAAAAGGTTTCAAAGTTCAATTCACCCCCCCTCTTGAACTCAACTATTAATTCTTACAATTGGTATCAGAGCTGGTTCTTGTAAGTTACTGAAGAATTCGGTCCAAGAAAGTTTAAATGGCTGAGGGAAAGATGAATTTTTCTGAAGGAGCCTCCATTAATAAGCCTCCTCTATTTTCTGGTGTGAATTATTCCTTCTGGAATGTTAGAATGAAAATCTTTATTGAATCTCTTGATAGGGGTATTTGGGATACAATTGTTAATGGTCCTTTCAAACCAACTCATACAGTGGATGGTAAAATTGTTGAAAAAGACTGGGCTGACCTAACTGATGCAGAAAATAGGAAAGTTCAATATGACTATGCTGCTAAGAACATTATTACCTCTGCCTTAAATCTTGATGAGTTTTTCAAGGTTTCTCAATGTGCCTCTGCCAAAGAAATGTGGGAGATTCTAGAAGTTACTCACGAAGGTACCTCTGATGTGAAAAGGGCAAGGAAACATGAATTAATCAGAGATTATGAATTGTTCAAAATGCAGCAAGGTGAAACCATTGCAGATGTGCAGAAAAGATTCACACATATAGTCAACCATCTAATTGGATTAGGCAAGACGTTTGACAAGGAAGAGTTAAACATCAAAATCCTAAATTGTTTGGACAGATCTTGGCAACCAAAGGTGACAACCATATCAGAATCAAGAGACTTAACTGAGATGACTATTGCCTCATTGTTTGGTAAGCTAAGGGAACACGAGTTGGAGATCAACAGGTTTAAAGAACAAGAAAATGCAGAAAAGAAAAGCAGAAACATTGTTCTCAAGACAATTGAAGAAAGTAGTGACTCTGATGAAGAAGGATCTAAGAATCTTAATTTGTTGGTTAAGAAGTTTGGGAAATTTCTTAAGAAGAAGAACAGAATTGGCCAGATTAAAAGGTACAATGATAAAAGAACTGATTCTCTTCAAAATACTTATACTTGTTATTCTTGTGGTACGCAAGGACATATAAGAAGTGACTGTCAAGAAAAAATCCAAGAATCAAAACAAGAAAGATATGAAGTATAAAGGGAAGAAGGCTTACATAGCCTGGCAAGACAATGATTCATCCTCAAGTTCTGGATCTGAAAGTGAAGAAGTGAATCTATGCTTAATGGCTGGCTATGAATCTTCTTCATCTCGTGTACGTTCAACTCGCATAGAGAATGAAATGAATTACAGCACATTATTAACTGCTTTCAATGAAATGCATGATGAAGCTAAGAATTTATCCTATACAAATAATCGGTTAAAAGGACTAAATAACTGGTTAGAGAATATGGTTAAAGTTCTGGAAGAAGAATTATTAGAAAACAAAATAGATATGGAACATCTTGAAATAATCTACAATAATTCATCTTCTGATAATGCTGCTGCTAACAAAGATTGTGAAAAGTGTATCTCTCTGCAGAAAAAGGTTGAGTATTTGATTAAAACTTTATCTAAGTTTACTCAAGGTAAAGCAAATTTAGATATACTTCTTGGGTCTCAAACCTGTGTTTTTGATCATACTGGCATTGGTTATAAACCTAAGTTTGGGTTAAAACTAAAAGGTATTTGAATTTCTTCTCTTTCAGAAAATCAACAACATCTCCCTTCTCATCTTGTCACTATTGTATGAAAAAAGGGAATACTGTAAAATTTTGTCATATTAGAAAACATCTTGTGCCACAGGGTAAAATGAGATGGGTTCCAAAATATGTTAAACAGAAAACTTGACCACTAAGGACCCAAATTATTTAAGGGTACCAAATACTTGATGCTTGATTTTTCAGGAGCAGCAGCAAGAATCACTTTGGTACTTGGACAGTGGATGCTCAAGGCATATGACAGGTGATATTTCCAAATTTCAAAAACTGGGATTAAAGACTGGAGGTCACCTAACATATGAAGATAACAACAAGGGAAGAATCTTAGGTTCTGGAGACATAGGAGATGAGTAAAACAACATGTACTGCAGATGATGACGAATTAGCTGATAATTTTTATCAGTGAAAAGTGTATCTCTCTACAGAAAAGGTTGAGTATTTGATTAAAACTTTATCTAAGTTTACTCAAGGTAAAGCAAATTTAGATACACTTCTTGGGTCTCAAAACTGTGTTTTTGATCATACTGGCATTGGTTATAAACCTAAGTTTGGGGTTAAAACTAAAAGGTATTTGAATTTCTTCTCTTTCAGAAAATCAACAACATCTCCCTTCTCATCTTGTCACTATTGTATGAAAAAAGGGAATACTGTAAAATTTTGTCATATTAGAAAACATCTTGTGCCACAGGGTAAAATGAGATGGGTTCCAAAATATGTTAAACAGAAAATTTGACCACTAAGGACCCAAATTATTTAAGGGTACCAAATACTTGATGCTTGATTTTTCAGGAGCAGCAGCAAGAATCACTTTGGTACTTGGACAGTGGATGCTCAAGGCATATGACAGGTGATATTTCCAAATTTCAAAAACTGGGATTAAAGACTGGAGGTCACGTAACATATGAAGATAACAACAAGGGAAGAATCTTAGGTTCTGGAGACATAGGAGATGAGTAAAACAACAGGTACTGCAGATGATGACGAATTAGCTGATAATTTTTATCAATTAAAACATCCCAGAAATACAGAACAATGTATTGTTGAAGAAAGTGATCAATCGATTGATCCTACAAAAGCTGACCCACCAGAAAGAATTGTTGAAGAACAAGAAGAAGATTGCTTGGATGAGCTTCCTAAAGAATGGATTGTCCCAAGAGATCTTTCTCTAGACAATGTGATTGGAAAAATCAATAAGGGAGTGTCCACTAGAAATTCTCTTAATCAATTCTGCAATCATATGGCATTTATTTAACAAATTGAACCTAAATTTGTTAAGGATGCATTAAATGATGAATATTGGGTTAGTGCCATGCATGATGAACTTAATCAGTTTGAAAGAAATAATGTGTGGGAATTAGTTCCTAAAACCAAAGATATCAATATAATTGGTACTAAGTGGGTATTAAAAAACAAATTAGAAGAACACGACATTATTACTAGAAATAAAGCAAGGTTAGTAGCCAAAGGATATAATCAATAGGAAGGAATTGATTTTGATGAAACCTTTGCACCCGTATCTAGATTTGAAGTTGTTAGATTGTTATTAGCTTATGCATGTATTAGTGGTTTCAGATTGCTTTAGATTGGATGTGAAGAGTGCCTTTCTAAATGGATTCATCAATGAAGAAGTTTATGTTTCTCAACCTCCTAGTTTTGAAGACCACAAACATCCTGACCATGTCTACAAGCTGAAAAAGGCGCTTTATGGATTAAAGCAGGCCCCTAGACAATGGTATGAGAGGATAAGTAATTTCTTAACTGATCAAGGATACAAACGAGGTGAAGTTGATAAAACTTTATTCATTAAGAAATCTGGATCTGATATTATTCTGATGCAGGTTTATGTTGATGATATCATTTTTGGTTCTACTAATAATGCCTTGTGTAATAAATTTGTTAAGGAAATGCAAAGTGAATTTGGGATGTCTATGATGGGAGAACTGAATTTCTTCCTTGGTCTCCAGGTTAAGCAATTAAAGAATGGTATTTTCCTAAATCAATCTAAATACTGTAATGAGTTGTTGAAGAAATTCGATATGCATAATTGCAAAGAATCCTCCACTCCCATGTCTACTAACTGCTGTCTAGATTTAGATGAAAAAGGGAAATTTGTTGATCAAACTAAGTATAGAGGTTTGATTGGATCTCTTCTATACCTCACTGCTAGTAGGCCTAACATTATGTTCAGTGTTTTCCTTTGTGCTAGATTCCAGGCAAATCCAAAGGAATCTCACCTCACTGCTGCTAAAAGGATTCTCAAGTATCTTAAAGGAACCATCAATGTTGGTCGATGGTATCCTGAAGGTACTTCTCTTAAAATTGTTGGATTTTCTGATTCTGACTTTACAGGTTGTAGATTGGATAGGAAAAGTACCTCCGGTACATGTCACTTACTGGGGAGCAGCCTCATATCATGGCACAGCAAAAAACAAGCGTGTGTGGCTCTTTCAACTGCAGAAGCTAAATACATTGCAGCTTGGAGCTGTTGTGCCCAATGTATCTACCTCAAACAACAATTCAAGGATTATGGGGTGTTTCTCAAGACGGTACCTTTGGTTTGTGATAATACTAGTGCAATCAATCTAATTAAAAATCCTATTCAACACTCTAGAAATAAGCATATGGAAATTAGACATCACTTTATTAGAGAACATGTCTCTAGGGGTGATTGTGAAATTTTATTCATTGATACTGATAAACAATTTGCTGACCTGTTCACCAAACCACTGCCTAGAGATAGACTTAATATGCTTAGAACTGAATTAGGAATTTTGGATCTATCTAGTATTGTATAATTTATTCTCTATTATGATTCTGTGCTTTTTAACGAGTTAATAGTATGATTAATCGATTAGTTGTCCGAAAATTTTGAAATATTTTTCAAACTATGTGCTTTTAATCGATTAAAATTGCGAAATAATCTGTTAATTTCCTAGTTCTCAATATCTGTTCTTGATCCATTGCCAGATTAATCGATTACATATGTTTCTAATCGGTTTATTTCGTTAAATATTTTAGCTCTGCATGTTTTTCTTTTGAATTAATCGATTAAATTTTTGATTTAATCGATTAATTTTGCTTTTGATAATCTGCTTCTATATCATTAAGTGAAATTAATTAATTATATGATAATATAATTGATTAATTTTCTAGGGTTAGTATTGTATGCTTCGATTATTTACTCGCAGGTTGAATTAAGTGCATTTTCAACTACAAACCACTTCAACTACTCTCCTAAATGTAATATTTATCCAATTACATTAGTAATTCACGCTGGAAGACTGTGATTGGAGATCGAAGTGAAGAAATTTTGATTGATGCAGGTAATCGAGTAAATTGTTGTACCCATTATTCCTTTTCTGTCTTTTTCATTTTTGACGCAGAGAACAAACTGAGGTAATTCACTACAAGACAAATTTGACTATTCAAAGTAGATGAAGAGTCATAATCTTCTCACTTCTTGTTCGAAAACCTTGTGTTCACTCTTGACAAGGTAAAACGATTACTGGATTTGGTTTATTTCTCTCACCATGTTCAAGCGCTCCAAATCTGGAAGGAAGAAGTTCAGTAGAGGAGAACCCTCAGCTGCTGCCCAAGAAACATCAGGAGGAGGGCGTATTGAAACTTGGTTCAATGGGAACCAAGAGAATATGGGGTTATTCATTCACGAAATGAGCAAAAAACAGATCAATATTCCCAAAATACTGAAATTCTCATGGTTGGATGCTGAAGGATTCAAAGGGGTGCGAAAACTACTGCAACACCAGAAACTTCAGAGTTTCTTAGAGCTCAATGGTAGAATCTATCCTGACCTTATCAAAGTTTTCTTTACTAACTTTTCATTTGAAGCTTCTATTCTTAAAACTCAAGTCAAAGGAGTTGACATTGAAATTACTCCCACTGTCTGGAAAAATGTTGCTGGACTCAAGAATGAAGGGGTCAAAGTCACTAAAGGATATACTTCTGATATAGAAGAGTTCAACAAAGTTCAATATTTTCGTTCCTGCTTAAAAAATAAGTGTGACTCTGTGAGTTCCTTCAATACTGGGAAGCTTAAACTTGAAGAAAGATTGCTTGCATTCATAGTGGCCTGGCAGCTTACTCCCAGGGGGAGCAATCATGCAGTACTGAATGAAGGTGACTTGGTACTCATGTATTGTATCCACCACAGAATCAGAGTGAACTGGGTATTTGTTATCAAAGACCATATGGTCAAAACAAAAAGGCTAAGTGATTTTAGGTATCCCTATGCAATTTTAATTTCTAAATTTCTCACTCATTTTGGTGTTGATCTAGAAGGAGAACTTTCTGAAGTTGTTCGCCCCACAAATGAGATTAATAATTCCATCCTTCATAAAATGGGGTTCATAAAAATTGATGGTGATTGGATTTCCAAAGAGGAATCTGGGAGAGATGAAGAGGTTGATATTACAAAAGGAGAAGAGGACGACGATGAGAACACTAGTGCTCTAAGTGCTACTGAACCAAGACAAACAGATCCCATGGAAGATATTATGGCTCAACAGTCTCCATTGGACATGATTCCTTATGTCGCTCCACCTGATCGTGGCACATCTCTTTCACAGTTTGAAAGGACTATGCTGCACCAAATGAATGAAATTAAAACTAATCAAAGGCGGCACATGGAGATGACATATGCTTTGCAAGCCCGCCAGCATCGACTTTATGAGGATTCCATTGCCAGATTTCAGCATATTGATAATCAAGTGGATGACATCTACAACAGAATTGGGGACCTCCAATTCAATCAAGGTCCCTGGGATGGTGATGAATGAAATCTCTGTTTAGTAGCTTTATCTTACTTATGTTTGTTTTGGTTGTTTTATTTTTGGGTACCTAAATGGTACTTATGGCCTGTATATAAACACTTTTATCTCTTTGATGAAGTCAAATAAGGGGAGAAGAATGATACGCTGTCATTACACACACACACATCACAATCATATGTCTCTGTTGTTGTTTCTTATGCAGGTGCGGTGGATATTTGTCTCCATCAAATAGGGGGAGATTGAAGCACTTGTTGGATTTGATGAACACATATAAAGTTCATTTTGTGGGTGTGTAGGTAGATAGGTTATAGGTATGGAATTTAATCTCTTGATAATTACAGTATATATTGTGATAAGCGCCTATAACTGTTGCATTTCATAGAATTTATCATACTTCATGAAAAACCAATGTTTAAGCTTTGAAAGAACAAACTGAGTTTTTTAATTTGTTAAAAAGTAGTTTTAATATGTTAAAATCACTTAAAATAGGAAATGTATATATACAACCAATGTTTTAATTGATTAAACCGTAAAATCAATAGATTAAAATGTTGTTGATGTTTTTTTTATGTTAAGGGTTTCGCAGTATTAATCTGTTAAAATGATAAATCAATAAATTAAAATGTTCTAAGTCATAATTCGCATTTTAAGTACCTCAGATTTTTAATCTGTTAAAACAGAGAGCTACCATTTTTTCATTTTAAGTATCTCAGATTTTTAATCTGTTAAAATAGAGAGCTACCATTTTTCCATTTTAAGTATCTCAGATTTTTAATCTGTTAAAATAAATTTTAATCTGTTAAAACAGAGAGCTACCATTTTTTCTTCTAGCAGTTTTAATCCATTAAAAGCTCGAATTAATCGATTGAAAGAGTTTTAAATGAAATCAATCGATTAAAACATCATTTTAATTCATTGAAACTGTTAATTTTTCTCTTTTACTCTATAAATATAGTTTTGATTTCTCTTTCAAAAATACAATTTAGAAATCGATTAAAAGCAATCTTGGAGCTCTCATATTTGTGTGTTTTTCTCAGCATTCATACACATTCATATCATAAGGAGCTTTGATCAAGATTGTTGAAAGATCTTCAAGAGAAAAAGTTCTGTGTTAGAAAATTTGCTTCTGGACTTCTATATTGTAAAAGCTACAGTCCATGTTTATTCTTTTCAATACTTGTACGAATTTTAATTGTGTAGATTGGGTTTGAATCTGCACTGGTTACAGCGACTGGGTTTGGTTGCTGAGTGGTTTTTCAAGAGTCTATCTTGTGTGTTATAAGGTAGATCTTGGGGTAGATTGGTTTGTATCTATTGGTTTGTATTTTCACTTAGTATTAGTGGAACTTGACAGATTTGTCAAGAACTAGATGTAGCTCTTTGGTAGAGTGAATCAGTATAAACTCTTGAGTTGTATTTCTGCATTTATCTCTTTTCATTTCGGGTTTATATTCTTGCTTTGTTAAAAACCAAATCTGCCTAATAAAAGATTGGATAAAGATTAATCATTCTTCCACAAAGAAAGCATTTTTTGAAAAAGGTTTCAAAGTTCAATTCCCCCTCTTGAACTCAACTATGAATTCTTACATAATTAGGCTTAGTTGTGCATTTTAGTTTAATTCGGATTTTTTTAAAAGCCTTTTAACTTCTATGCACTAAATCAGTGGTATCTGGAGCTATGGTTTGAGTTTTTGAATGATTCTTTTTGGGTTAGAAAGATAACATTCATATCTTCACATTCATATATATATTTTGTAACTTTTGGATGTCAGGTTTGGGCCCAGTGTGAATTTGAATCTAGTCATTGAATTCTGCCAGGAGTAATTTTTCAGTAATGACATGTGTTGATTGCAAAGATAATATATCGTGCTACGGATCGAATTTGAGGATGAGGCTTAGTGCGTTGGAAAGATGATTCAAAGAGCTTTAATATGATATATAATTTGTCAAATTTGGATCAGTGGGTTATTTTCTATGGTTTTTATAAGTTAGACATTTATTTCAGTATTCTTGTATTGTAAATGTTGTCAATCCTATTGGGCTTTAATACAATATATAGAAGTTAGGCATTTATTTCAGTATTTTTGTATTGTAAATGTTGTCAATCCTATTGGGCTTTAATACAAAATATAGAAGTTAGGCATTTATTTCAATATTTTTATATTGTAAATGTTGCCAATCCTATTGGGTTTTAATACAATATATAATGGATTTCATATTTCTTAATTAGGTTTATTGTTATTTTAAAATTAATAAAAAAATAAATTAGTGACCGATTCAGTCGGATATAAAATTGGTCACTAATTTGGTCACTGAATCGGTTATTGAATCGGTCACTAAATCAGTTACTAATTCGGTCACTGAATCGGTCACTAATTCGATCACTGAATCGGTCACTGATTCGGTCACTGAATGTAACATCCTGATTCTCAATACCCTTGATTTGTTAAATTTTGACAAAATCTTTGTCAAAATTTTAATAATTAAATTATTAGGAATTGGGTAAAGGAACTGTAGAGTTTTATGTTTGTTAGATTATTTGTGATTTTCTAGAATTTTTCTGGAATTTTTAGAAAATACTTAAAATTGATCTGTTTCGCGGGCAACTGGACGCCTGATAGTAGTTATATGATTTAAGGTTGAAATTTTAAAGAGTATGGACTTAACAATTTTAATTGTCACATTTAGAAATTATTGTTTTCTTTTATGCATTGAGTGTGGGTACATAAAAAGTTTATTATGTGTATAAATAGACAAGAAACATATGATGGTTAATATGGTTTGGAGTGATGTTGGAGTCTTAGGGGTTGTGAGTTCAAATTGGCTAGAGTAAAAAGGAGAAAATAAAGATAATTTTTTTAATGTAATCCGCTGGGCGCATCAGAAATCCGCTGAGCGGATTATGTTTGAAATCTCTCTCTTACTTGCGGTCTCATATCCGCTGGGCGCACGAGAAATCCGCTGAGCGGATTGTGAGTCGAAATCTTATACTTGCGGCCTCATATCCGCTGAGTGCACGATAAATCCGCTGAGTGGAATATTAGGTGAAATAGGACTCAACCATTTGACTTTTAAATGAAACATTCTGCAAGTTTTTCGTAGGTTACTCGTTTCTCTCTTTCTCTTAAAACTTTTCTTACCTTCAAGCGTCATTTTGAGGGAGAAATCTTAGTTTTCTTGAGAAGCTCCAAGAGGTAAGTTGGTTTATCTCAATCTCCTCTACATTTCTACCGTTTTATTTTTCAAAACGGTGCATTTTATATTTTTATCCTCACTTGAATGAGCTTGAATGGGAGTAGGAAGAGTGTTATTGTAGGTTTTATACCTAGGATACTAGAATAATGTTTAAAATTGAGGATTAGAAGTGGTTAAGCTAAAAACTTTAAGAGTCCTAATTTGTAGGTACTATTCATTGAATTTTTGGGACTTGTGTGAACAGAATTAGGAATTAGTATCTTCATGAAAGTTGTAGCTCTTTAAGTTATCGAAATTTAGAAATTGATTTCACATTAAACGGATATTTATATCTTAAGTTATGCCCATTTTACTATCAAGTGTTCTAGTTGTGACGTTAAGAGGTAGCCTTGTTTCAACAGCCTAGGTTTTTGAATTACTGAGATTGATACGTGTGAAATTAGGACTTAATTGCTTCATAAAAGTTGTAGGAAATTATATCCCCGAAATTTAGAAATTTATTTCACGTGAATATCTTATGTGTAGCAAGAGTTATAATCCAATTACCAAGGCATGTTCAGAGTGTTATTGTAATTGAGCCCAGTTGAAAATAACCACTGAAAACTGAAAACTTCATCTATTCTATAGGGTATTTGAATTTATTTCCTTCATCAATATTGTAGGTAATTAAGTTATTGAAATTTTGGCTCAAATCTCATGCCAAAACAGTTTATATAACTCTAGAAAATTTCGAAATACTGAACCTTGTCCATGGTTGTTATTAGGATTCTTTCAACTCTAAGTGCCTACAAAATAGGATAATTTCTAAGTTAATTGTAAGCTGAATGTGAGGTTAAAATATTATTAGAAATGGATTAACAATACAAAATGAATTTAAATTCTCATGAGATAGAATCATAGAAATATAAGATTCTAATTAGCATTTTATTACGTATATAGATTTTGCTGAAACACAACATCAAGCTTTGAAAGGAATAAGTGTGAACGTATCAGGTAAGGGGTGGGCTATATAGTAAGGATTACATCATAAACTTGTTTGACCTTATTTGTTGAATTTGTCTAAATTTGTTATGATTGATCATTTTGATTTTATTATATGCTTGGTTGTGAAAGTGATCATGAATTGCTTACGTGTATGATGGTGTAAAATATATGCTTGAAACTCTATTATGATATGTATGGTCTTTGAGTGAGCATTTATATGCATGGTGGTTTTTCATGAGAAAATTCATTGAAAATTAAATTGAAAGAATTGGATGATGGGTTGTGAACCCTTTTTGAACTGTATTGGAAGTTTTCTGCTTGTAACAGGTGATTGGAAATTTTTGGGAAGTCTATATTACAGGGGAAACTCTGTCAAATTTTTGGAAAAATGTGAATTTCTAAGAAAAACCACTTAGGGACTCATACATTACTCATTTGAAAATGGTGATTTGTGAAATCTGGGGAATCGAAGATTATGGACTCTGAGAATACGATAGGGAGGCCCTGAGGGAGGACTTGAGGATAGGAAGGGTAGTGGTTGGAGGCCCCAAAAGACCCAGGCTCGCTACCTATTGCCGGGGATCCCACTGTACAAACTCTCCTGTACCTGACTATGCTCTTACCGTATATCAATGGTCGGTGAGCTACCGGGTTTATATTTGAGCATGGGTCTCAACAATCCCGTGGGTGGATTTTCCATGCCTAGTAGTGTCAACTCCTGGCTACCCCGACATCGATTTGAGAAATGATTCGGGCCCGCATGCATAAACATTTTAGAAAACATATTAGGATCATGCATCATTAACATCAATCATTTGGAATTTGATTGACTTGTGAACATTTATGATGTTGATTTTAAAATGATGTATGAACTGTTGTTCACCCTCTTGTCTTTCTGTTTTCTTTATTTCCTTTGTGCTTGCGGTACTCGTTGAACCTGATCGGTCATTGTTTGAAGAGAGGGGAGATGGCACAGATTCCACACCCGATGAGTATGATACTCATACTCATTAGTCAGGAGCCACAATGTCGGCAACATGTATTGGGATAAACATATCCAAACTTTTATAGATAGTCTTTTGTAGTATATAGACCTACATGGTACTCGAGTAGTATTCACTATTTTGTGTAGTTAGCTGCTCTGTAGGAAGTATCCCAAATGTTGCCTTAATATTTTGGAGGACTGTACTAATATTTCATCTATATGTAATTATGAATGTTTACTTTTAGTACTTTTTAAAATGATGAAATGCAGGAATGTATTATTGAAAATTTATGTATATTAATATTATGTACAAGGGAAAGATTATTATCGGTTAAAAAAAAATTCTACTAAAAAAATTATTAATTCTTCTGATTGGGGGTTTATAAGATAGGGTGTTACACTGAAATCAACGACCAAGAAAGAGTGACTGATTTGAGTTGGTTACTATTTCGGTCACTATTGTAGTTAGTGACCAATTTTAGTCATTTTGTGACCAAAAATTTGGTCACTATTTGATGTTTTTGTTGTAGTGAATAAAACACTTGAAATGTAAAGAGATAAGGGAAGAAGATTACACAAGTAATTTATACTGGTTCGGATCAAAAGACCCTATGTCCACTTGTTAATCACTCTAAAAAAGGATTAATCCAGTCACTAAAATAATAGTTCAAACAAATTAGAAATTACAAGTAATAAGGATTAGAAAACACCTCTCTTGAGTTACACACGAGATGAACACCTCCTTTGAAGTCACAAAGGATGAAGACAAATTTTCCTAGAGACGACACAACACACAATCCACCAAGAAAATCACTTAGTGATTCTTATCGCTTCTAGCCCACACTAGGTTACAAAAGCCCTTTTTTCTTCCCTACTCAAAGTTTTCTCAGCAATCACAACTATAAACTTTAGTATGAAAAAGGTTTTCTTTTACAGAGAGTCTGAGAGTTCCTTAAATAGAGATTTTAAGGTTTTGAAATTAGGGCTTTGGAAAATAGGTCTGAAATTTGAAATTCAAAATCATAACTGACATAAATAATCGATTATCATAAGTGATAATCGATTATTGTTGAACATTCAAGGACTTGATGTTGCACTTGATGGACATGAAGATTGTTGATTTTGATGATGATTCAAGAACACAAAAACTTAGAGTGTTGAAGACTTGTTTTGTATTGTAATAACTCTGTTTCAATTAGATTAAGTCTGTAATATTAGAGTTTAAGATAGCCGGTACATAGTCTGCACCTTAGAAGCTTCAAAAAGCTCAAATTTATCATCCAGGCTCGGCTTTAATCAATTAAATAGGGAAATAATCGATTAAAATAGTGAGAAAAACCATTTTTTGTATCTGCTCACTGGTTTAATCGATTAAACAACCCTTTTAATCGATTAAAACATGTGCCACCCGCACCTCTCAGTAACCTGGCTACACCATGGCCATTTGCTATGTGGGGCATGGACGTCATCAGACCCATTGAACCCAAAGCGTCTAACGACAATCGCTTCATATTGGTAGCAATCGACTATTTCACCAAGTGGGTTAAGGCGGCGTCATACGCGCATGTAACCCGGAAAGTGGTGACCACCTTCATCAAGAAAAACATTATATGTCGGTATGGCATCCCTCATAGGCTCATTACTGACAATGGGACCAATCTCAACAATAAGATGATGGAGGAATTATGCCAAGACTTCAAAATCCAGCACCACAATTCCTCTCCATACCGACCAAAGATGAACGGTGCAGTAGAGGCAGCCAACAAAAATATCAAGAAAATCATCCAGAAAATGGTGGTCACCTACAGAGATTGGCACGAAATGCTTCCCTTTGCCTTACATGGCTACCGAACGTCGGTACGAACCTCCATAGGGGCTACCCCGTTTTCCCTCGTATACAGAATGGAGGTTGTGCTACCAATAGAGGTCGAAATATCATCCCTGCGAGTTGTCATGGAAGCAGAATTGACAGAAGCTGAATGGGTCCAAAACCGATATGATCAATTGAACCTAATCGAAGAAAAACGGTTGGACGCCATATGTCGGGGGCAGGCTTACCAAAAGAAAATCAAGAAAGCCTACGACAAGAAGGTCAATCCCCGCACCTTCCAAGAAGGAGATCTAGTAGTGAAGAAACTGCTTCCAGCCCAGAAAGATAAAATCGGGAAATGGGCAGCCAACTACGAAGGACCCTTTGTGGTCAAGCGAGCCTTCTCAGGAGGAGCCCTTATCCTCACCCACATGGATGGAGAAGAGCTCCGATATCCTGTCAACTCAGATGCGGTGAAAAAATATTACGCCTAAAGACATTGCTCATGACCCGTCGGGATGAAAACTTACAAAGAGCGTCCTGGGCAAAAGATAAGGTCTATATACCTCGCTAGGACACGTCCTAGGTAAAAATCGGAGGTTGAAAAAAAAAATAATAGAGCAATGATTACCTTAGCCGAAAACCGCAAAGGCGACTAAGGTAATACCTCCACAATAGCAAGCAGACTTCGCATAGTCTTCACTCCAGATTCAAGCATCTCAACTGAAGGGACCAGGAAAAATGGGAAAACAAAGATCACAGACATGATTGTGGCACCCTCATACAGTTTAGCCAACATTGACCAGCCATGCTTACAAATTCCTTTTGTAAACCCCCATGTAAAAAATAAACCATCTGTTTATATCAATAAAAATTGTCTTTTCTTCTCTTTACCTACTTGTGTGAATGCCTCTGTATTAACGAAATATGAGCATGCATAAAACAAGCAATTCGAGAAAGCATAAAAACAAAAGACGAACATCACCAACCAGGGCCATCGCAAGCAAAAAGTACAGGGTATCCTGCTAGATCGAAAACCCGCAAAGGGCGGTCTAGGCAAAAGACAGGGTTAAAACAAAAGTACAAAAAGAATAGTCACGAGAGAACAAAAAGAAAGGAAAGTACTAGTCACTTTCTAGATGTCCTCAAATAAAATTGCATCAACAGCATCCACACACAAATAGTCGCACAAAAATGACTTTGTCAAAAGTAAAACAAACAAAAATACAGTAGACAAATAAAAGGCATTCATATAGGAAGGTCAGCCTCATGCTTGCATTCATAAAGAACAACCAAAAAAGGGTATCCCGGTGCGACTTCGCCGACCTTTTGCCATCCTTTCCAAAAGCCAGCGTAACAAAAAAGAAAACTAAGAGTAAAAAGATGTATGCTCAAGAAAAAGCCAAAATCCTAAACCGCGAGGAAAAGGCAGGATTAAGCCATTACCTCACCCAACAAAATTTCGATTGCCAAGCAAGAGTCGAACAAAACTAAGACCCATCCGACCAACCAGCAAGGATCGGATAATCATCACCAAAAGTCAAAAACAAAGAAATCCCCAGCAACCAACAAAGCTGGAAGAAACACCAATCCCTGGCACAGCCCGGACGACCATCCAACACAGAAAACATTCCCTAGAGAGTCGGCGCATGAGCATCCCAATAAGCCGCCACCACGGCCAAAGGATCAGCTACCGCAAGATGGAGCATCCGGAGGCTTAACACCAGATGGGGGTGCGTACTCATCGGGCCTTACAAAAGGGGGCTTACCAGACGGGGGTTCATACTCGTCAAACACCAGATGGGGGTGTGTACTCATCAGGCCTTACAGAAGGAGGCTTACCGGGCGGGGGTTCATACTCGTCAAACCAGATGAGGGTTCGTACTCATCAGCCGAAGGGGTCAGCTACCGCGTCAAAGGAGCATCCCGGAAACGCACAACACAACGTCTCCCCAGAAGATCATCCGCCGCAAAGATGGAATATCTGAAGGGAAATCGGGCAAGAGGGTCAACTCCTTTACCCTCCAGTCGATCACCTTGGCACAAAAGGCCAACACTCGACTGGTCGGGTAAAGGGGGGGCAGCTGTAGACCCCAAATCTTGCCCGGCCTCCAAATAAAGACCAGAAGACCTCCTATTTGAAGATGGACGAAGCCTAACAAGCCATTAGGAGAGACTATTAGGCCCCCATACTAGGATAGGAGGGAGTTTCTGTACGAAAAATAATTTTCTCGCCTTGTTGGGATGAGACCGCCCTCTGGATTTTTCAGACCGCCGTCTCGCCTCACGCAAGTGGCGAGACGGCGGTCTCGACCCTGTCAGACGAGACCGCCGGTCTCGCCACCTGACAGCGCGAAAACCTATAAATAGGGGTCCTCCCCCCCTCATTTCCACACACCTCAAGCATTAGCTTTGCCTTCTCTCTAAAAACTTCTCTCTAGAATCCCTCCGACGCATTTCCGGAGTTTCTGAGTGTCTTTGAGAGCTTTTTTCGGCATCTAGAAGAGTTTCCGACGTCTTGTAGAGTGAAGGGCTGCCAAAAAGCACCCTCCTTTCAAAGAGAAATATAAAACAAAGCTTGCTTCGGAGGTTTAATTTCTCCCTCTCTACTTTTAACGCTTTAATTTTAATTATGCAATAGATTAGGGCCATGTAGTCATCACTTTAAATTTCGCACAATAAAAAGGGCAAAAGAGTATTTTCCGGTTTATTTATTAACATAAAAAGATGGCCTGTCATAGGGAACCCGAAAGGGGCGTAGTAAAGGAACTAATACTTCCTTTACCACGTAACTAACTCCCTTACCCAACTCTGGTTCTAATGACCAAAGTTGGTTTTCAAAAACCAACGCCTTTTAAAAACCTTTTCCGATGTTTCCGGTAAAAACGTCGGTGCCGACTCCACATAACCCAAAATAAACAAGCCCTTGGGTTAGCCCGGTTATCGGACAACCCAAGGACACCTTTCGAAAATCTCGCCCCTAGGTTAGCCCGGTTATCAGACAGCCTAAAGGCGTTGTAACCACCTATAAAAAACGCGAAAAACAAAAAGGGTCGAAAAACCATCGCGTCGTTCCGACCGCCTTGTCTTTTAAGATGGCGGCGACAACCCTTTTTCCCAAGAACCCTAATTTCTCTACTTAAGCTTCTCTATGGCACTCAGAAAAGTAGAACAACCTTTTTCATACAAAAGTTAAGTGTTGTGAGTGTCAGAGAACTATTTGTTGCAAGAAAAAAGGGCTTTTGGAACCTGGTGTGGGCTAGAAGCGATAAGAATCACTAAGTGGAGTTCTTAATGGATTGTGTGTTGTGTCGTCTCTAGGGAAAGTTGTTCATCATCTCTTGTGGATTTCAAGAGAGTTGTTTTCTTATCTTTATCTTTTCAATTGTAATTTGTTTGTAACAACTTGATTATAGTGGCAGCGTTAATCCTCTATTTGAGTGATTAGCAACTGGACGTAGGGTCTTTTGATCCGAACCAGTATAAATCTTCTGTGTAAGATTCTCTTCTCTTCTCTATTTACATTTACATAGTTTTTAATCGGTAAAATTTGGGGAAAATTTTGAAAACCTAATTTTTATTAAGAAACCAATTCACCCCCCCTCTTGGTTTTTGTCCGACCACGCGATCATTCTGCTGCGCGATTCTAACAATTATCACAAAGCCAGATATACGAAAACCATTTTTACATAATAATCGATTATCATAAGCAATAATCGATTATTTTGTTCAGGATAATCGATTATCATCAGCAATAACCGATTATTCCAGAGCCACTTTCAGAAAACTTGAAGTTTAAACAGGATAATCGATTATCATCAATAATAATCAATTATCATCAACAATAATCGATTATCATCAGCAATAATTGATTATTCCAGTGCGACCTTAATGAGAATGAAGCTTTTGTGGACAGACTAAGTGTTGGCTGTCATGGACTCTATTTTTACAGACTCAAAATGATAAAACAGAGTTATTACAAGTAATTTCAAATGAACATAAGTCTTCTAATCTTGAAGTCCTTGTTCTTGAATCATCATCAAAATCTTTAGTCATCATATCCTTGCATTTTCAACAATCTCCCCCTTTTTGATGATGATCAAAATTTGCTTTAAAGCCTCTTTGTAATAACCTATTTTCTGTCACAACTCTCATAGAAAAAAAATATTAAACATACCAGGCTTTTAAATATGTTCTCCCCCTTTTTGATCATAAACAAAAAGAATATAAGCTCCCCCTCAATATATGCAGAAAAAAATAATCAACTCCCCCTCAATATATGCAAAGATAGATATTTAAGCTATTTCTAATATTCCTAAGTTTCTTCTAAGTTCATAAAATATATCCTTGGGGAGAGGTTTGGTAAATATGTCTGCTAATTGATGTTTTGTATCTATATATTCAATTTTATAATTTCCCTTAGAAATATGATCTCTTAAAAAGTGATGCCTAATTTCAATATGCTTAGTTTTAGAGTGCATAATAGGATTCTTAGTAAGGTTAATTACACTCGTATTATCACATTTCAAAGGAATGTCCTTAAGAAAAATACTATAATCTTCTAGTTGTTGGTTCATCCAAAGAATTTGAGCACAACAATTTCCAGCCGCTATATATTCAACCTCAGTTGTGGATAAGGCAACACATACTTGTTTCTTAGAATGCCAAGATACTAAGGAAGATCCTAATAAATGACATGTTCCACTAGTACTTTTTCAATCTATTTTACAGCCCCCATAGTCTGCATTAGAAAATCCTACTAAACTAGGTGAAGCTCTAGAAGGATACCATAACCCAAATCCTATGGTTCCTTTTAGATATTTTAAAATTATTTTTACTGCAGTTAAATGAGATTCTTTTGGATATGCTTGAAATCTAGCACACACACAAATAGATTGCATAATTTAAGTGTAATAGAGAGCCTATCATACCTCTATACATTTATTGATTTATTTCCAAACCTGATTCGTCCTTATCCAAATAACAGAACGTTTCCATTGGTGTGTGTGTTTCTTTGGCAATATCCATTCCAAATTTCTTGAGAATTTCTTTGAAGTATTTAGTTTGTGATACAAAAATGCCGTCTTTTAGTTGCTTAATTTGAAGTCCAAGGAAGAAGGTTAATTCTCCCTGTCGCCGTCGTCAAAAGAGGCAGTCGGAGCGACGCGATAATTTTTTTATTCGACTCGCGTTTTAAAAAGTGTGGTCATCACCCTTAAGATGTCTGATAACCGAACTATTCTAAGGGTGAGATTTTCATAAATGGGTCCTGGAGTCGCCACCAATATTTTAACCAAAAACATTGGAAAAGGAAAAAAAAGAAGGCGGTGGTTTTAAGAAAAACCAACTTTGGTCATTACAATCGGAGTTAGGTAAGAGAGTTAGTTACGTGCGAGGAAGGTATTAGCTTTCCCACGACGTCTCTTTCGGGTTCCCTATGATAGACTATTTATTGTAAAAATAAGAACATTAAAATAATGCTTTTACCCTTATTTATTTATTGTGAAATTTAAATAATTGACTACATGACCCTAATATCTAATGCACAGAGAGGGTAATAAAAGCGATAAAAGAAAGAGAATAAGAGATGTAAAAACCTCCGAAGCAAGCTTTTATATATATTCTTGAAAAGGGCGCTTTTTGGCAAACCCCACACTTTACAACGCTGCTCACTCTTCTACCAAAGGACTTTAGAATGTCTAAAAAGAACCCTAGGACTCTGGAAATGCTTCAGAGAGATTCTAGAAGAGTATAGGAGGATCAAGTTAGTTGAAAAAGTTGTGGAAAACGAGGAAAGGAGACCCCATTTATAGAAATTCATGCCCATCAGACTAGGACGGTCGTCTCGCCTGACAAAGGTCCAGACGGCCGTCTCGCCAAGTGACGAAAAGGCGGTCTCGACCCATAAGTGGCGAGACGACTGTCTCTCCTTGTAGGGCGAAATGACCGTCTGGATAATCGGGACGACCATCTCGAGCTTTCGGGTAGAATTTTCTTATTTTTGTGTATAGAAAGCTTTCCTATTCTAACATGGAGTCTAGTAAACATGCCTACGGACCTTTGAGGCATTTTTCATCTTCGAACGAAAGTCTTCTCTTCTTTATTGTGAGGCCAGACAATATTTGGGGTCTACAATATGAATACTTATGAGAATGCCTCATTTTATTGATAAAAAGAAATGTTTACAAAGCCATTTTGGTCAACGATCTCGCAGCCACGGGCGGGGACCGCGAGAGATATGCAGGAACCTTAAAAACAAATGGAGCCCTAATCAACTGGCCCTCTTTTCCCAACCTCACTATTCTGGTTACGACGGAGGCTTGGCAACAACATTAGGAGCGGGAGCATTGAAAGTGATCCACCTGACATCCAATAACTCTTGAACCCTATACTTCAGGTTCAAGCAATTCTCTACAGAATGCCTGGGAGTGTCTGAGTGGTAAGCACTTTTTTCGTTAGGCTTGTACCACTTGGGGTAGGGTGGATTCATCCTTTTTGGAGGAACACGTGCTAGGAGTCTGGCCTCTAACAACTCTGGTAGCAGACTCCCATAGGAAGTTGGAATGAGAGTAAATTTTCCCTCTTGTCTGCATGACTGCCCAGTTGGTGGTGAAGAGGAAGAAGGAGTAGTGGGGTTGATGGCGTTCATGCTTCGCCTCTCCTTCTTGCTAAGGAACTTCTTGAATGATGTGGATGAGGGAGGTTGCTTAATTCTCCCACTTTTCAATTCTTGTTCCACTCTTTTGCCCATATGATCATTATGGGGACTCTTACGTTGATAGCACATTAGTTCTGTTAGTTGCATCATCTGCTCCTTCATAGAATTAAGCTCAGCGATGAGCTTGCAGTTTTATTCCTCTAACTGCTCCATTAATTGTGTCGTTTGCTCCTTTATGGCGTTAAGATCAATGGTGAGCTTACGATTTTTCTCTTCCAATTTCTCCATCCTCTTGGCCTTTTGCACGCGAGTGAGGACAAGAAGAAGACCAACCACTTTCTAGAATGCACATGAATTTAAGAATGTTTATTTTTATTTTGAAATGAAATGAATGATTAGTGTAGGATAAATATGCCTTAAGACAATGACTTTGGTATTCTCTTTAAAGTTTATGCTTTACAGAATACCATACCCACCTCAGTGTAATGGTTCATTCCCCATCACGGACTGACAAGTATAATGAAGGTTACCATACCATTAGCACACTTGTCCCTTCCTTGTGGAAGATTACAAACGCATTGGGGTCTCTTTCGCCTATGTCTAAAGATATCTAATGCCCCCTAGAATAGGTGTGTTTATGCATGCATAAGTACAAAAAGGACCTTTTATGATAAAAAAGATGGAAAATGTTCAAAGTAAGATAATTTTGACTGGGATGTCGGATTTGGATGCACAACATATCAAAACAAAGAGGAAAAAGTGAAGAACAGGATTTATTAAGACCCATTCTGCACTAGTGATGAGGGATTTATTAAGATGATGCATATGCATACTTTACTTATGGATTTATTTTCTCTCATGGTTTTACCACTCGAGATAGGGTGGATCCCTCTTCCTTAGAGGGACACGTGCTAGGAGCTTTGCCTTTAATAGCTTTGGCAGCAGACTCCCATAGGAGGTTGGAAGGGGAGTCAATTTCCTCTCTTGTTTGTGTGATAGCCCAGCTGGTCGTGAAGAGGAAGAAGGAGTAGCAAGGTTGATGACATTCATGCTTCCCTCCTTCTTCTTGCCAACAAACTTTTTAAATGATGTATTGGGTGAGGAAGGTTGTGCAACCCTCCCACTCTTCAGTCCTTGCTCCACTTTTTCGTCGATATGGTCATTGTGGGGGCCCTGTGTTGTGGGCGCATTAACTCCATCAATTGTGTCATCTGCTCCTTCACAGTATTAAGCTCGATGGTGAGCTTGTGGTTTTGTTCCTCTGACTGCTCTGTTAACCGCGCCATCTGCTCCTTCACAAATTTAAGCTCAACGGTGAGCTTGCGGTTTTTCTCTTCTAATTGCTCCATCCTTTTAGCTCTTTTGCCTTTGTCTAAGGATATCTATGTTAGAAATGTAGTCTGAGATCAAGAGGGGGGGGTGAATTGATCTTTGAAAGATTTTTGCAAATTACAGATTATCTATTTCAAAGATTAAGATTTCAGACCAGTTCTTGAATCACACAGCAAGCAATCAAAAACTAAATGTAGTGATAGAATTTAAAGAGAGAAAGGTTTAGAAAGATACAACCAAGGTTTATACTGGTTCACCCAATCCCAGGGCTACGTCCACTCTCCAGCCAAATTCCAGCTGGGTTCCACTAGATTGAACGTTTTACATATTACAACTTTAATCTCACACTCAATCTACCACAAGAACCACAATTCCAGTTCCTGCACCTAAACCTTCACCAAGAACCAAATTCCAGTTCTTGACCAACTCTGCAGCCAAATTCTAGCTACAGAAACCAGTGCCCACAATTCCAGGCACTCACAATACAGTAATGAAAGTAAAGAAACAAACAGAAGAAAATTAGAACGCTCAAACCAGATTTATGCAGCTCTGCAGTATGTGTTTCTTCTTAAAAAGAATGCAATTTTGCCTCAAGAAATAACTCTTATGAACTTCACAAAAACTAGCGCGATTCTCTCTTGAAAGTAGCACTTTATGCTTGCTTGCTTGATTGCTAAAAGATGTGTTTTAAAAGGTTCAAGCAATTCTGTTTTTATAGAAGATTTTCAAAATTGCTGGTTTAATTAATCTGTTAAAATAATCTTTTAATCTGTTAAAAGTCTTGTTTTAATCTGTTAAAACTTCTTTTAATCTGTTAAAATGTTCTTGATTATTTTTCAGATGTGTTTTAACTGATACGACAACGTTTATATCAATTAAAGCTCTTTGTAAAATATCTTCCAAACTGTTTTAATAGATTGTTTCGTCTTTCAATCGATTAAAATATTGCAAAACATTCTTATAAACTTTTCTAAGTGATTTTAACTGATAACAACCTGTTTTAATTGATTAAAACACTTAGCAGAAATTCTCTTAAGTTGTTTTAATCGATTAAATCGCAGTTTAATCGATTAAAAGTATTCTGATCGATCAAAAACTCATTCTGATCGATCATATGCCCATTCTGATTGGTCATATGCTCATTCTGATCGATCAACACATACTCCAAGTGGTTTTAATCGATTATTTCGAAGTTATATCGATTAAAATACTTCCAGAACACTTCCCTGAACATTTTAAGTGATTTTAATCGGTTATTTTGAAACTATATCAGTTAAAATACTGACAGAAGGTTTTCAAAACTTCCTTTAATGAAGACAATCGATTATTTCGAAAACATATCAGTTAAAAACTTGTTGCAAAAGTGTTAAGAACATTTTAGTTGATAAAGCTTGTAAACTATTAGTTAAAATAGTTAATTAAAAACCTTTTAACAAAATACTTTGTTTTTAACCGTTTAATCGCTTTTTAGAGGCATTTTGCAAAATCTTTTAAATGAAGAAACCTCATGCAGCAAAGAGATAAAAATGATTATACCTAAGTAGTGATGCATACTCACTAATCTCACTATCCTTTTATCTAAGTGACCTTTGACTGCCACAATGTAGCCTTTGACTTCATTTTGTCTTTATCAAATCAACAAGATCTTTGCCAAAGTAATTCAATAAGATCTTCATCTCTTTCAATCTAGTGCCCCTATAATGAATGTGTTTATGCATAAGAGACTTATTAGGATGATGCATGAGAGACTTATTAGAATGATGTGTATGCATGTCTCCCTCCCTTGTGCATTTATTTTCTCTCTTGGTTTTACCACTCCTAAAATGATGAGGATATGAATGATTTGACTTTGTCAAAATCGTTTTATTATATTTTGTTATTATTGTTTTTTTTTTGTTTATTTATTTTTATAACTCCTTATCTTGTACAGAATTGCAAACTATCCCCACAACCCAACACGAGACTTTCCAGAATTACCGACTATCCCCACAACCCACGCTTAACTATGGAGTTCTTATGTGAATTTTGTTTGTATAGGTAGTACCAATCAATTCTCTTAAGTCATAGGCCACCGAAAAGTAAATGCATTTTGTTTGTATTGGTAGTACCAATCAATTCTCTTAAGCTATCCTTCAACTATATAGTCTCATACCTATACAGCCTTTGGATATGGGATGTCATATGCCCACCAGCTTCCGCTTGGTTCGTCCCCAAACCACACCATACTAGGAGAGGCTTTGGCTCTGATACCATTTGTAATGCTCCAGCCGCTTGAACAAAATTGTCGACTATCCCCACAACCCAACATGAGACTTTCCAGTGTGTTTTGTCCTCACTTCCCCAAACCACACCGTACTAGGAGAGGCTTTGGCTCTGATACCATTTATAAATCCCTAGTCGCTTGTACAGAATTTTCGACTATCCTCACAACCCAACACAAGACTTTCCATTTGTTGAACATACAAGGATATGATGCTTGATGATTTTGATGATGATTCAAGAACAAAGGACTTGAAGTCTTGAAGACTTATAATTATTTGTATTTACTTTTAATAACTCTGTTTTATTTTTTTGAGTCTGTAAAATTAGAGTCCAAGATAGTCAGCACATAGTTCCTCCTCTGAAAGTTCATTTTTATCAAAACCACTTTGTGATAATCAATTATCACTTAGGATGATTGATTATCCTGATTAAAACATGTTTTTTGAAAAGTTTGCTGGAATAATCGATTATCTGACTTGATAATCGATTATCCCAGCTGGAATAATCGATTATCCTGGTCCAGTTTATTTCTCTGTGATAATCGATTATCACTTAAGATAATTAATTATCTACGTTTGTTATGATTTTTTAATTTTGAATTTGGACCTATTTTCGATGCACCTGTTTCCAATACTCCTATTTTCAAAAACTTCTATTCCCCAGACCCTAAATCTCTCTACTTAAGGTTCTCTAAGGCTCTCTGAACAGATAACCTTTTTCATACAAAAGTTAAGAGTTGTGATTGCTAGAGAACTTTGTGTAGGGAAGAAAAAGGGGCTTTTGAAACCTAGTGTGGGCTAGAAGCGATAAGAAACACTGAGTGGGACTCTCTAGGAAAAGTTGTTGTTCATCCTTTGTGGATTCAAAGGAGGTGTTCAATTCTTATGTGACTTAAGAGAGGTGTTTTCTAATATTTATCTTTGTATTTGTAATATGTTTGAATTGTGATTATAATGATAGTGTTAATTCTCTTTTAGAGTGATTATCAACCGGACATAGGGTCTTTTGATCCGAACCAGTATAAAACACTTGTGTAATCTTCTTATCCTTTCTCTCTTTACTTTACAAGTATTTTAATCGGTGAAATTTGGGAAAAATTTTAAAAACCCTAATTTTTATTCTAAACCAATTCACCCCCCCCCCCCCGCTCTTGGTTTTGTCTGCAAAAGCAAACATTACGTTGCGTTATACCAACAAGTGGTATCAGAGCTTGATTTGATAGTTCTTCAAAAACTTCGAAAATGGCTGGACAAAATCAAACTTTTGCTGAGGGTGGTTCTATCAATAAACCCCCACTTTTTGTGGGACAAAATTATCCTTTTTGAAAATTTAGAATGCAAATATTGTTGGAGTCTGTTGACAGGGGTGTTTGGGATATTGTTTTAAATGGTCCTTTTATTCCAAAAATTACTGAAAATGAAGTAGAGGCACCTAAACCATTTTTTAGATGGACTGCAGAAGAAAACAGAAAAACTCAATATGATGTTAGGGTTAGAAATATTATTTCATCTGCTTTAACTCTTGATGAATTTTATAGAATTTCAGTTTGCAAGAGTGCTCAAGAAATGTGGGAAATGTTAAGAGTAACCCATGAAGGTACCGATGATGTTAAAAGAGCAAGGAAAAATTCCTTGATTCAAGAATATGAGTTGTTCCGAATGCAACAAGGAGAAATGATCTTTTACGTTCAAAAGCGTTTCACTCATATTGTCAACCATCTCACTAGGCTTGGTAAGATTTTTTATACTAATGAATTAAATGTCAAACTTTTGAAATCTTTAGACAGGAAATGACAACCAAAGGTGACTGTCATCACAGAGTCACAAAATCTTGTCACTATGTCAATGACGGCTCTCTTTGGAAAGTTGAGAGAGCATGAACTTGAACTTGGAAGACTAAATGATGAGGAAGGCCAAAGTATCAAAAGAAACATTGCCTTCAAAACCAAGATTTCAAAAAGCAAGAACAAGAAGGAGGAAGAAGACTCTGAGAATGAAGAAGATGAAAATTTGAGTCTTATGATAAAAAAAATTACAAAGTTCATAATGATCCTCCGAATGTTATGGTTATGGTGAAACAGGACATGTTATGGTTTTTGAGTCTTATGATAAAAAAAATTACAAAGTTCATAAAAGAAAGTTCTTCTTTAAGTTTTAAATGTTATGGTTATGGTGAAACAGGACAAGTGAACTCCGAATGTCCCAACAAGAAGAGTAATGATCCTAAAGGAAGAAAATATTATAAAAAGAAAGCCTACATAGCTTGGAATGATAGTGATTCGAGTTCGGAGTCAAGTGATTCGGATGTTGAAGCAAATCTTTGCTTGATGGCAAATGGCAAAAATTATTCCGATTGTGAGGTAAGTGATTCCAACTATTCCTCAAGTGATGATTAAAATGACTATGATGTTTTACATAATGCATATCAAGAACTATTTACTGCTTTTAAATATTTGAAAACTGATTATAAATCTTTGAAAAAGAATTTGAATAAATTAGAAAAAGAAGTAGAATATTTAAAATAAAAAATAGTGACTTTAGAAGAAAAAGGAAATAAACAAATAGCATGTGCATCATGTAAAGAATATGAATATGATATTGACATACTTAGATACTTACTTGAAAAAGCAAAGAAAGAATTAAGTGATTGTTACAAGGATGAAGTTATTATACAAACTCAAGTAAATTGTCATATTCTAATGAAAAAGCCTAAAAATAAAAGAACCCGTAGGGTATGGAATGTGAAAGGAACTAAAACTCCACAAGATGGAAGTAAATCTTTTTCTAAAATTAAATCATCAAATGCATGCTTTTATTGTATAAAACATTGTCATACTTCAAATAAATATATAATTAAGCATTTTGGTGTTCCTAAGGAAAAATACGTTTGGGTTCCTATAGTTAAATGATTTGCTTGTCTCTAACCCCAAGGACCCAAAAGTTATGGGGACCTAAGATCATGTGTTCTTATTTTGTAGGAAACTTCCAAATCCAAGAATTCTATGCGGTATCTTGACAGTGAATGTTCAAGACACATGACTGGAGATAAAAAGAAATTTGTGAGTTTCAAAGCAAAGGAACAAGGATATGTAATCTATGGGGACAATAATAAAGGAAGAATCATTGGAACCGAAAATATTGGTGGTGCAAATACTTTGGAGATAAAGGATGTGCTCCTTGTTGATGGTCTAAAACATAATCTTCTAAGTATAAGTCAACTTTGTGATAAAGGGCTTAAGGTAATCTTTGAAAGTAATTACTACACTATACATCATAAGGATTCTAAGGAAATTGCATTAAAAGGTATTAGGCATAACAATATATATTTGATTGACTTGGATTGTGAATCTAATGTTGATATAAAACACTTAGTTTCTAAAGAAGAAAATCCATGGTTATGGCATAAGAGAGTGACTCATATAAATATGCATTAATTAAACAAATTAATATCAAATGACTTAGTTGTTGGTTTGCCTAAGTTAAAATTTGAAAAAGATAAATTATGTGATGCATGTCAAAAAGGTAAACAAGTAAAATAATCTTTTAAATCTAAGAATGTTATTTCCACATCAAAACCTTTAGAACTTTTACACTTAGATTTATTTGGTCCATCTAGGATAAAAAGTTTTGGTGGAAATTACTATGCTCTTGTATAAGGAGTGACCATGGAGGAGAATTCTAAAATGAATCTTTTGAAATTATTGTGAAGAGAATGGTATTTTACATAATTTTTCTGCTCCTAGAACTCCCCAACAAAATGATGTTGTAGAAAGGAAAAATAGATCACTAGAAAAACTAGCTAGAACCATGTTAAATGAATCAAATGCTCCTAAATATTTTTGGGCAGATGTTGTAAGACTGCATGTTATGTGTTAAATAGAATGCTCATTAGGCCCATCATAAAATCAACTCCTTATGAATTGCTAAATGGAAGAAAGCCTAATGTATCTCATTTAAAAATATTTGGTTGTAAATGCTTTGTATTAAATAATGGTAAAGATAACTTAGGAAAATTTGATTCAAAAGCCGATGAGGCTATCTTATTAGGTTATTCACTTACTAGCAAAACTTATAGGGTATTCAATAAAAGAACTCTGAATATTGAAGAATTTGTGCATGTTACATTTGATGAAGTTGTAGACCTTGAGGAAAATTATCTTGAGTCAAGAAAAGACTTTGCAGGAAATGATGAATATGATGATGAGTACTATGAAGAATACTTAAGGGAAGCAAGTGAACAAAAGTATTTGAATAAACCATCTCATTCAAATGAGTTAGCTAAAGAATGGAAATCACCAAGGGGACTTTCTATTGACAATGTAATTGGTGATATCTCAAAAGGAGTAAGTACTAGAAATATGAATAATTTTTGTATGTATGTAGCTTTTGTTTCACAGATTGAACCCAAAAATGTTGAGGAAGCACTTAAAGATGATCAATGGTGCATTGCAATGCAAAAAGAACTAAATCAATTAGAGAGAAACCAAGTTTGGAAATTAATTCCAAGAGAAGAATCTCATCAAGTAATTGGAACAAAATGGGTATTTAGAAACAAACTTGATGAAGATGGAAATATAATAAAGAATAAAGCTAGACTTGTTGTCAAAGGATACTATCAAGAGGAAGATATTGATTATGATGAAACATATGCTTTTGTTGCCAGGTTAGAGGCTATACGCCTACTTCTTGTTTATGCTTCATTGATGAAATTTAAATTATATCAAATGGATGTTAAAAGTGCATTTTTAAATGGATTGTCACCGCCGTCAAAAGAGGCGGTCAGAACGACGCGATGGTTTTGATTGACTCGCATTTTTTAAAGAAGATGTTCAATGCCTTTAGGTTGTCCGATAACCGGGCTGAACCTAGAGGCGAGGTTTTCGAAAAGGTTCGATGGAGTTGCCACCAATGATTTTACCATAAACATCGAAAAAGAAAGTAAAAGGTGTTGGTTTTTTAGAAAACTAACTTTGGCCATTACAACCAGAGTTGGGTAAGGGAGTTAGTTACGTGTGGGGAAGGTGTTAGCACCCCACAACGCCCCTTTTGGGTTCCCTATGATGGACTAGTTTATAAAATAAAGACTAAGAAATTATGCTTTTACCCTATTTATTTTATCTACTTGCAAAATTTAAATGTCTACATGATCCTAGTATCCAATGCATACAAGGAAAGCGATAAAGAAAGCGATAAAGGAGAGAGAATAGAAAAGGAACCTCCGAAGCGAGCTTTTATATTAATTCTTCAAGAAATGATGATGCTTTTTGGCTGTCCCCACGCTTTACAAGCACGCTCCTCTCCTAGAATAAAATAAACTACCCATCTACCGAGTTTCGGATGTCTCAGAAGGAGACCTCCTTAACCGATTTCTACTTTAAACGGAAATCGGAAGGCTCTTGAATTCTAAAAAGTGCTTAGAGTTATCCTGAAGTCTTAAGAGAGCTTCTAGGATGAGAGAGGGGATGAAAATTATGTGAACTGTGTGAAATGAGGGGGGGCGAGGTCCTATTTATAGGTTTCAGTGCCAGTTAGGGCGAGACGGTCGTCTCAACCCTTGTCAGGCGAGACGACCGTCTCGCCAATCGAGACAGTTGTGTCGCCCTTATGAGGCGAGACGATCGTCTGGCCTAACGGGATGGCTGTCTCGGGCTCTTAGCGAGATTTCTCTTATTTTCGTGTATAGAAGGTCTTCCTATCCTACCATGGAGCCTAGTAAACATGCCTAGGGACCTAAAGAGGCCTTATCCATCTTCAAACGGAGGTCTTCTGGCTTTATTTGAGAGGTCGGGCAAGATTTGGGTTCTATAGCTACCCCCCCTTTACCTGACCAATTGATTATGGGTCGGTGTGCCATAAGGTCGATTGGCAGCTGAAGAAGTTAACCCTCTTGCCCGGTTGTCCTTCGGATGCTCCTCTTGACTAGGCATGACAACAGGGCGGGGGTGGGTTTTGCCTCCCCGATCCCCGCCTCTGACTTTTTTAATCGTCCTCGTCCCCGCCCCCGATCCCCACCAGGGTTAAAAATTAAGTTTGCATCCCTGTCCCAGTTGGGTTTCGGGTTTCCCAGTCCCATCCCCGTTCTATGGTATTATTTTAAAAGTAATTATATATAAATTATAATAAATTAATTTAAAATTATTATCTTTTACATTTTAATTTTTAGAATATTATAACTTTTAAAATATTATTATTATTGATTGAGTGTATATTTTAATTTATTACGTTTATATTAAAATATTTATGCATAAAAAATATATTTGATCATTCTTTTTTCTTCCTATTATAAGTTGTTAATCCTTTAAAATTATTAATCCTTGTAGAAAATATATAATAAAAATAAGTTTCAACTAATGATTCTTTTAAAATAATTATGAAATACATTTAAAAATACTAATAAATAAGTAAACAAAGTTTCTCATGAAAAATAATATAAGAAAACTGCATAATAATGCATAACCGTGCATAACAATACATATAAGAAAAATAACAAATATTGGATAATTTAATGATCATCCTCCAAATGAGTAACAATGCCACTTGTCCATCAATTCACCTACATAATTTAAAATAAAATATATTATTGAAAAGATAAATAAAATATTAAAAAATAAACAATAATATTTTTTTTAATAAATAAAATAATACCTTCATCACCATAATCCATCTCATTGAGTAAAATAGCATAGTCATCAATTAGTTGAGAATTCACACCACCTAAAGATAAAATATAAAGAGAATACTTGTTAAAATCTAAATATACAATCATTAAATATATATTTAAAAATGTATATAAAACATTATCATTGTTTTCAGCACTTCATAACCAACTCCTAGCACACTTCAAAGCCTCTAGAGTAGTTCAATGAAGTCTACTGCGATGGGGGCTTAATATTTGACCACTAATACTAAATGCAGATTCAGAAGCTATAGTGGAGATAGGGATAACTAATACATCTTTAGCAATTGCTTGAAGTGTTGGGTATTTGACTCCATTCAACTTCCACCATATTAGAATATCAAAATCAATTTTTCTTGGTAAAACCTCTTCTTCTAAATAATGGTCTAACTTTGTTTTAACATATATATTTCTTGCCTTTTTTCTCAAAATATACTAGTCATACTCAGTTAATGCATCACCAGCAACATTAGTACCATCCCTTGTTGGAGACTCGCCAAATGTGTCTTTATTCATTTTGTTTGATACTCAGAAATCAAGTCATAACATAATTGACGAATCATCCTAACTTGCAAAAATTATTCATGACCATACAACTTTTCATAATAATATTCAAGTAACTCCATTTTATATCTAGGATCCAAAGCAGTAGCGACTCCCATAATAGCATGAATCATATTCCAATACTTATCAAATTTGAACAACATGTTCTCAGACATTTTTTTAATCACTTCATTTGGAGATGCACTTCACTCAGTTAATGTCAATTTAATCTCACATATATTGGGAAAATACAAATTAGCAGTTGGATATAGTAGTAGAAAATAACTCTATTATAAAATTGAACAATTTCAACCTTTCACAAACATCCTTTGCAAACTGCCATTGTAAACTAGTTGGCAAACAAGTATACTGAGAATCTCATTGCTTCAATCGATTAAACATATCTTCATATATTATGGCAATTTCAAGCATTTTGTATGTTGAATTTCATCTTGTTGGACAATCTAAAACCAAGCTCCTAGTACAAGAGATGTGCAATTGCTTTGCTATTTCTTCAAACTTTTCTTTCCTCTTAAGTGTTGTAGACCAATATGCTACACTACCCCGAATTTTTTCAATCTCATATTTCACTACCTCTAGCCCATCTTTGACTATCAAATTTAATATATGAGCACAACAACGCATGTGAAGTAAATCTCCATATCTCAATAAAGTGTTAATTTGCAATTTATCCTTAATTTTTTCAACCATAGCATCATTTGTAGTACAATTATCAAGGGTGATAGTGGATAATTTTGTATCAATGTTCCAATCCATCAAACATTCAACTAATGCATTGCAAAGTCTATCACTTGTGTGAGGAGCTGGAACATAAATGAACCTAACATAATAATATTCACATAAATTTAATCAATATTCAATCATTTTACCATATGAAAATAAAAATAATATAAAATATGACTAGGAAAGTTATTTGTTACCTAAAAATGTGACTCTGTAAGTTCCAAGAATCATCAATATAATTAGCGATGACAGCCATATATCCTCTTTGTTGATTACCTGAAGTCCACATGTATGATGTTATAGCCACTCTTCCTTCAAGGCTATCCAATGACTTCAAAATTATTGATTTCTCATACTTGTAGACTTTGAATATTTCCTTTTTAATAGTCTTTCTAGAAGGAACTTGAAATACTAGTTGGAGAGCATATGAGTATCTCTTGAAACCAATATGATCTACAATTGAAAGTGGATATTCATGTATAATAATTGCATGTGCAAATTCTTTTCTTACATGTTCTGCATCATAAATTTCTGTACCCAACTCTTGTTTACCTTGCATAACTTTAGGGGTAAGAAATATTTTTCCTTTTTTCCCTTTAGTAGAAATCTTGAATTGAATACAATTATCATTGTGTTGTCATAGGTGTTTCATCCCATTTTTTAATTTTTCTCCCAAAAGTTTCTTACAATAATTGCACTAAGCCTTATCCTCTCCATTAACTTGAATCTTTTGAAAATGTTGTCAAATCTTACTTTTAAGCTTATTTGATCCCAATGATATAGTCTCATCATGCTCATTATCTCTAGTTACTAGTGGGACTTCATTTGGTGTAGGAGTAGGACCCTTAAGGTTAGAATTTTCTTTTAACAATGATTCATGCGTATTTGCTTGTGTTGTTTCATTATTTTCCATTGTATATAAAAAAATCCCTACCACCATAAACAAGACATGTATTATTGATTGCCTAAAGATAAAAAAATCCTCTGTTTATTTCTTCTAAAATAAGACTTAAATTGATCATAAAAGATAAAAAAAATATAATTATTTAATTAACATAAGATATGATATATGATAAATAAGAATAGTAAACCTAGAAAATATGATATAACAGAAACCTAATAAAACCAAATTATAAATAAAATGCTACATTGATGTACATATTTAGAAAAAGATAAATAAACAAAAAATTACCTTATGCGTTCGATAAACTAGTTGAAAATATTAGAGAAGTTGATCAGAGAACTCAAATTAGTTAAAGAGATAGGAGAAGCCAAACGTGAGTTAAACTAAGACTAGTTGTGAAGAGATTCAAAAAGACAAAGAAATTAAGAATAAATGGAAGTAAAGTGAAGGAAAAGAACACACTACGTAATGAGAAGATAAAGGGTATTATAAGAAGACAAAAAGGGTAATGTGAAAAGACTAATAGTAATGTGAAAAGACTAAAGGTAATGTGAAAAGACAGAGGGTTATATATCAGGATTTAAATTTAAATATAATTAACATTAAAAAAAGAAAAGAAGATAAATAGACAAAGGATTAATATTTTAGAATTTAGGTTTAAATATAAAGTTGGGGCGGGACGGGGACGGGGGCGGGGTAGGGATTGTATTACCCATCCCCGCCCTCGAACCCGATTTCTTAAAGCGAGGAAAACCTGAACCCGAACCCGGTCAACTCGATTTTTCCCTGTCAACCTCGGGGCGGGGACGGGTCGGTCCCCACAGGGACGGGTCGGTCCCCACAGGGGCGGGTTTGGTTGTCATCCCTATTCTTGACGAGGTAGCTGACCCTTGGGACCAAAAATGTAGTTTGGTGTTGTGTCTTCGGGATGCTTCCTTGTTGTGGATGTTGATCCTTTAGATGATATGTTTTGAAGCTTCAGGATGCTTCTTTGATATGGTAGCTGACCCTTTAGCTTTTGATGAATGGGGAACCTTGGGATGCTCCTTTGATGCGGTAGCTGACCCTTTGGCTGTGAATGGTGGGTTATGTCTTTCGGATACCCCTTTGCAACGGGGTTGATCCTTCGGACGATGTAAATACTGCCTTCGAGATACTCCTTTGCAACGGAGCTGATCCTTTAGGTGATGACAGTGGATTGTGTCTTCCAGATACTCCTTTGTAACGGAGTTGATCCTTCAAACGATATGTGAAACTCTATCTCCCGAATGCCCCTTTGCTATGGTGGCTAATCCTTTTGATAGAGAAGGGGGTGGCGACTTACTACTCTAGTTCATGCGTCGATGTATACGGATCTTTGTCTTTTAGATGCCCCTTTTGTTGTGGCGGCCACAAAGAAGGTGTTGGTGATTTACTGCTCTAGCTCATGCATCGGCTCCTATGGAGAGTGATTTTAGTGCTTTGAGGTATTTAGTTGACTTTTCTGATGTAGTCATCCGATTTTTCGGAGATTCTTTGTTTTTGGCTTTTCCATTAGCCATCTGACTTTGTTGGTTGTCAAGGATTCTTGGTGAATGCTTCTTAGGTAGGCAGGAATCAACTGGAGATTTTTTTTATCTTGGTAGTGCCTCTTGAGTAGGCAAATGCTTCATCGGAAGTGAAGACCTTTAGATGCGTTGTTCTGCCTTTGAATAGGCTGATGTTCCCTGCTGGCTCTTTGCTTGCCAGATCTTGCTTACGTATAGGCAAATGACTCTTCTGAGGATGTGAGTCTAAAATTTGCCTTTTTCGTAGGTTCATTGAGGATGATTCTTCTTTTTTTTTATGATTCACCGGGGATTGATTGCCTTCCCAGGGATCTGATTTTGGTTTGCCCCTTGGGGGATGGAGTTTGGACTCCTTGTTAAATGCTGGTGTGAGATAGTTTTGCAAAGCTCTTATTCTGTTGGGAGAAATGGAATTTCAAATTCCTTTTCTTTCATTGATTTTCTCTTTTCTGAGGTGACTCACTTAGGGATTTTACTTATTACCTAAAAGTTAGGTTTTTTTATTCAATTTCGTCTTTTTCCGCAATTTATCTCTTTTTTATCGCGATTTTGAAATTTGGCTTTTTTATGGGATAATGCGTGTGCCTTTTTACTTTTTAGTTTCTTTTATACACGCAGACTTTTTCTTCTTTTTGGGGATCCACAGGGGATAAAGTTGTTTCTCTTTTTTGTGGCCCTCTTGGGGAATGGAGTCTGGGCTCCTTGTTTGATGTTGATGCGAGTTGACCTTGTGAAACTCTTATTCCACTGGCGGATGTGAATTTCTGATTCCTTCTTTTTGTATATTTATCTGAGGAGATCCACTTGGGGATTTTTATTCGGCCTTCTCTGTTACGACCCTTTCTTTTGGACATCCGCTAGGGTTGCAAGGGTTTTCTTTTTTTGTTGGAACCCTGAGAATGTGGAGGTTTGGGTTCCATGATCGTTGGTGATGATGGGCTCTTGAAGCCTTTATTCTCCTTTGATGAATGTGGTGGAGAATGGGTGAGTATGCTTGTTGACTCATGTGGCGGAAATGCTGAGCCGTGCGAAACTATTTTTGTTTACCTCTAGAGTGGGAAATGATCCGCTTGGAGATAATCGAGCATTTCCGTCGGCTTTTCTTTAATGTACCTTCTCTTTACTGGGGTAGAAGGAGAATGGTTGGGGCTTTTGATTCGGGAAGCTATTATTTCTTCTAAGTTATTTGATGACGACAACTCGCTCTTCTTTCTTGAGGGAGAACAATGCTTGGAGACTTCTTATTTGTACCTTCTTTTTCTGGGTAGAAGGATGGTAGCTGGAGCTCTGGTTTTTGGAAGCTTTTATTTTGCTCTAGAGTTGTTGGCTTGCTCTGTTTTCTTGAGGGAGATCATTATTTGGAGACCTGTTTTTGACACTTCCTGTTTTCAAACACAAACATGGAGCCTAGTCTCCTTATATGCATGAGTTTTGTTTTTTGTTATTTACTTGAAGCGGTTTTTATTTTTGTTTTTTATCTTGACAATGTCGTTTTGTGCGACTACTTGTGTGGATGCCCTACATGTAATCTATTCTTTTATGAGATGCATCTAGAAAATGTTAAATATACAAGGATATGAAGTTTGAAGATTTTGATAATGATTCAATAACAAATAACTTAAAGACTTGAAGACTTATAATCATTTGTATTTACTTGTAATAACTCTGTTTTGTCTTTTTGAGTCTATAAAATTAGAGTCCAAGATAGTCAGCACATAGTCCATCCTCTAAAAGTTCATTTTTATCAAAATCACTCTGTGATAATCGATTATCACTCAGGATAATCAATTATCCTGCATTGAAATATGTTTTATGAAAACTTTACTGGAATAATCGATTATCTGGGTTTTTCCTTGCTGCACAAACATTTTGAAAGTTGTGTTTTTCCTTCGCAAGTGCTCTTTTACAGAGATGGGTTTGTTACCCATATCACACCTATAAATAGATCATTCCACGCACCTTCAAAACATAATTCATTCATTTTCTCTTCACTTTTATTCTCTCCTTTTTCATTCTTTTCTTATCCTAGGCTTGTTTACTTTTTTAAGAATTTCTTGCTAGATTATAAGTTCTTTGGAAAATTCGAGAAGATCCTGTTATATCTTTGAGGACTTGCGGAACACACTGCGGATAAAACCTTAAAAACAGTAATTATACATATCTCGGAATCAAATTTTATTCATATTTTTGTTAGCATTTACAACAATAACTTATAATCAATGTAGCAAATTCCTACAAGGATCTCATGTTGTAACAATTTAGCAAAATTAGTACAATAGATATAAAAAATATCTAAATATATTCTAACTAGTTTGAGTCTTACTATAAGTGTAAATACGTTTTGGATTGAGTCTTGTACCGGACTCTTGTGATACAATTGAAACATGACTCAACATTAAACTATACATACAATTAAAAAAAAACTACATGATAAGATAAAATTGCAACTAGTAAGAAAGTCACTATGATATACCGATACAATTCAATGTGAATAAGGTAAACAACAGTAACCTGTCACTCTGACACCTATGTAAAGAATTCAATAAAAACGAAACATGTTTATGTTAATTTACAAACATGTAAATCTGATCAATTATGTGCACAAGATAAAACTCAAACTAATAACAAACTCATTATAATAAATTGATTTTTTAGAAATTTATTTATTTCTATATGAATATTTATAAAAAGTTGTTCAGATATATTAAAAAAAAAAAAAAAAAAAACACATGTAATAGCAGTTGATATAATGAAATCAGTTCCATTTAAGGAGCAAACAATAAGATGCTACTTGCCTGTACAGTTCACCTTGATTTCAGTGCTTAGTTGACACGACACAAAACCAAAAAAAATGGGATTGGCTTTGCGTTGATGTCGATTCCTACAATCGCTTCTACACCATTTGGGTGCTTTTGGTGTCAGAAATGATCCCTAGGTCATTCCAGACATGCTTACAAATGATGGTAAAAGATTTCATACAGTAAATAAGAGATAATTATATAAATTCAAAAATAGTGTAATTTTAATTCATCTTCATCTGACATAAAATTACAGTTCAGTTTATGATATCACAAAGTCCTCTTTTTGTTAACATTCAAAATATCCTGAAGTGGAGGAATATGCTTATTACCGAGAGCATAAAGGCATATGCTTGAAAGCTAATCTGCAACTTCAGATTTAGAAGTTATTAATTGTTATGGTTTCTGACCTCTTGTTTACAATTGATCACACACTTCTGCATGTTTCTTTTGCAATTATGTTTCCAACTTCATCTGTAACACAAAAGAATAAAATTTATTACTTATTATAAATGTCGAACTAAAAAGGTTAATTTACTTCATAGCATTAAGTTGGAACAAGAGAAACTTTCTATCTCTTTTACTATTCTTACACTCTTTTGTCATCAACAATTCATATGTCTTATATTAGAAATTAAAACCACAAGACTAGGCATCCCACAATCTAGCTTCCACTGCTTAAACAGGTATTGCTATGAACATTTCTTTCCTGCTATTTTTTATTTTACAGATACACAGTAAAAGAGCAAGCTCTTTCCACATTATTTTTTTATACCCATTAATCTTATATCAACGTTCGACGTGTGTGATTCTGAATCTATTTTCACTCCGAATAACACATAGACACATATTTAGTCCAGCCAACTTCTGATATGCAAAGTTTATGCAACTTATAATTTTGGGACCTTGCTTCTCTCGTGCATGGACTTCTTAAGAAACGCAGAACTCAATATATGGGAGAAGAAAAGACATGGAAGTTTCTCAATATAATTTATTTTCCTCTTTTGTGCAACAACTTGAAAGTTAAAAAGACAGCAAGACCAAATAGCAGAGTGATGCTGAATGATCTGATAAGATTTAAAGGTAAGGAAATCTGAAACTAGTTAGAAAAAAGCCCAAGCAATTAACTCTGCCACTCAACTGCGATCATTTACAACTTGATTTGCTACAAACATGCCATCTCTTCTCTTGGGAAAACCGGGAGGTTCCATGGTGGTGGCCCTATATTTTAGCTCAGAGGCTCCACGAAAATCTGGATCAACTGATGCTGGTCTGGCATTGTGATCTGTGGAAGCACCAAGTCTATAGGAACTTGCAGCAGCAGCGGCAGCGCTAGGATACCTTGAAGGAGAGCCGTACCTTCTCGGTGGAGCTCTGAGAGCTCCACCTCTAAGATCCATAACTTCAGTGCTTCTTGAAGAAGAGTCTCCAAAAGATCTGTCTGCTGAACCAGATGCTAATGGGGCACCGGTGGTAGCTGAAGTGGAAGTGAAAGGATCGTCTGGTCCCCATGATGTAAGCGCTTCCTTCTTCTTGGCGAAAAAGTGCCAAGCACCAAACAAGAAAATTACAAAGAACAACACGGGACTAGTCCATAGCATGGTGTTGAACTCCCCTTTGAAGATAGGTAGATTAGAATGATACATTCCAACATACCCACCTCCAAGCCCAACAACAACAAGTTTTTCACGGTCAGTGCCTATCAAAGGTATTAATCTTGTTTCGGCATCCACACCTGGGATTGGATTATTCAAGAATGATGATCTAAGCTCATCAAGACTCGAGGAGAAAACAAGACGAGGCACGCCAACTCTCACATAATGTGGAGATGAAACATTATACACGAAAACCTTCTCCGGATTAACAATCAGCAAATAACCCTTGATTGTCTGCAGAACAAGAGGCTGTTCCATATCAAATTTTTTCTTGTATCTAACCCTGCATTTGAAGTTCATCACATCTCCATGCAACAAGACATAAATCATGTCCCCATCCGAGGTAAAACCATACGCTTTGGAACGTTCGATGACATCAAAAACATAAGTTCTAGCAACAGAATGGTTCAACCCTTCACACTCAGATTCCCTGATTTTCATACCCCTGAAATCCAATGAACCTGCCCCAGTTTCAGTCAAGAACATAAGCCTTTGCTTTAAGAAAACCAATGGCCTACTAGAAGCCATGGCAGAACCATACAAGGAACCGTCTTCCGTAAAAACCCTGATTTTCCCAATTTTATCAGCTGACAGAATGTACTTGATCCTCCCAACATAATGAACTTCCAAGAGAGTCACTGGTGAAGAGTTTTCAGGTGACACAAACCTACAAACATTCTCCATGAAAAGAGAACTATAATCCTCTCCACTGGACCCTCCCTCCCAAACTTTGTGCAACAAAATTTCCCCATTTTGATGACCAGTTACTACAAAACTCTCATTCTTATAAACAGAAGTATACGAAATCATTGCAGTAATAGAGGACTTCACCAAGGTGTCAAACTCAACTACTGCATCTCCATTCCTCAAGAACACATATACTCTTCCCCTCTCATCACTAACAGCCACATACTTACTTAGCCCCTCGTGATCCCTAAAAGTCAACACATTCATACAAGTGACCTCAGAATCCAACTTCACAGCAGATGCAAACTGGAACCTCTCAGACCAAAAAGGTGTGTACTTTGTTACAGACATTCCCTTAGCTCTCTCCCCATCTCGAATTTTTCCCTCAAACTCCCCATATTCAACTCCTTTACTACTTGATATTACACCAACGTCACCATCACTGTAATCACCGCCCTTTCTCTGAGGAAACCTACCCTTTTCTTTAGTAGGGTGGTCAGGTAGCTTTGATTCTAATCTTGCAACTAAATCAGTGAGATTTCTCACTAATTCCTCAAGTCTATCCAACATAACTTGCTGATTAGTGATTTGGGACGGTTCACGAAAAGGTTCCCGCAATGAATCGTGGTCCAGCTTGGGTTCTACTGAACATGATTCGGGGTCTAAAGGGGTGCTTGAAACACGAAGAGAAGAGGGAAAAAATAGCATAAGAAAGATAAAAAACTTGCCTGTTTCCCAGGACGCCATTGAATTTGAAGAAGAAAATTGAAAGAGTGTGTTGAAAGTTGATAGATCTGGCAATAGGAAATTTAGCAGAAATCCATGTATGATTTGGGACAGTGTATTGACTGGGTTTGAATTAGGGCTAGCATGTGGAATAAGTAACAGAAAACAAGACACAGAACCAAATTGAGATCAGCTCAATACGCTGTAAATAAGGACAGATACTCTGATCGGATAGCTTTGTTCGGACTATATCTACATCAGATAATCCTTTAGGTATTGACTAATTGAGGTCTTACAGTTATGCTCATAGGAGATTTATAATCCCACATTTTTGTAAGGTAAAAAATAATATTTTTTTAATATAAATATATTCAAGATTTGGATCTTTTAAAATAAATACCAAAAATATCACCCTACCTTCTTTTATACATGGATTTTACTATTTAACTTCCTTTTTTAAATCATATAACTTGTGGATATCTTTACTATTTTAATGTATATATTTTAAGAACTATTGATTATAATCTTTTCCTCATGATTCACCCGTTTATGAATTGGACTCTGCAAATCATTTTAGATGGAAATAATCAATCATGCTTCTTTCAAATTCATTGTACAAATCCGAATTTGGCTGTTCATTTCAAGAAGGTAAATTACAAAATTCAAATTTATATTTATATTTAAAACTTATTTTCTGCAGTGTGCATATAAAACTATAATGTCACTTAATAATATATTACACTGCACAAAATCATCATAAATACTTTAGAAGTTATTTTTTTCTTAAATTAAAAAAATATATTTACATTTGAAATTAGTTAAAATTACACTATTTTGAACCATATAATAATTTCTCTTTTAACCTGTTAAGTTGACGAGTTAAGGTTCCAACATAAAACTAATTGACAATATGTGAAGTAGTTTAATACGTATTTAAACCATACCAAACACGTATTTAAACTATACAAAATGACATGAGATAGGTTCCAACATAAAACTAATTGACAATATGTGAAGTAGTTTAATACGTATTTAAACCATACCAAACACGTATTTAAACTATACAAAATGACATGAGATAGGCGATGTGGGACTTTTGACATTGAGAAACAAATTTAACATAACTTTTTAGAAAATGCAAATTTTAAATTGAAAATTGTTTAGTCCTTGCATCTCATAAATCAGATTACTTACATTAAAATATAATAGTTACTCCATCCTTTACTTGACTATAGCTAAGGAGTTTTTAAATCAATGAAATCAAATCTGTTTTCAAGTTGTAATCAATGACTCAATATCCATTTTTAGATGTTAGCTTGGATGTAATGAGTTTATACAATTAGTGAAAAATGTCATATGGCAGTAAAAGTTTTGAAGCGATATAGATACTTCTAAGAAGATAATTGTGTAGCAAGACATACAAAATGAAGTTATGATTAGGTTGCTTGGTATTTTGTATATTGTCTTTAAATTTATTTATTTTTGGTTTGTTTCGGATTATAGAAGTTTTAAGCTTTTATTTTGGATAGGAGGATAAAAAATGGAAGATTGAAAAAATAAAGGGAAAAATAAACAAATAAATAAAAATAAAAATGTTTAAAATACAAGGTAAAAAACAAGTAAAAGAAGTAAGATAAATTTTATTTTATTTTATTTTTTTAATTATTTATTATTGTAATATAAAAAGCCAAGAAAAAAATTAATAAAATATTCATTACAAGAAATCAAATAAAAGCTTAGTAGTTTAATTTCTATCAATTTTTACAATAAATTTGATATTGTTAACTAAAAAGAAAAAAATAAACTTATTATTTTTAAACTAAATTTTATAATAAACAAATATTACTAATAAATAAATATTTTAACTTTCCCCTCATTTCTTGAATTAACTTCACTTTCTTACAACTTTTTACTTCCTTAAATTCATTCTTTAATTCATACACAAATTTCCTCTTTAATTCAAACACAAGTTTAACTTTGCTATTAAATTTATTTATATTGTCCAAAGAAGAGTTTTCTTTCTAATAACCAAAATATAGTTTGAATGGTCTAAAATGCAAAATAAAGAGATCAAAATATTGTAAACTTTGAACTTTATTGAAACAATACAGGTCCAGAAGTCCTGATGGAACAATGTATCCTTCAAACAATTATCAGAATAGAAAAAGGATAGATCAAACAGAGGTTTTACAGGATTTTGTAATGTGAGAAAATTTCTGGAATAGTTTAAAAATCAGATGAGAAGTTGTTGATGAACAATTAACGCCACAGTTGCTCATAACGTGATCAAAATACTTTCAAGTATATATAATATAATATAATATTCAAAGGCAACTATGCCCAATAATGACCGAAAAACCCTTCAAAACTTGACAGTAAACCTATCAAGCAATTGAAACAATATATTGGAATCAAGCTACATCTCGAAATTCCATGTGGTTTCAGCAGTAAGTTTGGGAGCTTTCAACTCCTCAGCCAAGTTAAGTGATGCTATAATCTGGAAGACAAAGCTTAAAGTTAGACAATCTGAGTGAGAGAAACAAAAAGATGATAGGATAAACTTAAAGTCAACCCATTTAACCAAATTTCATATAGAAATAATATTATAGCAAAATCCTAATAAATCAAAAACCTACATTGATTAAATTATTAATAGAAGAACACCCAAGGCATCTATAAGTCATATTTATGAACGGGTCTAACTTTTAACATTTCCAAGTCTCTTCTAAAATATATTCTACAGAATCGGAAAGCAAGAACAGCCAATGTATAATCGCGTTATTCCAACATACCTTGGTGAGTTCGTTCATACTCACAATCGCTACTGAGTAGCATCGTTAGACTTGCAATGTAAAATCAAATAACAGTAGAAACAGAGAGTTTTCTGAATTTGCCTGGATTTGTTTTTGTGTGCCAACGTTCAGTAGAAGGTCAAGTTTCTTTCTTTTTCCTTTTTGTTTTGGGCTTTTGTAAACATAAGCCCATATAACCCAAGCCAAAAAAACAGTTATATAAGCCCAACACTAATAACAGAGGAAACTACTTTTCGGTAATCCAAAGCCTAAACCTTCTACTTGGAACAACTAAATTGTTTTAAGTTGATTTGTTTGTCATTTATGACTTGTGAGTTGAGTTTTGTATGGGTTAGTCATTGACTTTCATATGATTATTAATCTATGATTACAAGTTTAAGATTCATTAAATATTTGGTGTTTTAGATGGGCTTTTCTTCTCTTATTTATGTTATGTTAGACACATATATCTGAATTTACTATATTTTGTAGGATTTAGTTTCTTGTTATGATTTCACAAATTCGGATTTTGCATTCCCTTTTCCATTTGAGTAAAATCTCGAGTTTAACTACCTTGATCAAACACTGATCACTATCTTGTTGTATGCCCCCCCACATATGTAACTAAGAAATTAAGGTTAACAAACTTAAAGGAATAATCAAGACTACCAATGATGTATTGGCAACTTCAAGGTCAACTGAGAATGAAATAGTAATCAATCAGTACCCATTGCATCCCATAGTCTGATACAGCCTTTACATTGATAGTTACCACTAAAAATCAACCATGAAAGAATCCTCTATGGCAATATTCAATACAAAAGCATATAATAAGACTCATTCAACCAATGTCAAAATGTTCAGCTTCTGCCGAAAGGGATCACATTTACACAACACACTAACACGCAAAAATCATCATCCCCAACTCAAGCAAAACACAAGCACATGAACAAAAAATCAATCTTAGATTTTCGACTAACATCTAGCTCAATCTCAATATGGGATCGCCATTACACTTCCATCATGCTAAAGACTAAAACATTTTAATCATGCTTAAAAGCTAGCTCATGCAAAGAGTGAGTTTATCTTTCACTTATATCCACTAATTTTAGCCATATCAATAATCAATCTAAGATCACTAATACCTCATGCCAAATACTGAACATATCCAAACGGGGTAGCCTCATGGACCCAATAACACGATTTTAATGTGATATTAGACTTTGGGGTTTTACTTTACTCAACCTCAAGCAAGCACATGGTGTGACTATTTTGAATTTTTTACTATATCCCTGGTCAAATGTGAGATCCACTCCACATACAAACTCTACCAGAAATATTAAACTCAAACATCAAAATTGTCACAAAAAAACACAACCACAACTACCACCCAACATTGACATTAAGTTGCGAATCTCCTCACCTTGAATCCAGCATTGTGTTTGGGATTCCGCGCCCACTCAACTCCCAAAACCTTGCTGGATGTCTGATACGACGCCCTCAAAGTGTCATCCCCGTAAACCCTCCTCGAAACGACGAAATCCCAAGTGTTCTTCGCCACATCATAGGTGGGTTCAATCGTGGTCAACCCCTTGTGAACATAACTGTACTTCAACTTGCAGCTCCCCGAGTCCAGCGCGTAATTCGCCGAAACCTTATTAGCAGGATCCAACACGAAAGTCCCGTCCAGTACAGTCCGGTTCTCCCCCCTGCTGTGCGCGTAGGTCAAGTTCAACGCCCTCTCCCCAACCCTAACCGTGTTCATGAACTGGAACCGAAAGTCCTGCACGAAACGGTTTGAGAAACGCTTACTCTTGAATTGGTATAAGTAACTAGAATTTGAAATGGAACCTTTTTGGGAACGTTGTAGTCGACGATAAAGGAGCCAGGCTTCTCGACGGCGAGAGCCAAGCCGGTGAGGCTGGGGCCGTTGATGAAAGTGGCTTCCGTCACGGAGGCACGGAACTTGACGTCGGCTGCGTTGACGGCGACGGTGGCGAAAGCGGCGCCGTTTTTGTCGACGTCGTACTTGCCCTTCAACGTGGCCTTCATTGTAAACAACGGAATGGAAGTGCGAAGGGACAGAAGAAAACCAGTAGTGCCAAACAAAGCCGAATAATGTCTTCAAATGCGGAATAATAAATCTTTTAAATCCTCACGCTGTTTCCCGACGCCCACATTCTTTTACTTCCTCTCTCATCTGGGCCTCACTACTGGGTTTCCTGCTCCCGACAGCAGGCCCATTCAGAGTCAAACTGGGTTTTCTACGTTCTTTTTGTTCAACTCTTTACTTGTCTTTGATTTAATTATTTAAGGTAAGTATGACTTCGTTACATTATTTTCAATTGTCATCAAACAAATACTTTATTTTTATATTGCATAATTAAAAACAATGTAGTTATGACTTTTCAAATTACGGTGAAGTATAGTGTCTTTGAATGAGTCTATTTTAAAGTCAATTTTTTTTTAATTATTAAGAAAAAATTATAATATTATAGGACAGAGCTAAAGTAATTATTTCTAAAAAAACGGTTAAATTTGTCCTTATAATATACTCTGTCTTTTAAGTTATCACACTAAGATTAGTCAGAGTTAAGGGTGAAAGTAAACTTTTAAAAAGTAAAAATTAAATATATTAAAATTGTGTAAAAATATTTAAAGGACCGAAATTATGGATTAAAAAAAATGGAATCGGAAATTGGGTTAAACAAAATCAAGGACTAAAAGTGTAAATTTTAGACTAAAATTATAGTCAAGCATAAAATGAAAGTCGAGTCAAAATATTAATTTGTGCTTCAGGTGAATGATGAATTTTTTTTTAATTTCTAATTAATTAACTAGTTTGTAGAATTTCATCTAGATTTATTTTTAAAGGAAATCCCAAAATAATAAGAACCTTTAATATTATATTATATTATATTATGTTATATTATATTATATTATATATATATATATATATATATATATATATATATATATATATATATATATATATATATATATATATATATATATATTACTTTCAATGGAAAAACATAACATGTATTTTATTTTGAATGTGTTATATTTTAGCGACAAGTCGTCATGTTGTATTTTAAATGAAAACAATATATAAACCATATTTACCAAATTTTATTTTGAAAAATATATAATTTGCATTGTACGATAGAAATGATAAACAGGCCAAATAACAATAAAACTAGTGTTTTAATTTGTACATTATACGATGAATGTTTATTTTTTATAACTAAAATATATAATAAAATTTTATCATAACTAAATTTAATAATAAATATTATGTTAACATATAAAATGAAAATTTAGAAAACTATTAAAAATGTTACTCGTTAAAGAAAGGCCAATTTACTAAAAGGTGTAATTCCCTCTCGATTTTGTCAAAATGAATAAATAAAAAAAATAAACGAATAAGTTGTATTTTAAAATACGATTTTACTATAAAAATTCATATTCTAAAATATTTTTTTTAATACAAAAAGTGTATGATGGTATATAATTTTAATAAATTTTTATTATTTTTATCAAAATTGTGCTTATAAATTTAATCATTTTTTATTATTTTTATTAAAATCGTACATGGTACATGATTTAGTTATGATTTTTTTTAGTTATTAATTGGTAATTTTAGTTACTTTTTTAATTATTAAAAATAATTAATATTTATAATTAATAAAATAAATAAGCTTTAAATATTTAGATACTAATATTGTTAAACAAATTTTAAATATAATTAAATTATGAAAAGAAGATATTAATAAGATGATAAAAAAATATTAATATATTATAAAAAAATTGATATTTTGATTATTGATATGGACAATTAATATTATTGTTAAATTTTTTTGTTGACATTAAGAGTAATATATCAAACACACTGTAATTTTTTTCTCAATGTAATGTACTTTTTCAATGTATATTTTATTTTTGTTTTACAAAATTTTCTTTAGTATCATATTAATATTTCCTTTTTAAACATTTAGTTTATATAAAAACTATTTAATATTAGTAATATCTAAATACTTAAATTTTACTTATTTTATCAATTATAAATATTAAAATTATTTTTTAATAATTAAAAAAGTTAACTAAAGTTATTAGTTGACAAATTAAAAAAATATAACTGAAATTGTGTATCATGGAATGAATTATATAAATAATACATTTTAAAAAAATATTACCCATTAAAAAATTTATCCACACATTTATTCAACTAAATTCATTTATTGTTAATATCCGGTTTTTCTACTCTCACATAAAAAAATTTGTTATTTTTTCTTTCACCTCGTTCCTTGTTTTATTTTTCTCTCCTATCCCATCTATTCTCCTAATTATAATTATTATATTAAAATTTAATGAAATTATGTTAAAGTAAGTTTTTTTAATATTAATTTTAGAACTTAAAAAATATCAAATAATTATATTAAAATCATGATAACAACAAATAATTTTATTATTAGAATAATAAATAAATTTTTTCAATGTAAATTATTAATTTTAAATTATTTTATTATAGGAAATAAATTACTCATCTAATTAAAAAAATATTAAATATTTATGAGTTAAATATATTTTTTATTTAGTAATTTCTTTTAATTATAATTTGACTGAGTTATGATGATTAATCATATTAAAAAATTTTAAAAAATATTTATTAAAAAATTATTTTAAAATAAATATTTATTTTTTTCATAATAATTATAATAATACTTCAAATTTATAATATGATATTTTTTAAATATAATATATTAAATTATAATATTTTTAGATAATTTATATATTTTTATTTTATTTTAAATAATAAAAAATCCATTTTTATCAAATTTTAATAAAAAAATAAAATGATAAAAAAATAAAATAAAAAAAATCGAAAAGAAAAACAAAAGATGAGAAAAGAAAAAAATATGAAAAAAACTATATTCATAAAAAACAATACTTTTTTATTTATTATATTTTGTGTATAAACAATAACCTATTCTAAATGGATAAATAATTTTTAAATCATCATATTTCTCATAGTTATGATTTAAAAACATGATATTATACCATGATAAATCTACTTAATTTAAAAAGATCGAAAGAAATACACATGATAAATTCGCTTAAAGAAACGAGAGCTTTTAAAACATTTTATGTAATTGTTTATTATTCTATTTTAAATATATTTGTTTAATAATAATATTTGTTTAATAATAAAAAATTAGGATTACTTTTCATTTTTTAATGTAAAGAAAAAAACCGCGTTTAAAAAAATGGAATACGACACCGTATAGCTGAACGACCCGAAGTTGATAAAACGGCATAGAAGCACAAACCCTAATCTTCGCGCAACCCTTATTTAAGGTGTTTGAGTTCAGCCTCTCTGTGCCGTCTCTCACAACAGCACTGTAATTCTCAGATTTCATATTGGTATGCATTTTCTCTTTCTCTTTGATTTCCATTTTCTTAATCTACTTTTTTGATTCCCATTATGTCTTAAAGTCTCGTTGTTGAATGCCTGTAATGCATTGTTTGCTTTTCCACGGTATTCGATTGGTCTTCTCGCCTTTTATTTTGTTTATCAGCTGCATCTGTTTTACCCTCTCCATTTGTGTCCAGTTTTAATGGCGGTGGAGTTATAACTGATGCACAGATTTTAAAGGTTGGCTTACCAGCCCATTGCACAGATTTTGAAATTGCCATGGGTCAAATGGACCTACCGAAATACCCTAAAAGAAAAGAAAAAAACCGTAAATTTTTATGCATTTGCATGTGTTTGGTGTTTGCAATGAGAGATTTGGCGATGATGATTCAAATTTTAAACCGCTTATTGATATACTGATAAGCTGTGATGACCACATACTCTACATACCTGATGCCATTTAACTTGTATCTTTGTGTTGGTTTTGTCGCCTCCTTTTTTTTTATCTTTTTCAGTGAATCTAAATTGTGGTAAAGGGTTGGCAAGTGATGTTAAAATTTCTTATCCTACACACTGAATGTCTCTGTGAAGATACAAAACTCCGCTTATTATCTGATGCCTTCGCTTTCTCAACCTTGTAGAGTTTCTGTTAATTTTTATCACCTCCCTGTATGTTGCATGTGTCCCTTTGTTTTATGGTATGAAAATTATCAATGATGAAGAAATGCAGACGGGCGGACTGAACTGATGCCATGTTGATTGTCTGCCACTTCCACATCTGGAATTTTTTCTGAGATTAAGTTGCATAATTTTTATTTCCATATTGAATGTGATTGGTTGGTTGTTAAATGTTTTTATATTTTGTGGGAAACAGTGTTTTTGTGTACAAGATTGCGATGATGAAGTTGCATAAATATGTCTGGACATATGAAATTTTCTAATGATATAATTGCTTCTTCTGAGCATTTTTGTTAATCCATTGTTTGTGTATTTGTGTTGTCATTGATGTAAGCAACGTATGATTTGTGGTATTGTTAATTGATTATAGTTTTGTGTTCATGGTGTTGTCCAATATGCTCTTCCTGAACTAGCCTTTGAGACCTTTAAATTCGCAATCTTTTTAGTGGGGTTTATGTCTTATTTTTATTCATCATAAAATGACTGATTGACTCTATTACATTCAAATATTTCGAAGTTTTTCTAGTTACACATTCAAAGTTACTTCTGTCCATCAATTTTTTCTAAATTTTTTCCAGTTACACACATTCAAAATTACTTCTGTCCTTCAACAAGAAATAATTTTTTTCTAGTTACACATTCAAAGTTAATTCTGTCCTTCACCTTGAAATAAATTTTTTCCTGTTACACATTCAAAGGTACTTCTGTCCTTCAAATTTTTCTAATTTTTTTCCAGTTACACATTCAAAAGTTACTTCTGTCCTTCAACTTGAAATAATTTTTAGTTACGCATTCAAAGTTACGACTTCTGCCCTTCTACTTGAAATAATTTTTTTCTAGTTACACATTCAAAGTTACTACTTCTGTCCTTCAACTAGAAATAATTTTTTTCTAGTCACACATTCAAAGTTACTTCTGTCCTTCAACTTGAAATAGTTTTTTTCTAGTCACATCCAATATTACTTCTGTCCATCAAAAAACATATAGCAAAAAGATATTACGATTTTTATTACGCTTGAAGAACTAAAAACTTATGAAAAATTATTACGATCAATTGTTTAAAGTATATGAACATCAAGCATGAAAATTATACCTTAAAAATTTGTTTTATTAAAATGTATTTGTATTGAGTATGTTTATTATTGATAAATAAAATTAGTTTGTTTAATAATTATTTTAGCATATATAATATCTTTATTATTAATAGAAAATAAATGCGAAAGATTCAAATTTAAGTATACGAGTATTAAATATAAGAATTTTAAACTTTTTTCTGAAATAATATTAGAAGAAGTATTATTTACGAAAATAGACTTATTTTTATTTTATTTATCTAAATAGATTTATTTTTTAATGTAAGATCAGAATTTGGTTATTGGGAAATTGAATTCCAAACGTTAATGTTAGAATTATAAAAGCAGTTCGGTTTCAGTACTGAAACTGTGTTTGTTTTATATATATATATATGATATAATAATTAAATTATTATTGTATATAAATATAAGTTGCAGGAAAAAAATCAGTTTGAAATTGTAACTGTTTTTATAATTTAGCATGGTACACTCTTATCTCTATACAGTAAACAGATTTATTTAAATAAAGTGAAATGAGGTTTTATTTTATAAATAATGATTTTTTAATATTATTTCAGAAAAAAAAGGCCAGAATTTTACTTTAAATTAAGAGTGTTATTTTATTAAATGTACTATTAAGTATATTTTATTATTGATAAATAATAAAAAAAATGAGGTTTTATTTTATAAATAATGATTTTTTAATATTATTTCAGAAAAAAAAGGCCAGAATTTTACTTCAAATTAAGAGTGTTATTTTATTAAATGTACTATTAAGTATATTTTATTATTGATAAATAAAATTAATTTGTTTAATATTTTTTAGTATATGAAATATTTTGTTTTAATAATAGAAAATCAGTTTGAGATTCAAATTTAACATAAAAGAAAATTCTAAATTTACTTTAATTTCAAAGTTCTAAATTGTTTAAATAAAAAATTCAAAGTTATTTTTGATAAATTGTGGAACTTTGCTTTATAGGAATTTAAGTCTATTTTACCAACAAAATCAAATTCATAGAGGCGCATATCAATGTCATCCTCTTTGATTAAATTTTAAATAGATTAACTAGATTGATTAAATTTTATATTGATTGACGAAAAGTTCTATGAAAAATAACATTTTCTTATTAAATTAGTGGATGATAATAATGAGATCTGAAATGAAAAGATGAAAACTAATAAATATTCAATTATAATTCTCATAATTTATTAATTATATAAATTATCAATTTTATATTATTATTTTATAGTTTTAACGAATAAAGCTGATGTAAAAGGATTAACTTATAATATTAGGAAGTGTGATGTTTTAGGCATTAGGTTGTTAGTTGTTGTATTTTGGCTTGGACAACAGAAGGAGACAAGCCATCATCTAAGATTATATGTGTGATTGGATGGAGAATATGCTTTGGCAAAACAGGCTTGTAGTTTATTTATTGTTGTAGATGGGGACTGATCAGCTAATTATTTAATTGGAAGAATGATAAGAGGGTAAGTCGCCATTTGGCATTGATGCCAAAAGGGTGGTGGTAATGCAACACGGGCAACTAATGTGCCAATAATGTTGTTAATGGTTTGGATTTTTCTTTCAGCCTTCCTTTCCATTCCGTGAAGATATGTGAGGGGAACGAGGATTTTTCCACCTCGACCTTTTAAATTAAGAAAAATCCAAACCCTAATTTAATATTATTGAATTCGTTTTTTCCATCACATGTGGAACGAGGATAAATGATTCCGTGAATAGGAATTTATCATCATCTATTTTGGATTCATTAAAAAATCATAAATTCATGTTTTAGGAATAAAATAATTAATTTTAATATGAATTTCGGTCTCGTGACTATCTGAATATTTTTGTTTCTTGGTCTCGTAAATATCTGGATTTTTTTTGCTTCTAAGAAAAATGAAAGAGTGTATATTACGTAAATATCTGGATTTTTTGCTTCTAAAAAATTTAAGAATGTATATTAGTGATAGAGAAAAATATTGCTGAGTCAGGCATCCAGTCATAACATTTAATGAAGAGAAGACAAGATGGAAGAAAATCTAAACACTGTCCCAAGCCCAAAACTTGTACTATTTCCATTTCTTATACTATTTCCATTTCTTCCACAACCATCACACTTGTCCTCTTTTTCTCACGCTTAATCGTCAGTCACTGCTTCTCTCCTCTTACGTTCTTCTCATAATCTCCTTTGTCACTCTGCTTCCACCATTTTGATGTCCTGCTCATTTATTACTTTTTTTAGTTCATATAAATTAAACCCAAAATATCACCGACACACTTGTCATGTTTACGGCCTTTCGAACGACTAACTTACATTGTTATTATTTAAAAAAAATAAAAAACAAAATTTATTATGTCACATTATTTTTAGAATAATTTATTATAAATTTTACTTATTTAAAAAATTAATAAATTTAAAAATAATCTTTTATTCTATTTTTTCTCATTTACTTTATTTATATATTTTCATAAATTTTTAAATAAAACAATTTTTAAAAAAATTAAACATTTTAACATATTATAAGAACTTTTTAATAAAAAATTATTTTAAAAACAAATAATATTTAATATTTTATTTAAGTATTTTGATCGTTAAGGTTTCAACATAAAACCAATTAGCGATATGTGGAGTAGCTGTAACATGTATTTAAACCATACTAAATGATATGAGGTAGGTGATGTGGGACTTTCAAGACACCCTCCAACGAAACTTGCTTGGATCAGTGCAAAGAGTACTTTCGACTCAATTAAAGGGCAACTTTTGGCTCATGACAATAACCGGAAAGATGTTAAGCTTTGGCTCTGATGTTAAGGTTCTAACATAAAACCAATTGGCAATATGTGGAGTAGCTATTTACACCATACCATACCAAATGATATGTGGGACTTTCAATATTGATAAACAAGTTAAAAAAACTGTGAAAAACTGTGATTGAAGAAAAAGATTGATTATTAGTGTGATTCTCCAACTGCAGGAAAATCAATTATTTTTTTGGGTTGAAAAGGTGCCACAATTTTTTATACATTCAAGGGTTTTATGGTGAAAATTTTAACTTTGCTGAGTCCCGGTCAACTAATTAATTACTTTTATTAAAATAATTTTAATATAATTAATTTTTATAATAATTAAAAAATTGATTAATTAAATTCTAACCTTCATATATTTACTTAACAATCGATTATAAATTCAACTGTTCTAAGTTGAAATAATTTTAAATATTATTTTATACTAGAATTTATTAGTAACTTGTTTTAAGAAAACATTTAGACATTAGTTACATTAAAATTACATATATTTAATGTGTATTTAATTTAGTTTATAGTTTGGTAGCTGAGTTTTGAATGTACATTTAAGAAAATTTACTCAAAATTAATTTCAACTTAAATATGAAATCCTACTTTTGACTTCATCTTATGTGAAACCAAATATGTAATCAATTAAATCTATAATGAATTGTAAAAAGTATAATAAATTAGTAAAGTAAAATCAAACTAATAAATATTTATTAAAAATTATGCTAGCAATTAGTTGGTATATCAATGTAATTACGCATGATTTAACATAAATAGAAACATATGTAATTAGTTGACATTTGAATTTGGACATGAATGACAAGGAATCGGGAAATAGGAAGTGGAAAAGAGAGTGGTGAGACGCATGTGGGATATGTATGGTCATTGTATGATTAATACCAGAAGCTTGACTAAGCACTTGTGAATTGATGTTCGGAGTATACGAGGTACTGCTTCTCAGTGTTATTTATAGATTGGAAAAAGATTAGAGGACTCGAGGTCACGGAAAGAGAACAATCTAAGGAGTTAGAAGTTACCGTTGACGATCAATTAAGATTAATAATCGATAGAAGGGAGTATTAGTATAAAATAGACAAAATACTATGTTTTTTTAAGTAAAAGTTATATATGAACCATTAATAAAAATTACATGATAAATTTGAAATTATTTTTAACTTGTTAACAATAATTAGTATATATATAAAATACCAACATACTATATCAATTATATTGATAACCATTATCGTAAATCTAATATTTTAATAATAATTTATTTATAATTATCGTTATATATTACATAAAACAACAATTAGAAGAATTCTTATTGTATGTGATATATAATGATGGTCATTGACAAAATTATCGTTGTATATCTTATTAAAATTTTCAACTTCGCTCATTCTGTTCATTTCCTTTTTTGTCTCCACTTCTCGTTTCTTCTTTACTTCTTCTCCACCACAACTCTTCTTTTCTTCATTTATTCATTGTGATTCAACTATTTTTTTTCTTCTTCCTCTTCTTCTCTCTCTTTCTTTCTTTCTCAAAGTGTTTCTCTTTATCGTAAATGTTTTCACTGCATATGTCTCCAACACTCTTTGTCACAAGAGAAAACAACAATGAAAGATAACATTTTGTTGAGACAAAGGTGGAGGTAGTCAAGGGAATAATTGAAGGGAGGAAGGCATAATGGTAGGAAAAGAGCGAGGAATCAAAGATTCAAGGGAAGATTGTCAACAAAAGGGAGTTACAAAAAATCAAGAAAAAATACAAAACGATTATAACTTCATGACGTGATAGGAGCGGTTACAAATGTTATGTGTGATACTTGGAACTACTTGGAAAGGGAGGGGGATGGTTTATAAAGAAACAAACCATTTTTATTTTATTTTAGTTTTAGCAGTTATAAGGAATAATAAATACAAATAGGATCATAAGTGGGAATAGGGGTGATGACAAATTATATTATGATACTTACATTTTGAAAAACGTTGAACATGAAAAAAAACTATTTCAATGGAGTTCTTTCTAGTTTAGATTACCATTTTCATTGATTTTTTTACCAGTTTCTATTTTATCCTTGGTAATTTATATTTCCTACAATTTATATTTCTCCCCATTTACATTTTTTGTTTTATAGTTCCAACAATTTACCTTTCCCATGTAATTTACTTATTTGCACTTCAAAGTTTTTCAATCTTTGTGATTTATGCTTCTTTTAATGAATTCTCATTAAGTAATTAAGTAATATATGAGATAATATTAAAAAATCAAGTTTACAATCAAGAGAATCTCATAAATATCTTCATCAAATTAATATGTGAGAGATCAATGATAAAGGTTGACTTCATATTAATTGTTGAGTAACAACATATTTATTTTTTTCAAGTTTAATTGGAACACTTTTTAAATTGTAAAGTTGTTACTTGCTAGTCTAAACAAAAAGAGTGCAGAAGTGACAAGTGGTTTTGTCGCCGCCGTCCGTTCCGACGTCCGGGGACATCTCGAACGTTTATGCGAGCGGTCGCGAAAAAATGGTTTAGACTCGCGTTTTATGTTAAAATATGATCATTGCTTCCGAGGTGCTCAACAACTGAACTATCCTTTAATAAAAGCAAGGTTTTCGAAAAGGGGTTCTTTTGGAGTCGCCACCAATGTTTTGACCTTAAACATTAGAAAAGGATAAAAAGGCGTTGATTTTAATAAAAACCAAACTTGGTCATTATAACCAGAGTTAGGTAAGAGAGTTAGTTACATGTGGGGAAGGTGGTAGCACCCCACAACGCCCCTTTCGGGTTCCCTATGACGGACTAATTCATTTAAGTGAAGATTACAAGAAATTACACAATTACCCTATTTTATTGCATAATATTAAAAATGGCTATCTACATGATTTTAGTTTACATTGCATACAGAAAGCAATAAATAAAGCAGTAAAAGAGAAGAGAATTGAAAAGAACCTCCGTAGCAAGCTTTGTATTGTGAATCTTTTAACTATGAGGATGCGTTTTGGCAATCCCCCGCTCTACAAAGACTCTCCTCTCCGAATACAAGATCGACTCGACTAAATTTTAAAGAAGAATCGAATGCTGGAATATGATTCCTTAACTGATTGTTACCTTATTAAGGCAATCAGAGAGTTCATTCGAAGTAGGGAGAGAAGACAAGTACTGGGAGTTGTCTGGTGTGTGAAACAGTGGCAAATGGACCTCCTATTTATAGTTTTTCGCAGCCTGACACTTTGGGACGCCCCTCTGGGTTGGGACGATCGTCTGGGTTGGGACGGCCGTCCCAATTGAATTTTTTACACTTGTTGGGACCTCCTGAAGAGTGGGACGGGCAGTCTCACTTGGGACGGGCAGTCTCACTTGGGACGGTCGTCCCACTTGGCCAGGGTAGCTTGGGACGGCCTTCTCGACTTTGGGACGGTCGTCTCAACCTGTTTTGGCCAGCCTTTGTGTTCTGGGACCCCTGGGAAGCTTTCCTTTCTTTATTCGGACGTCGGTTGATGCCGATAGACGCCCGTTGAAGCTTAATCTTCATATAGGAAGTCTTCTTGGCCTTTATTGAGATGTCAGGCGAGCTTTATCTTGTTGTAGGAAGTCTCCTTTAGCCTTTATTGAGAGGCCGGGCAAAATTAGGGGTCTACAGGTTTGTATTGGAAACCTTAATTAGGAATAAATTTGATAAATATGTTGAATGTGTCAAACCATTTTTACTAAAAACAAATTGGCATGTCCAATGGAACAAATCAATATTGACTAGTTTTAGAGAGTTCATGTAGACAATGTATGAGATTAAGAAGTGGTAGGATTATCATGTCAAGTTAAAACACATAAACTTCTACACTTAATTGTGCATTGGAGTCTAATATAATACATATTAATACGAATCAAATTAGTAGAGGACAAAATGTTAGTACTAGAAATATGGTCAATCTGATGAGTGAGAATAATCATGGAAACATAATTGAAAAAAATATCTCAAATATTCATGGTAGCCATTTGATGTTTGCAATGCAAACAATAAGTATTCCAGTAACTACTTACACTAGGCCCCATATAAATACGATAATGAAAAATAGACCTTTTACAAATTTGGGGGAAATAATATGAACATGGCTAATTCATTTATACAACAAAATAATTAGGGTTTGCTAGTAGCTGAGAGATATCTTTGGGGTATGCCTCCTTGGTAACCAACTCCTAACTCCATTAGAATGAATAATCATAATCAAAGTCAAATTCGATTCGGGGTTGATAGGGAATTTGGGAGAAATAATCTTCATTTTAAAAACATAAGCATTGAAATATTGAATAGTTCTTTAGAAGTGATAAGACAATAGATAGATGACAATAATCATGAGATAATGAATATGTTGTCACAACAAATGACCACAATCTTGAACCTTATAGTCCAAACTACAATTGGTAGCTTTCAAAAGGCTAGCAGAACAAATGGCTAGAATTGGAGATGCATTGACCATTCCTAGAAGAGAAAACATAGAGAACAATGACAAAATAGGGAATAATCGAAATGAAAATCAAGGTCACAATAAGTTTTAGGAAAGTCAAATAAGAAATATTCAGAAGACTAGGAGAGGTCAAATGTTCATCAAGTATTACAAATGTGGAATAATGTGAGGAGAGACAATGGTTTCGAAGGTAATATGATGAATAACATGTATAACCAGAATAATGCATACAATCACATTATGGGACAATGGAACAATCAAGAAGATTTGGGAATCGGGTTATAAATCAACCTTATTTTATTTCACCTTTCCTTGACTTCTTACTTAATGTTGAACTCTCTCGAGGACTTAAAATACCAAAATTTAAAAAGTTTTCTGGTGATATTGGAGAATCCACTGTAAAAATAGTGTTAGGTATCAAATTGAATGCATAAATATCTTACCAAATCAAAATTTGATAATGAAATATTTTCTCAGTTCTTTGAAAAAAAAAAGATGCCTTTACATGGTTTACAACATTTTCTCCAAATTCAATTTATAATTAGGCTTAACTAGATAGAATTTTTCATAAGTAATTTTTTAAACGAGAAACACAAGTTAGTTTGATTGATTTAATGAATGTAAAAATATATTATAATTTAAATACCGATGATTATTTAAATAGATTTTGACAGTTGAAATCTACATGTTATACTCAAATACTTGAGTGTGAATTGGTAAGGATGACTGCGACAAGGTTAAAATTTTCAATAAGGAAAAACTTGGTTAACATACTGATGTATATCATTCTACTTTTTATTTCTTGATCTAAGAGCAATTTCTAAGCAAATTCTTCTCTTTGTAAACCATGCATTTAACATGTTTTTATAAAAAACATAGCATAATTCAATCTTACTAAATTTGTTGCATTTTGCATATCAAAGCATACATTCATACATTCACAGTACATGTATTTATCTTTTTTGGTTTATAGGAGAAAGCTAATTTGGTATTATTTAAATTAAGACAAGTTGATAAAAATAAAGACCCAAATTCATAGCAAGCATAATGTGCATAGCAATTTCTTGCAGGCTCCTAGCATTGACAGCTAGAATGCCATCATTCGTATCATAAGGTATCTAAAAAAGATTCCTGTACAAGGTTTGTTATATAAAGATAAAGATAATACTCAAATATTTAGGTATTGTGATGTTAATTGGGTTAGATCCCCTTTTGGCAGACACTCTACAACTGAATATTGTGTTTTTCTTAGAGGAAATATTATTTCTTAGAAAAGCAAGAAACAAAATGTAGTGGTCTTATCAACTGTCAAAGTTGAATATAGGGCAACGAAATCTCTCACGTACGATTTGGTGTGGATGAGACAATTCCTTCAAGAGCTCAAATGTTGTGAGATTCAAATCATGAAACTGTATTGTGGTAATCAAGTTGCACTTCACATTGCCTCTAATTCAATATTTCATGAGAAAATGAAACACATTGAGATTGACTATCATTTCATTCGAGAAAATTTGTATGGAGTTTATTAGATATAATGATCAACTTGCATATGTGTTAACAAAATCATTAAGAGGTCCTCAGATTGTGTTCATTTGTTCCAAACTTTTTACATAGAATTTGCATGCTCCAACTTAAGGGAGAGAGTGTTGAAATTATTAACCTATGAGTTATATCTATCTCTGCACCTAGATTTCTATATCAGCTTTAGTCCCTTGATTTTCCATCTACTCATTATATTGGTATGTTATCACTATAAATAAATGGATCATTGTATCAATTTTACATATTTAAATAAAGCAACACCAAAAGATGAATATCTTATGCTTGTTGCAGAAATGTTAATTGATGTTATGGCAGGGAATGAAATGGTAAGTCTTTTAGATGGGTATTCTGAATATAATCAAATTTTTATTGCTGAAAATGACATGTCGAACACTACCCTTCGATGCCCTAGAGTATTATGTACTTATGAATGGTTTGTTATGTCATTTGGTTTAAAAAATGTTGGGGCATTGTATCAAAGATAAATAAATGTAATCTTTCATTATTTATTAGGAAACTAGTGGTCTAAGAAATATAAAGGAAATACAATCTTTATTAGGAAAAATCAATTATTTGAGAAGGTTTATTTAAAATTTGGCAAGACTTATGTGTTCTCTTTGTTGTTGAGATCATATATGATAATGAGTTTAGACGGGATCATGAGCATCAAAAGTCATTCAAGAAGATAAAGCAAGTATTGATTAGTCCTCTTGTACTAATTCCAATGATTTGAGGAAATCCATTAAAATTATACATTTCAGCATCAAAGAATATTATAGCAAGCATGTTAGCTCAGGAAGACTCAAAGGAGTAAAATGTGTTATTTATTATTTGATTCGATTTCTAATAGATGTTGAAATTTAATACACTGCATTTGAACAATTGGTGTTATGTCTTTATTATTCTTGTTTTAAGCTTAAACAGTATCTTAAGTCTTGTGATGTAATTGTTTTTTTGAAGAACAACATATTAAAGTTGGTAAATGGGTATTAGCATTGCCTAAATTTTCATTACAATTCAGTACTTTGAAATCATTTAAAGGGAAAGTTGTAGTCGATTTTTTTCTGATCACACACATGTTGAGATTGAGGAGATATACACTTCTGAAACAAATAGGTGGATACTTATATTTTGATGATTCTAGTACAATGGATGGAACATGACTAGGAATTGTTATTATTTCACCTGCAAATATTCCTACTAAGTTATTATTTGAAATAAAGGCAGGGTATTCAAATAATGAAGCTGAATATGAAACATTAATTCTAGGTTTAGAAACATTAATTGAAAGTAGTATTGGTTCATGGAGACTCATAATTAGTCATTAGACAAATGAATCGATAATACAAATGCTAAAATTAAAATTTACTTAAGTATTTGGAAAGAGTTTTTATGTTAATATCCAAGTTCGATGACATTATTTTTGAACACATATCTTGATAATATAATCATGAAGCTAACGAGTTAACACAAATTGTCTCGAGATGTCAAATTTTAAATCAAACTTTTAACAAGTTGATGCAAATTAAGGAAAAAAAACCCAAAGAAATTGAAGTACTTCAAGTAAATAAACTAAGTAACGATGATTGGAAATTTATAATACTTGAATATTTAAATGATCTCAAAAAGCCTGTTGATAAGAAAATAATGTATCGATCTAAAAGTTATGTTGTATTGAATAAAGAATCATATAAAAGAGTTGTATATCAAATATTATTTTGATGTTTACGAAAAGACGAAGCATATATAACTATTGCAAAAGTTCATAATGGGATATGTGGAATCCATATGATTGGAAATAAAATGAAGTGGATAATGTATTGACGAGGGTCTTATTGGCCTTCAATTTTAAAGGATTGCATTGAATTTGCCAAATCTTTGAAGATTGCCAAAAATTTGGACCAATTCAAAATTTACCAACAAGTGAATTACATTTGATAATTAAACATTAGCCTTTAGAGGTTGGGCGATAGACTTAATTGACAAATTTATCCACACTCATCTAAATGGCATAAGTTTATTATTGTAGCCTTCGATTATTTTACTAAATGGGTCGAGGCAATACCATTAAAAGATGTTGATAAAAAAGATGTGATTGATTTCATCAAGGAACATATTATATATCGATTTGGAATTCTTGAGTCAGTATCAACAGATCAATGATTAGTGTTTACTAGAAAGAAGATTATGAATTATGCTGAATCAAGGAATATCAAGTTGTTAGCATCAACCACCTATTATGCATAAGTGAATGGACAAGTGAAAGTGATTAATAAAGTGTTGTGATCATAGATGGGGCACAAAAAGAAGAAAATAGAAGGGTAACATGAAGCATGAACAAGACTATCTCCTTGCTTCTTTACTCCTTCTCCTAAAAAGAGTAGTATAAGAATTTGGGCTTGTATTCTCGGCCCATTTACATGTTCTAACTTATTTTAGTTCACCTTAGATTATTTTTTGTTGTTTTAGTGTTTTTTGGGCTTGTAAACACTTAAGAGAACAAGTAGTGGGGAGATGTGGGACTTCTCCCTTGGTTGCTCCAAAGTCCCACATTTCCTAGTTCATGCCACTACTTGTGCTCCCAAGCCTATAAATAAAGTCCCTACTCCTCTTGTATGCACACACTTGAAATTGAATAAAAGTTAGTTTTTGCATTTTGCAAACTCTTCAGATAGAGATTATCTCTTAGTTGAAATTTTGTGATCTTATCTTGTCATGAAGCAAGTGGCGATCACCATCCTTCACTTATCTGGGAGCTTCTTCCAAGTGGCGTGAATAACTTTTATAAGTTTCTTTTTTCTCTCTCTTCCATTTTATCAATTCCTTCCTTTAATTGCATAGCTTCCCCTTTATGTTTCCACTTCTCTCTTTTTAATTTCTCTACTTAAATTGCATGTTTCCATATCATAAAGTCTTAATAATTAAAAAGCATATTGGGGATAAACATAAAAATTAGCATGAGACACTGGCTCAAGTTTTATGAGCTTATAAAAATTCTCTAAAGGATTAAAAATAATCCAATATAAGTTAGTTTATGGTCATGACGTGGTGTTACCCATCGAAATTAACATACAGTCAATTTGAATTCAAAGACAGAATGATTTGCCTAGATCACATTATTAGGATAAAACCTTTGACAAATTGAATGAATTATATGAAGTTAAAATTAATGCTTTAGAGCAAATATTGCATTTGAAGAATCAAGTTGCAAAACCTTACAATAAAATAAGTGGTTTAAAGAAGGAGATATTGTATAGAAAGTTATTTTGTCTGTGGATAAAAAATTGAAGTGTTTTGGAATTGGTTTCTGAATTTGGAAGACCCCTTCGAGATTATTAAAGCATTATCGAATAATGTTTATGTTATTGTTAATTATTACGATGGGAAATCACGTTTGTCGATTAATGACTAATATTTAAAAACATTTAGATCTTACCACATATAATTATAAGTAGATGAAAAGTTGTTGAATTAAAGTAAAACAAAATAATATTTATGAAAATAGAAAAGGGTTTATACATTGTGCTCCGATTGAACTCGATTAAATTTTACAATTATAGCATCCCATGCATTTGATACAGAAGTTTGTTGTTGTTTATTATTAGCAAGACTAAGTAATCTTTTAAGGATAGAGAATACTCTTGGATAGGGAGATTAAACTTGATGATTCCTAAGAGTATTGTCAGACTTCCTCAAATTTAACTTTAGAGACTTGAAGTTGTTGTTAGAGATTAAAAACTTGTTGTTCGAGGCTTGCACATTTGTCCTTTTCTTTCGCCAAGGATATAACAGTTGCAAATTTTTCTAGCTTGATAGCCTCAAATCTTGATTTGTTATGGTTTAAAGCTTCGACTTTGTTGGCTCGTGCAATTTCAATCTCAAACTTTTGCATGTTCAATGTTAGCTTTTTCTTCCGTAAAGTCTAGATCCCATTGAACATATTAGTCACCACCATAAATTCTTCTTCAAAACCTAGTGGGAGGTGCTCAGATGAGATAGCTTGAAGCTTATCCAAGATCTCTTGGAGTTCTCTCCCTTTTTTAGGAGTATCGATGGTAACCTCCAAAGGAGCAGAGTAAATGAATTGTCGAAATTCGTTTACCAATTTCAACGCATCGAGATTTGGTGGAGTTGTGGAGGAAGAACTTCTCACTGCTTTAAAAGGCTTCACGTGAGTTGTCATCAAGTCTAGAATGTTAAATGGATCCTTTTCGGTCTCCTCTAAAAGTACAGTTTTGTTGCTAGTCAATGCTTTGCCAAGGGAGTAGATAGGTGTCAGGACAACCTCACATGGAGCAAATTCTGGTAAATTAGTAGTGACTTGTTGGCTAGTAGATTTTGTAGAAAATGAATATAATTCAGATACATATGATAAGTACAAGCACTTACAATGGTATATAAAGAATAAATTAAAGAGTATAAGGATTCAAATCAAAGATTAGAAAATACCTTGGATAGTAGTTTCAATGTTCGAATCAATCGGAACATGTGTTATAACTTATATGTACAATGGAGGTTCTTGTGTAAGGAAATAAAGGGCAAAGAACAGGGAAAATAATGATAACATAATCAAAGCTTGAAAAAAAAATATGAGCAAGAGAGTAAATACCTCAATAGGAGATGAGGAAGGAGGAGCAAACACAAATGACACTTGAGCAAGGAATCTAGATTACATGAAATATTTGTCGAAGTGACCATTTATGTAGTCTCAGTCTCTGTTGTTTTGGCCTCGGATCGAGGATCCTTATTGATGTAGAGACTGAAAATAAGAAAAATTCAAGACATTAGTAACCTCAGAAATAAACAGATAACACAAAATGCACAAATGAAAACAAATCTCACCAAAAGGTGTATTAGTCAAGATAGACACATGGTGGATGTGTTACCCATGGTGGCAAGTTTAGATAGGTGAAGGAATGGGTAATAAAATAATTTTGAAATAGTGATAGACTTGTTATAGGTTTAGGATACAATGTTTAGTTTGATCTTAAGTCTCAAACTCATTTTGGGTGTATTAAAGGTTTAGAGATGCCAAAAGGGGCATAAGGGAAAGTAGAGAGGTTCTTTGGACAATATTTTTTGAAGATGTTTTTTCCTGAAGGGTTTGGATATGTATTAAGTCTCGATTTTGATAAATTTTGGATCAAAGAGAGAAAGCTACATTTTTAAAGGTTGGTTCTAATCTAAAAGGATCATAACATCCTTGATAAAATTGCTTGAACTTTATAATTTGAAAATAATACTCATATATACCTTTCTTAGCCCTCAATCTATCCTACACCACAAAAATTTAAAGACTGGTCAACCTTGACTTAATTTCTTCAAAAAATTAGTGGACCGAGTTGTACCCACTATGAGAAGAATTTGAAAGTGTATAAAAAGTTTACTTCAAAATAGGTCGGATTTTTTTTAGATAATCTTATAAATATCTTCATCATGTGAGAGATCTATATAAAGGTAGACTTTATATTAATTATTGAATAACTTGTTTATTTTTCCAAGTTTAATTGAAAAAGTTTTACTTGCTAGTTTAATTAAAAAGAATCCACAATTAAGAAGTGGTTTGGATAGAAAATCTTAATTAGGAATAAATTTAATTTCTTTGGAATGTATGAAACCATTTTTTCACCACAAGCACTAAAAAATTGTCAAGAAGTCTCTCTCATATGCACCGTTTGATATGTTTGTTAGTATGAAGTTAGCTGGATCTGAGAGTAAATTTGAGAAAAAGAAAGAAAAAAAATTAGAGTGATTTTTGGATTAAGAGAAAAAATTAAAATAAATATATATATATATATATATATATATATATTTTTTTTAATAATTTTATTTATTATTTTTAATGATTTATTATTATTACTATAATTCTTTTTTTCTGAAAAAATAATTTTTTTTAAACAATTTATCATAACTCATTATCAAATATGTTTTACATATTATATACACAAGTTAGATTTCCATATCTTTTCTTCACATGAAGATGAAAAGACGAATATTTTTTTTCAGAAAAATAAAATCCTACACTTTCATTAGACTTCGCTGATTTTCCGTATACATATCCCAAATATACGCTTTATGATATCTGAAGCACTTGGTGGATTTGATGAAGACATAATATTTTGTAGATATAGTTTAGTTTGTGGGTGTGTAGATGAATAGGCTAAGTATAGAACTTAATCTCTTGATAGGCCAATATATTTTGTGATAAGCGCCTTAATATGATGCATCTCAGTGAAATCATTTTTCTGCATGAAAAACTAACATTTAAGCATTAAAAGAACAAACTAAGTTTTTCAATCTGTTGAAAATGATTTTCAATCTGTTAAAATCACTTAACATAATAAGTGGTCATACATAGTCGAAAATTCAATTGGTTGAATCGCAGAATCAACAGGTTAAAATGACTTAATGAATTTTTCAATATCAAGGTTTCGTATTTTCAATCTGTTGAAATGTTTTTTAATCTGTTGAAACAGAAAGACTATTTTTTCTATCCAAGAGTCTGCAGGATTTCAATATGTTGAAATGATTTTCAATCTGTTGAAATGATTTTCAATCTATTGAAACAGAGAGCTATCATTTTTCATAAAGTTGTTTTAATCCATTAAAAACTCGAATCAATCGATTGAATGAAGTTTTAAATGAAATCAATCGATTGAATCGTCGTTTTAATCGATTGAAATGTATTCTGATCGATCATAATTTCATTCTGATCGATCATAACTTATTCTAATCGATCATAATACTTTTCTAATCAATCATAATCGATTCTAACCTGTTATATTTTCATTCTGATCGATCAGTTGCATCTCTGATTCTGTTTTTAATTAATGAAACGTTCTGGTTCTCTGTTTTACTTTATAAATACAGATTTGATCTATCTTTTGAATACACAACTTGAGAAAACATTTGAAATCAATCTGTGAAGCTATCATATCCGTTACTTTCTCTCGCATTCAAGAACTTTGTTATATCATAAGGTGCTTTGATCAAAATTGTGGTCAATCAAAGAGAGAAAGTGTCTGTGTTAGAATCGTTTCGGACAATTGTACCGATAAAGCTTCAGTCCAGGTTTTTTCTTTTCATACTCTTTTGTAAAGTGTGTTTGTGCAGGTTGGAATTTGGATCTGCACTTGTTACGATGAATCGGATTTGGTTACTCGGGAGGTTTTCAAGAGGCTATCTTGTGGGTTTGCAAGATAGTTCTTGGGGTAGATTGGTGAGTATCTACCTGGTTGTAATTTTCACTTGGTATTAGTGGAACTTGGCAGATTTGTCAAGAACTCGGATGTAGCTCGGTATAGAGTGAACCAAGTATAAATTGTTGTGTTGAATTTCTTCTTTCATCTCCTTTATTTCTTGTCTATATACTTGCTGTAATTAAAATCAACCTATCTACACAAGAATTAAATAAAGATAATTCATTCTTCCAAGAGAAAGTAAGTTTTGCGAAAAAGTTTTCAAAAGTTCAATTCACCCCCCTCTTGAACTCAACCATTAATTCTTTCAATTGGTACCAGAGCTGGTTCTTGTAAGTTACTCAAGAAATCGGTCCAAGAATGGCCGAGGGAAAGATGAATTTTTCGAAGGAGCCTCCATAAACAGGCCTCCTCTTTTTCTCGGTGTGAATTATTCTTTCCGGAAGGTTAGAATGAAAATCTTTATTGAATCTCTTGATAGAGGTATTTGGGAAACAATTGTCAATGGTCCTTACAAACCAACTCATACAGTGGATGGTAAAGTAGTTGAGAAAAATTGGGCTGAATTAACCGATGCGGAAAATAGGAGAGTCCAATATGATTATACCGCTAAAAATATTATTACCTCTGCTTTAAATCTTGATGAGTTTTTCAGTGGTGTCTCAATGTGCCTCTCGCCAAAGAAATGTGGGAAATTCTAGAGGTCACACATGAAGGTACATCTGATGTGAAAAGAGCGAGAAAGCATGAGTTAATTAGGGACTATGAATTGTTTAAAATGCAGCAAGGAGAAACAATTGCAGATGTACGTAAAAGGTTCACGCATATAGTCAATCATCTAATTGGGCTAGGAAAGATTTTTGACAAGGAAGAGTTGAACATCAAAATCTTGAAGTGTTTGGACAGAACTTGGCAACCAAAGGTGACAACTATATCGGAATCAAGAGACTTGACTCGAAATGACTACTCGCTTCACTATTTGGTAAGTTAAGGGAACATGAGTTGGAAATCAATCGGTTCAAAGAACAAGAGAATGCAGAAAAGAAAAGTAGAAACATTGTTCTCAAGACGATTGAAGAAAACAAGTGAGTCCGAAGAAGATGAATCCGAAAATCTGACTTTGTTGGTTAAGAAATTTGGGAAATTTCTTAGAAGGAAGAACAGAACCGGCCAAGTAAAAAGGTACACCGATAAAAAGACCGAATCTATTCAAAATGCTATTACTTGTTATTCTTGTGGTAAGCAGGGACACATAAGGAGTGACTGTCCGAAAAGACCAAGAATCGAACAAGAAAGATTCAAAATACAAAGGGAAAAAGGCCTACATAGCTTGGCAAGACAATGATTCATCCTCCAGCTTCTGGATCCGAAGGTGAAGAGGTGAACCTATGTTTGATGGCTGGTTGTGAATCTTCTTCATCACATGTAAGTTCAACTCCTACAGAAAATGAAATGAATTACAACACATTACTGAATGCTTTCAATGAAATGCATAGTGAAGCCAAAAATTTATCTCATACAAATAATCGGTTAAAAGGATTAAATAACTGGTTAGAAAATAGAGTTAAAGTTCTGGAAAAAGAACTGTTAGAAAGCAAAACAGATTTAGAACATCTAGATATAATCTATGCATCTGCGTGATAATGTTGCTGCTAATAAGAAGTGTGAAAAGTGTATTCTTCTGCAAGATAAGGTTGATTACTTGATTAAAACTTTGTCTAAGTTTACTCAAGGTAAAGAGAATTTAGATGCACTCCTTGGGTCTCAAAACTGTGTATTTGAACATACTGGAATCGGGTACAAACCTAAGATTGGGGTAAAAACTAAAAAATATTTGAACTTCTTTTCATTTAGAAAAGCTACAACATCCCCTTTCTCATCTTGTCATTACTGCATGAAGAAAGGACATACTATAAAATTTTGTCATGCTAGGAAATATTTTGTGCCGCAAGGTAGGAAGAGATGGGTTCCAAAACATGTTAAACGTAAAATTTGACTCCTAAGGACCCAAAACACTTAAGGGTACCAAATACTTGATGTTTGATCTTTCAGGAACAGCAACAAGAGTCCCTTTGGTACCTGGATAGCGGATGCTCAAGGCACATGACAGGTGACATTTCAAAATTTCGAAACCGAGATTAAAGAATGGAGGTCATGTGACTTATGGAGACAACAACAAGGGAAGAATTCTAGGTTCTGGAGATATTGGAGATGGTGAATCAGTAACCATTCACAATGTTCTTCTTGTTGAAGGTCTCAAGCACAATCTAATCAAGTATAAGTCAGCTTATGTGATCTTGGTCACAAAGTAATCTTCAAACCGAAAAGTGCCTAATCTGTGAACCAGAATCCGACACTGTAATGTTGGTAGGTAAGAGGTTAAACAACATATACATGTTAGATATCAAGCATTCTATATCATCTCAAAGTTGTCTCCTTACTAAAGAAGAAGAATCTTGGTTGTGGCATAGAAGGCTTGCTCATATACATCTTAACCATCTTGACAAACTGATTTCTAAAGAGTTAGTTTCTGGGCTACCTAAGCTTCGAATCTTGAAAGACAAAATCTGTGAAGCTTGTTTGAAAGGCAAACAAACTAGAAAATCCTTTTCAAACAAAAACATTGTTTCGACTTCTAGACCTTTGGAACTGCTTCACATGGATTTGGTTGGTCCTTCAAGGAATAAAAGCCTAGGTGGTAATCTTTATATCATGGTAATTGTTGATGACTTTTCCAGATTTACCTGGACTGTTTTTCTTAAAGCCAAATCTGATTCTTACAAATCTTTCAAAAAGCTTGCCAAGGTTTTACATAATGAAAAAGGGTATTTCATTACATCTATTCAAAGTGACAATGGTGGAGAATTTGTAAATGAAAAGTTTGAATCATTTTGTGAAAAGTTTGGCATAAAACACAATTTTTCTGCTCCAAGAACTCCTCAACAGAACGGTGTTGTGGAAAGAAAGAACAGATCCATTGTGGAACTTGCTAGAACAATGTTGTGTGAAAATTCTTTACCTAAATACTTTTGGGCAGATGCAGTAAACACTGCTTGTCATGTTTTGAATAGAGTCTTGATTAGACCCATGCTTAAGAAAACCCCATATGAACTGTACAAAGGAAGAAAACCCAACATAAACTATTTCAGGGTTTTTGGATGTACGTGTTTTGTTTTAAACAATGGGAAAGAAAATATTGGCAAGTTTGATGAGAAATCTGACAAAGGAATCTTTCTTGGTTATTCAACTAACGACCATGCATATAGAGTCTACAATTTAAGACTGAAATCTGTTGAAGAATCAAGTACATGTTGTTTTTAATGAGTCTCCTCGAGTGTTGCGTAATAGAACAACAGGTACTGCAGATGAAGAAGATTTAACTGATAATTCTTATCGATTGAAACTTCCCAGTAGCTCAGATCAAGCATACTCGTCGAAGAAGGTGATCAATCAGCTTGATCCTACAAAAGCTGATCCACCAAGAATTACTCAAGAACAGGAAGAAGATGTCCTGGAAGAGCTTCCCAAAGAGTGGATTGTCCCAAGAGATCTCTCTCTAGACAATGTCATCGGGCAAATCAATAAGGGAGTATCTACTAGACATTCTCTTAATCAATTCTACAATCATATGGCATTCATTTCACAAATAGAACCTAAAACTGTTAAAGAAGCATTAAATGATGAATACTTGGTTAGTGCCATGCATGATGAGCTTAATCAATTTGAAAGGAATAATGTGTGGGAATTAGTTCCTAAAATCAAAGATATCAATATAATTGGTACTAAGTGGGTATTCAAAAACAAACTAGATGAACACGGCATTATCACTAGAAATAAAGCTAGATTGGTAGCCAAAGGGTATAACCAACATGAGGGTATTGATTTTGATGAAACCTTTGCACCTGTAGCTAGACTTGAAGTCGTCAGATTATTATTAGCTTATGCTTGTATAAGTGGTTTCAGATTACTACAGATGGATGTCAAGAGTGCCTTTCTTAATGGACTCATCAATGAAGAAGTGTATGTTTCTCAACCTCCTGGGTTTGAAAATCACAAGCATCCTGATCATGTCTACAAATTGAAAAAGGCTCTTTATGGTTTAAAGCAAGCACCTAGACAATGGTATGAGAGGTTAAGTAACTTCTTAATTGATCAAGGGTACAAACGAGGTGAAGTTGATAAAACCCTATTCATTAAGAAATCTGAACCGACATTATTCTCGTGCGAGTGTATGTGGATGATATCATTTTCGGTTCTACAAATAATGCCTTGTGTAATAAGTTTGTTAAGGAAATGCAAAGTGAATTTGAAATGTCTATGATGGGAGAATTGAATTTTTTCCTTGGTCTCCAAGTTAAACAATTAAGAAATGGCATTTTTCTAAGTCAATCTAAATACTGCAATGAGTTGTTAAAGAAGTTTGATATGCACAATTGCAAGGAATCCTCTACACCCATGTCTACTAACTGCTGTCTAGATTTAGATGAAAAAGGGAAATCTGTTGATCAAACTAAATATAGAGGTTTGATTGGTTCTCTCGCTATATCCGATCGCTAGTAGGCCCGACATTATGTTTAGTGTGTGCCTTTGTGCTAGATTTCAGTGCAAACCCAAAAGAATCACATCTTACAACTGCTAAAAGGATTCTCAAGTACCTTAAAGGAACAATTAATGTCTGACTATGGTATCCCGAAGGTGCATCCCTTAAACTTGTTGGATTTTCTGATTCTGACTTTGCAGGATGCAGATTGGATAGAAAAAGTACCTCCGGTACATGTCATTTACTGGGAAGCAGCCTCATATCTTGGCACAGCAAAAAGCAAGCATGTGTTGCTCTTTCAACCGCAGTAAGCTGAATACATTGTAGCTGGAGCCGTTGTGCTCAAAGTATCTACCTTAAGCAACAACCGACGTACTATGGAGTGACTCTAAATACGGTACCTCCGGTTTGTGATAATACTAGTGCAATAAATTTAACTAAGAATCCTATTCAACACTCTAGAACTAAGCATATTGAAATTAGACATCACTTTATTAGAGAACATGTATCTAGGGGTGACTGTGAAATTTTATTCATTGAATCTAAAAACAGCTTAGCTGATTTATTCACTAAACCACTTCCTAGAGACATACTTAATATGCTTAGGACTCGAATTAGGAATTCTAGATATATCTAGTATTGAATAACTGATTCTTTATGGTGATTATTTTTTTAACAAGTTAATAACAAGTTCAATCGATTAAATTTGTCTAAAAATCTTGAAATTATTTGTATTAATCGATTGAAATTGCGAAATAATCTATTGATTTCCCGATTCTTACTCGTTATTGATATGTTATCAGCTCAATCGATTAAATAAGCCTTTAATCGATTTATTTCATTAACCTTGTAGCTCTGCATATTTTCTTCTATAAATCAATCGATTCAATCTTCGATTCAATCGATTGAATTCACTTTTGATACTCGCATGATTTTCTTTCACAAAAACAATCGATTTGATCTTCTGCTCAATCGATTTATTTTACTTCGAGTATCTCGCAATTGCAAAATCAATTGGTTTCACGAAAAATCAATTGATTAATTTTTTCTAGGGCTAGTTGTGTATACTCGTCACTAAACAATTATCGCAGAGTGGGTTGAATGCATTTACAACGAGATAGACTTCAACTACTTTCTTAAATATCAAAGATATCCAATAAAAGTTGATTGACTCGATTGGATATCGATGTGAGGATAATTAAGATGCACAAGTAACCATTCTTTCTCTCTCTCCACCTTTATCATCACCGCGCAGAAGCGTAGAAGCAGCTTATACAAGAAAGACAAAACCGTGAAGTTGAAGGGATCGTGTGCTCTAAAGAAAACTGTAGTGTTTTTCCTCCTTGAACCATTCTCTCTTCTCGGTTATTCCTCTGTTCATTCCAAAAATCAAGAATGCTCAAACGCACAAAATCTGGTAGGAAGAAGTCCAGCAGAGGAGAGTCTTCTGCCGCAAGGCAAGAACCAAATGTCGAAGGACGCATTGAAACCTGGTTCAATGGGAACCAAGAGAAAATGGATATGTTTATTCATGAAATGAGCAGGAAACAAGTCAATATACCCAAGGTTCTAAAGTTCTCCTGGTTTGACGCCGAAGGATTCAGAGGTGTTCTGAAGCTATCGCAACATCAAAAACTTCAAAAGTTTCTGGAGTTGAATGGTAGGATTTACCCCGACTTAATTAAAGTCTTTTTCACCAACTTGTCCTTTGAAGGTTCCACTTTAAAAACTCAAGTCAAAGGAGTAGACATTGAGATAAGTCCAAATGTCTGGAAAGAGGTTGCCGGAATCAAGGATGAAGGTGTAAAAGTCACCAAAGGATATACTTCGGATGTGGAAGAGTTTAATAAAGTTCAAGTACTTTCGTTCATGCATGAAGAATAATCGAGACTCTGTAAGTTCTTTCAATGCCGGAAAGATGAAGCTTGAGGAAAGGGTTCTCGCTTTCATTGTGGCCTGGCAGCTCACACCCGTGGGGAGCAATCATGCAAGATCGAATGAAGGAGATTTGGTATCGATGTACCGCATTCACCACGTAATAAGGGTGAACTGGGTTTTTGTTATCAAGGACCACATGATCAAAGCTAAGCGGCTAAGTGATTTTAGGTATCCTTATGCTATTTTGATTTCTAAGTTTTTAACACATTTTGGTGTTGATTTGGAAGGAGAACTAGTTGAATCTGTCCGTCCAACAAATGAGATCAATAATTCCGTTCTTCACAAAATGGGATTCATTAAAATTGATGGTGAATGGATCTCCAAAGAAAATGTCGGGAGAGGAGAAGACTTTGAAGAAGAAGAACAAGAGGAAAATGTCAATGCCGATGTTCCGGAACTTCGCAAAGAAGACCATCTCGACCCGATGGAAGAGGTGTCCCCATTGGAAATGATCCCATACACTCCACAGCCTCGACCGTGGCACGCCCTCGTCACGGCTCGAGAGAACCATGTTGCATCGTATGAACGAACCGCAAACCAACCAAAGAAGGCACATGGAGATGACGGTTGATCTGCGGGCTCGTCAGCATTATCTCGGATGAAAATTTCATTGCAAGATTTCAACATATTGACAACCAATTAGAAGACATCTACAACAGGATTGTTGAACTACAATTTAATCAAGGTCCCTGGGATGAATGAAGGCTTATTTTTTTATGTTTCGTTATCTTGTTTCTGTTTCTCGTTGTTATTGTTTTGTTTCATTTTGGGGTATCTACGTGGTACCATGGACTCGTAACTAAAACACTCTTATTTGATGCAATCAAATAGGGGGAGAAGTGTTTTTCTTAAAACCGTCACTACACACACACCACAAAATATATGTCTCTCGGTCTCGTTATTATTTGTGCAGGTGCAGTGGTTATTTGTCTCCATCAAATAAGGGGAGATTGAAGCACTTGGTGGATTTGATGAAGACATAATATTTTGTAGATATAGTTTAGTTTGTGGGTGTGTAGATGAATAGGCTAAGTATAGAACTTAATCTCTTGATAGGCCAATATATTTTGTGATAAGCGCCTTAATATGATGCATCTCAGTTGAAATCATTTTTCCGCATGAAAAACTAACATTTAAGCATTAAAAGAACAAACTAAGTTTTTCAATCTGTTGAAAATGATTTTCAATCTGTTAAAATCACTTAACATAATAAGTGGTCATACATAGTCGAAAATTCAATTGGTTGAATCGCAGAATCAACAGGTTAAAATGACTTAATGAATTTTTCAATATCAAGGTTTCCTATTTTCAATCTGTTGAAATGTTTTTTAATCTGTTGAAACAGAAAGACTATTTTTTCTATCCAAGAGTCTGCAGGATTTCAATCTGTTGAAATGATTTTCAATCTATTGAAACAGAGAGCTATCATTTTTCATAAAGTTGTTTCAATCCATTAAAAACTCGAATCAATTAATTGAATGAAGTTTTAAATGAAATCAATCGATTGAATCGTCGTTTTAATCGATTGAAATGTATTCTGATCGATCATAATTTCATTCTGATCGATCATAACTTGTTCTAATCGATCATAATTTCATTCTGATCGATCATAACTTGTTCTAATCGATCATAATACTTTTCTAATCGATCATAATCGATTCTAACCTCGTTATATTTTCATTCTGATCGATCAGCTTGCATCTCTGATTCTGCTTTTAATTAATGAAACGTTCGGTTCTCTGCTTTACTTTATAAATACAGATTTGATCTATCTTTTGAATACACAACTTGAGAAAACATTTGAAATCAATCTGTGAAGCTATCATATCCGTTACTTTCTCTCGCATTCAAGAACTTTGTTATATCATAAGGTGCTTTGATCAAAATTGTGGTCAATCAAAGAGAGAAAGTGTTGTGTTAGAATCGTTTCGGACAATTGTACCGATAAAGCTTCAATCCAGTGTTTTTTCTTTTCATACTCTTTTGTAAAGTGTGTTTGTGCATGTTGGAATTTGGATCTCGCACTTGTTACAAGAATCGGATTTGGTTACTCGGGAGGTTTTCAAGAGGCTATCTTGTGGGTTTGCAAGATAGTTCTTGGGGTAGATTGGTGAGTATCTACCTGGTTGTAATTTTCACTTGATATTAGTGGAACTTGGCAGATTTGTCAAGAACTGGATGTAGCTCCGGTATAGAGTGAACCAAGTATAAATTGTTGTGTTGAATTTCTTCTTTCATCTCCTTTATTTCTTGTCTATATACTTGCTGTAATTAAAATCAACCTATCTACATAAGAATTAAATAAAGATAATTCATTCTTCCAAAAGAAAGTAAGTTTTGCGAAAAAGTTTTCAAAAGTTCAATTCACCCACTCTTGAACTCAACGATTAATTCTTTCAATATCTCCAATCATGGATTGGGATGAATTTGCTTGGCACACACACTTGTTAAAGATAAGATAACAATCCTGCTTTCTTTATCAGCTTGCGCAGACAATGGATCAAGAAAAGTTGGAAGCAACCAATGACAACAATCCTTCATTAACTTAATCATTTGAATGACCAGTGCACATCAAACCACTCTTGAATTCTGTAGGTTTGTATATATATATATATATATATATATATATATATATATTAAACATGTATAAATAAATTTTCTATTACGTATTTCATGTATAGTCATAAAACACCTATCCAGGGGACTAGTAATCAAAATAATCGTGCACCAGGGGAACTAATAATTAAAATCATAATTTGACTAGACAGGAAACCCGCGAACTTCTTACATTCTGCATCTTAATTGTGTTCATCATCATTAATGATATTTTTAAACAATTTTATGATTTAAACCTAAAATAAATTATTAAAATCAAACATGCTTTTCCCCTAGTCCTGAAATTTCTTTTTCATATTAAATACCAACGACTAAGGATGCAAGAGTTGAAATCATATAACAGCAGTCGCAAACTCAGTGATGAAAAATAAATCGAAATATTAAACGGCATTCTACACAGGAAGTGATTATAAGATGAAAAATGAATTAAATGATGAAATGGATTCGAAACACGATTAGATTGGGAAAAGATAAAACATCATTGTCACCGCCAATAACTCCTACATTAGATAACAAAATTGGTTAAGCAGACCAATAAATGCTGCTACTGTTTTCTGTATAAAAAGAACATAACACCTAAAACGGGAAAAACCATTTACAAAAGTACGACCAAAATGTATTTACATCCTACCGCGCAACCTCCTCAATTAATCTTCTACATTCTGGATCTCCCCCATCATGATCCGGTTACTCACAACGTTAAATCCCAAAACTGAAGGGCTGACCTTTTTCCCCTTCTTACCTTTCTTCTTTCCACCACCTTTAGAGGATCCTTCAGTGCACTCCACATCCTGAATATCTGCATTAGCTAAACCTGTCTCAGCTGGTCCATGTCCAGTAACTTTCTTGTCATTCCTATTCTGAAAAGCAATGTCCAAAACATCTGACGGTAACAGCTCCTTGCAATTCAGGAATTTATCAATGAATTTGTGGTCGGGATCATAGGATCCAAGGTTTTCTATAAGAAGTATCTCAGCTTCCGATCTGGATTGCTTCAAGCAAAATTCAAGGAAACTTGTATCTGCAATAAACACAACGCCCGTCCCACAAAAAATAAACACTTGGCTAAAAATAAAACAATTTATCGTGTTTAAAGAATAAAATACTTTCAACCACAAACGCAAGATTCTAGCGCAGTGATTGCATAAGCTGATGTATATTTGTTCTGTCCGAATACAGGCCTATCTTACCGGTAGGATACGGGTCCGTTATTTCCACCTCGTATTATAGTGACCTTATTTATAGTAGCCTATAATCCAGGGATTTTGCATTATTCAATCCCATACCCATTAAAAATGTGATCGGGCCCAAATTAACTCAATAAAAAGAATCTTTAGAGTTTAGGTTTAGGAAGATTTTAACTCAATCAGAACCAGCTAAAGTCGCTCCAATGTTTTGCTAGAACATGTCATATATAAGCATTCCAACAATATGGTGTCATTTTAACTGTTCAATTCGAAACCGATGTCTACACTAACCCTTCAAACTAGAGAGAACTACGACCAAAGTCTTAAAGATTTACATACCTTTTGTCCCAATAAGCCTAACACACTCGTTCTCACACCAATCTCTGAAGTCCGTGGCCTCTGAAAATTAAACAAGAAATTTCAGTATTTAGAAGATTGTCAAAAGACCCAAACAGTGCATTATATTATGCAATCAGAAAGTACAATAAACAAATAATAAATTATATCCTTTTACCAGAATGCCTTGTCATGGCATCTTTTTTCAATTTCAGCATTGATTGAGAAGAGGCAGGTGATGATGCTAGAGACCGTTCAGTTGGTTTTCCTGTCACTGATTTCTGTTTTGTCAATAGTCCAGGAGAATTACCTTTCAACGGTACATTTTTCGTACCCCAGCTCCCTTGGCCCGCAAGCTGTGGGAAATCCGACCTACTCAAAAGGGAAAAACAAATAAATCAGCGACAGTCCATCAACTGGGCTAACAAAACTGGATGTTTCAAGACACCACACAGACTCAACTACTATTACTACAGAGTATACAAGTTTTAAAACGAAAACCACACTTTTAAAGGGGCAAAATGATTAAAGTAGTACAACAAGGTGAAAGGACGGAAGGAATGGGAACAGATCCACTACAATATACAAGTTAAAGATATGTAACTAACTTTTATGCATTTTATCAGCAGTAAAACAAGTTTTGTTTAGTAGCAGATTCCAAAACCAACAATTTCATAAAGAAAAATGCTACAAAACACACTTTTCAACACCATTACTAAAAGGAGGGACTCAAATAACAATGCATCCAACAATCGTATCAAATGTGGATGTTTTTCACATGCTTCCTAAAGTAATATTTAAAATGTCAATTAATTCTGAACAAATACGTGTTATCAGAACTAACTTTTTTGCTTTCAAAGAAAGCTTATAAACAAAAATCGGAACAAAAGTTTTAATTGAGAAGTTTGAGTGTGAAATTGTCAAAAAGCAGATGAGTGAAAAAAAAAAGACAATAAAGAGATAAAATCATACTGCTTGGCATCCTGCTTAGATTGCTCTATTGGACCCCAGAACAAGTCATCATCTCCCTTGTATTTTGATTGAGAAGCTTGGGTATTTATCTGAATTGGCGAAGCAGCTTTAGATGGAGAGGATGCCGAAACTGACCATGAAGATAGACTACTACGTGTAGACTGGGTAGGCTGAGATTTCTGAGGGGGAGGCATTGGGCTTACAGGAATTGCAGAAGAGGCCTTTTTCTCTTGCTCCTTAAGAATGTCCCTCAATGAAGTTGGTTTTGGAACTCTACCAGAATCAGTAGACCATGCTGGAGAAGGAGAGGTGCTTGATGGTTCTCGATCTCCTTTCCAAAGAACAAAATCACCCAGAGAGGGTCCTGCAGGGATAACAGGCAATTCTTCTTTCTCCTGCTGTACCAAACGCGAGTTTTTTCCCTTTTCATTGGGGCTTGAAGCTACAGGTACATCAGAAGATGCAATGGGCAATGAAGCTTTAGTTCCAGAACCCTTTGATTTTGCAGTCTTTTTTCGGCTTCTTTTAGTATCTTTTGCCTCAATAAAATGGCCATCATCCAGTGATTCTAATTGCACAACTATATTATGTGAGGGCAATATACTATCTGGAACCTCAACATCTAATTCATTAGATTTCTTTAGAACTTCTTCTGCTAATAGATCATGTAGAGGACTTTTCTTGCTTTTGACATGTTGAGAAATTTCAGATTTAACAAAATTTTCAGTATTGCCTCCTTCTTTGTGACTTTCACTAGATACCTTCACAGAGTCTGGATTGGACACAACTCCAGCCCAGGGACTTGCCAGGCTCATTGAATTGACAGAAACAGCAATGTCAGATACAAGCATTTCTGTATCTGCCTTCCTCTGTTCTTCCTGTTGAATTTCTAAGAAAGATTTTGGTTTAACACCAGGAGCAGGTTTCCAAGCTCGTCCAGCAGGTACTTCAGTTTTCTGTGTCAAAATAGAACTAGCTTCCTTGGCATCACCTATATCAACTGTTTCAGTTATCTTTCCAGTAACAATACCAGTCCAGCCACCAGCACGATGGTGATCACCTGCCTCTGGGACTGCACCTCCAGTCTGAGTTCCTTTAACTCTGGTTTGTTGCATATTTGTTTCATCCAATGATTTAACCCTCTTAGGTTCCCCAAAATCACTTGATTTTGGCATTTCAGCTTCTGACTGCTTTGATGGCTGCAAAGTCACATTTTTTACCACTCCCTTTGTTTGATCAAAAGACTGAGACTTGGTTGATTTTTGTTTCTTAGATTTTTTCTCACTAGCCTTTTTAGGTTCATGAACTTCAATGTTTCTTATGTCTCCCAGAGATTGCTCAGATACAGAGCCGTCCCTCCCAGCATGTTGCTCTTGATGCACAATATCCAATTTGGTCTTCACCTCCATACCAGGGTCACTCAGAAGTGGAGATTCAAACCCATTAGATCCAGCTGAAGTTAAGGCAATGTTAGGTGCAAAAGACTGCAGAAGTCCATAATTTTCACCAGGCTTAGAAATCGAGGTCACAACCACACCATCAGGCCTAAAGTTGCTGGGCGGCACCTGTTCTACTGACTTGGAAGTGAAATCTTTAAGAGAAGGAGGTTCTTGCACAATGAATGGTTCTTCTTTGGATCTGTTCTGATCAAGCAATGTAGAACTCTCAATATAAGTTGATGATATCGGCAATGATTCCTTCAGATATTTATCATTAATCTGTTCAGTAAGATTAGGGACCCAATTATCTGGACGACCAGTATCCCCATATAATTGGTGAGGCAGACGTATAGAAGCTTCACTGCTTACATTACAATTTGTATCTTGACTAGCTTTCGGTGGTAGATTCAAAGAACTGGAATTGTGCTCATTATGCACATTGGGGATTGGTGCCTGAGAGCTCATGGGAAAGATCTCTTGGGGTGATTGAAGTTGAGAAGGTTCCACACGCAAATTCCCCATGGGCAATACACCTTGCAACTGTCCATAAGATGAATTGCTGAAAAGCTGGCTAGACTGTTGGTCTTGCAACACTTGAGAAAGCAATTGCTGTTGTCGCAGTAATTGCTGCTGCTCCTCCTGCTTCTGTTGTTGCTTCAGCAACAGGAGTTTATCAATCAAGGGGATCTGCTGTGCTTGAGCAGCTGCCTGAGAATGCAGTTGCAACAAGTATTGCTGTTGCAACATATTTAATATTTGCGGATCTTGTGATAAACCAGAAGAAAGTAGCTTCTCTGCTGCCAAAGCATTAGATGGGTTATCAGCAGCTTGAGCCAGTAAATTGCTTAAAGACAGTTGGTTTTGTGCCGATGGCCTTTGCTGCTGAATTCCAAATGGCATTTGAGGATAATTTTGATCATGAAGCAAGTCAATTTTATTCTGTAGGGGATCTAATGCACCTTGTAAAGGATAATTAGGCCAGCCAGCAGGACCATTATTTAGGCCTGCAGATGTCCTATCAGATAAACCTTGGATGAGTGACATTAACTCGGAACTTTGGGACTGAGGTTGACGAGAGTTATCACTCACTGAAGACAATAGTTTAGAATGCAAGGAGGCATCTGGGACAACATCCGGTTTTGGAGCAAATGAAGCTGCATCACGTCCTGGCCAATATGGGTAGTGACTAGGTATGGACCGCTGTCGTTCAAGTGCCATCCTCTTGGCAAGCAAGTAAAGATTATTTCCATTATCAACTCCTGATGGACCCATATTACCTGGATTATTTCCAACAAACCCTTGTAGACCTAAAATGAATACATCAATAACAATGTCAAGCCTAAATATTAGTGTACATGAACGGAAAAGAAACAAAGGGAAAAATCATCAATGCAGGGAAATACATTATAACTTAATCATCCAAAAAATAATATAAATATAACTAAGTATAGCATGTAAGAACCTTCTGACAACGTCAGGCTATCAAGGGGAGGACTGTTCTTGCTACCAGACATAAGTGACTCCAGAAACCTATTTTCAGCTTCTGTATCAGGATTCTGCCTATGCATAGAATCATTTCTCAAAATGTCAACCTCATTCAAACCAGCAAGAGTATTCCCAAATGTACCGGAAATTTGCCTGACAGAAATATCTGTAAAGTCATTTGGTTTTGGTGCAGTAAACCCAGGTGGTGGTCGGGCTTTGGCCCGTAAATGGGGCATGACATCACCAAGAGACAACCATGGTGAGTCGGCCACTGCATTTTCCAGACGAACAGGTAAATCAATACCAAAATATCCAGCTTCAAACCATCCAATAATATCAATTCCTTTAAATGGGCCTTGGATTAGACCCTTAGGATCTTTATACAAAAGGGATAACTCCTCTGGAACAGTCTGTTGACCTCTTCTGGTTTCAAGTTCACTGTCCAAAATGCCAGACAACTGCCTCTTAATAACAGGATCTTCACTAGCTTGCCACTTACCTACTTCTTTGGAGGTAGATTTATAACCTAAACTCTCTGTGATGCACTCATTATGAGGATCTTTCGGCTGGTGTGAACCAATATCTGTTTTTCTCAATCTAACATCACTAGTTACATCTCTGCTATTGTGAAACTGGTTAGCATGATCACCATGCGACATTGTTCGCCATGGGGCACCAGCATGAACAGAAGTATTTCCTTCAAAAGTTGAATCTCTATTACTTGGCCCCTCTTCAGGCACTTTGTAAGAACTTCCATCTTCACCTCTATCTGTTCATAAAGTATAAAATGACATTCTAGGGGTAAGTAGAGACAGGAAATTATACTCATGAAAAGCAAGATACTATAGTGCAGTTGACATAGGCAAGGAGAATCTCATTTAAGTTAAAAGAAGAATCCATAAAATGTGATATTTAACATTTTCTACAACAGTAGAAATAAAATAAAAAAAATGGGAAAAGGAATAAGAAGTTTAGTTTGTTTGAGGCCACGTAAACACACTTACTAGATGGGAAATCTTCATAATTGTAGGTTTTAAAAAAAATGTGTTATGGAAATATGGGTCAAAACCCCACTCTAAATAAGGGTCAAAACCTCACTATAATTACCTCTACAAACGTAAAAAACAATCTAGTTCCAAAAGTTATCCTGCACCCAAACCTCTCTAGGAGTATATAAATGTATATCCAAAATTTACCTTGAAAAGGTGCACTTCCAGACTTCGTTCTTCTTGTATGAGTAAAATCTGTCGAACTCCTTCCATCTTTTGGCACCTGAGGTGCACCGCTGCTTATTATCTCCCCTTTGTCAATACCCTTTAGGACACTCTGTTCAAACAGAAAAACAAACACTAAACCACCAGAAAAGACAAAATGCATTCTGTAATTAAAAAAATTAAAAACAAAGAAACCAATTACCAGTTCCTCAGAATTTGGTGCCAGAATAGCTAGAGGCTCCAACGGTTCATCCTGAGTAAGATTAGTTACCTGCACAAAATCATCAACTAGTTTTCTATTTGTACCCATACCAGTAACTCTGTACACATCAAGCAATTTTGTCCTGTTATATCTGAAGCGGCTAGGTTCTTCATGCCCACTTTCAACTTTCTCCAATGCAGTTCCAGGGTATGTACTCAAAGTGCTACCAAGAGAACCAGCCCGGCCATGTCCAATAGTAGAGACTGGGGGTGTATTCTCCCCACGGCCACGCCCATAGGAAAATGTAGAGATTGGTTTGCTTGGGGTTGTATGGGAAGGATCTACCCTTCCTCGGCTTTGTGAATAGTTAGGTCTCCATGGCCGGTAATGATCTCCCTCCTTCTCATCCTTTCCCTGACTGGAAATGTTAGACAGACCTTTTTCCAAATGTATATCACCATCTTTCCCGGTGTCACTCCATTTTTCACGGACACCTTCCGGTTCCTTGTCATCAGGACCCCAGCGGGTGTTCCATTTACTTTCACGCCGCTGATCAAAGTTAGTTTCTCTGTTTCCTGAATCACTCCACCTATGATTATCAGATGCACCACGCCGTACTTCTGCAAAGTTCTTTGCAGATAAATTATCTGTCCATCGATCCACTCTGCGAGAATCACCTAGCTCTTTGTCCCCATCCCTCCATCTATCCTTCCTGATGGAGGACTTGGTGTCTCTCTCCTCATCACGCCAACGGTCACGACGCCCACCTTCTGTGTCAAACATGGATGGCCTAAAGACATCTTTTTTCTTATGGACATCATGCACATCCTCTCCATTTCCAGATGTCTTAACAGTCTCTGAGCGATAGCCATATGTTGGATTTGAGATCATGTGGTTCTCCTGATTAGTTAGAATATGGAAATGAAAAAAAAACATTAGCAATTGAAAATTATTTCTGGAATGTTGAGGGTGCACCTATGTCTGATTTAGAGACAAGTTCTACAAAATAATCCGCAGACATCAATATAAAAATATGCAGAACCAGTTAATAAGCACACACCACAGATCCTGATCCAAGTTTACTCTCCCCCGGCCTTGGCAGAAGCCACTGAGGTGAGAGCGGAATGGGATTGTCAGATCCTTGGACATCTGCACAAAATGGATAGAAACTTCAGTTATTGAAAAGAAAATGAAGATTTTAACCATTATAAAAAAAATGCCCAAAAGTCAATTATGCAAGTTCCAAAAATAGAAAGCATATAGTAAAAATATATATGAGAATCATGATCCAGAATGTGCCATTTATGCCGACTTCAACCAAATATGAGGTTTAAAAAAAACGCAATCAAAGTGCTAAATTGGAGCAAATATACCACATACCAAGCAACAGGAAACAGAATCATATGCAGCAGCCTAAATCAGAAAGGTTGTTTTCTTACTGATTTTTGGTATTAGAATGTGAGGGCAGAAAGTGGGATGAACTAAGGAGAAAAATAATTTTTTTCCGGTTTCAACCATATCGAAATTAATATCCCTCATGTAAACTCCGAAAAGCGAATTCCAGCAAGAATTTCCCAAAAACACTCCTGCTTTAAAAAACGGCGACGTTTACTGCAGTGTAAAATTCCAACCTTCTAAACCTCAGTTCACAAAAAACAGGGCACACACGAAACAATATTGCAAAAGAAAAGATTAAAAACAAAAAAAAATCAAATGCAGTTCAGAAAAATAGCAGAATGCGGCACGCAAATCACTCACTAGCAAAAAACTAGTGAATGTCATTTCCGTGACAGAACCAATGAACCCGTTCCGTCACCGTACAAGAAGCAAAAATCAAAGAAAACCCTAAACTCACACCCGTAAACGAAGTACATTTCGGTTGTTCACAGAACTGAAAGAGAGAAAGGTCGGGGAAACTAGGGTTTAGTGAAGCAAGTGATAAACCGCAACTGAATAAAATAGAAGATAAAGGAAAGACAAGCGACGAAGGAGAAGAGACAAAGAAATGGAAGCCAAGGCAAACAAATCGTAGGATTCTAATTCAGAAACAAGAAAATAGAAACGAAGAGGGGAAGAGAGGGAGAGAAATGGAAACCTTTGGAGATCTGCAATGGCGGTGCAACGGAGAGGTGGAGGCGAGTATCGGAGGTGGCGCGTTGTTCAGCCATGGATGATCAGCAAGAGTTGGAAGGAACGAACGAAGCGAGCGAGTGAGCACTGTGCGAACGAAAACCCTTCTTTGCGAGAAATACCAGACGGAAAGGCTAAGGGGGAATATAGGTTAACCCTTTCAACACACTTCATAATGTGTGCTAGGGCGCACGCTAAGACCCTGACTCGTGCGCGCACGTTAGTGCCCATTCCTGTGATTCTCGGGAACGAAATCGCCACGCGCCTTGGACCTATCCGGGTTCGACCCGCTGCGGGATTTCGAATGACGTGTATCCCACGCGCTTCGTTGATGAAAATATTTTTGTCCTGTTAAATATGAAATTTCCCTCGTATTTTTTCGATTCCTATCATTGGTGCGCATTTCTCCCCTAACCCGATTGGTACCAAACGACTCGTTTCATTTGGCCAAATTAAATAATTTTAAATGCTACTTCTCCTTCACACTTTGGAGTTAGATAAGATTTATAAATTATGTCTTAAAGAGTTTATATTTTATTTTGAATATTTTTTAGTCACTTTTATAGATAAGATTTATTAAAATTTATAAATTATGTCTTAAAGAGTTTATATTTTATTTTGAATAATTTTTTAGTCACTTTTATATTTTATTGTAATTAGTCATTCAGTATTAATAAATAAAGAATTATTATTTTATTTTATTATTTACTTTTTAAAATTAATCTTTATATAATTAATATTAAAGTATAACTTAATCTTTATATATTTAATTTTATATAATTAATATTAAAGTATAACTTAATATTTATATATAAAGAATAAATTATTTATAATAAAATAAAAGAATTAAATAATATTTTTAATCATGATATAAAGACATTTATTTTAAATAAAAAAACTATTATTAAAAATAAAGTTAATTTTCAAAAGTTGTTTTTATTCATTTAAATTGTACATTAAATTAAATTTGTTATATATTTCAAAGAATCAAATTAACCACTTTATTTTCTTTAGGTTAATATTTTTAGTCTCTGTATATTTATCAAATTTAGTCAAGATGCTTGTATTTTTAATATATGTAAATATATAAATATAAATATAAATATAAATATAAATTCAGTTCTCAAGCTTAAAAGATAAGTTAATTTAATTTTTATTGTGTTTTTCGTTCTTTATAAAGTTAAAAAAATATATTAAATTTACCTATTTTAAATTAAACAACCCAATTTATTAATATGAATATATTATGAATTTAAATATGAGCAAAAATTGGTCTCATGATAGACTTGAATTTAATAAATATATCAAATTTCATCACATTTGAAAATTTTATTTATTTGTGATTCTGTTTTTAATTTATGATACTAACTTTAAATGAATAACATGTTTAGAAAAATGTTTTTAATCGAGATTATTAAAATGAAATATTATTAACTGGCTTTTTAAATAATATAAAATTAATTATTTTTGTTTGCGTTTGAGTTTGATCTTAAATGGACTATCTTAATCAAGTTTGACCGAAAATATTGGAAGTAAAAGGACAATTGTTTTCCTAAATATTTTATTTATTTATTTAGAGATAATTTGAGTTTGTAGATATTTTTGCAAAGCGGGGTCTACTACCACATGGGGCGTAGGGTAAAACCACAACTCTGTTCTTTATGTGCTTCTTATTTCTTTTAAGTTTTTTTTTCTTCAAATTTTGTGTTTCTTTCAAACAACACATTATGATTTTGTACTTTTTCACTTTTTGGTGAATTTTTTTACTTTACAACTACTTGCATAGATATAACTAATAAATTACTTGTAACAGACTAATATATTTAATTATTACTTTTTCTTTAACATTTATAATGTATAAATTATAAAGATAAAATATTTGTAAATATTTATATTTAATATAATTAGAATATTTTATCCGATTTTAATATAGTATCAATTGTTTTATTAAATTTTTTAATTATCATTTTAAAAATAAAGTTATTTTTATATTACGTAACTTATTAAATAATATATACTAATATTTATTAATTTAATTAAAAAAATTAATTTCATAAAATATTATAATTAATTATAAATATTTGTTATCAAAATCGTCAACTCCATCTTACTTAATTATAGAAAATATATGATGAATTATTTGTACTTGAAAGACACTTAAATTCACACTCATAAATATACATATCATTTAATTATCTAAATGATATAAAATTAATGAAATGATTAAAGATTTAATAAAATGATTAATAATATATAAAAATAAAAATAAAATTTATATTTAATACAATTATTTTTATTATAATTATTATAAAAATATATTTTTTATTCAAATTATAATTTCAAATATTAGATTAAATATTCCAATGAATTTGGCCATTAAAATTGACTAAATTAAAATTAACTTCATTCAACGTTATAAATAATATATGGAGTAATGTTTATCTTTTGGATTTTAATTATATAAGGGAACTCCTAAAATTAGGGGGGATTAATTTTTAAACATTAATGTAATATTAATGAATACGGTATTATTTTAATTAAATAGTAGTATAATTTTTTAATACTCAATTTCATTCTTTACATGAACATTAATTAGTAAATATGTATGCATATAACTTTCTAAAGTTTTCATAAATTCAAATAATTTTATATTCTCATATATTCTCCTCATTTTGATTTATAAAAGATGTGTTTCAAAAATATTAATTAATACATTAAAATGACATTGATAAACAAATTATTTTAAATTAAATCTTGTAATTAATTATCAGTTTTTACTTTAAAAACAAGTTTAATAGACATTTTATATCAATATAATTTTTATAAATAAAAAATATATTTTTAATTTCAATTCTCAATTAAAATATATTTTTTATAAAAATAGATATTCGTTTTATGCCAGAGCTATTCTTTTATATTAAAGAGTATCAATACTTAATTTCGAAGATATATATAATACAGTCCTAAAAATTCATTTTTATAATATTTGAAGAAATATAATTATGAGATATTGTTTACATTATTTTTTTATAAGTTTATTTTATATATCGTTTAAAAATTATAGGATATTAAAATTTAAAAATAAATAATACATTATATGTAATTAATTTTAACGATGTTAATTTTTTCTTTTAAACGGAATATTAGAATATACCAGAGGATTAAAAATAAAATTCCAATCTATATAAATTAAATTATGTTTCTGTATATTCATAAATTTCATATTATATAAAAATTAGAGATTAAATGTATTATATAAACATATTTTTTTTGTTAATCCAAAATATGTGTTTTAATGATAAAACCTATAAAAGATTAAAATTGGAAAATAGATAATAACTTAAATATAGAATTAATCTCGATAATCACCCGAGACTCTAACACTCCTTTATTTATACTTTTAGCCTATATTCATTACTTTGTATATAATATTTTTTTAACTTTTACAAATACAAAGTAAAAAAAAAATATATATATATATATATATATATATATATATATATATATATATATATATACATGGCGTGTATTTGGGTGAGTAAATTGAGAATATTAAAAATTACAATAAATAAACAATTATTATGTATATAGTTATTTTTATATTAAATGGTTTAATTTGATTTGATTATAACTTCACATGTTTATAATTATTCATAATAAAATAACTTTTTTCTTATAAGTATTGTAATTATTTTGATCATGATATTTTTAATATGATTCATATTGATTTTAAACATGAATTTAAATATTCAAGTATAGAATTATGAAGTTCATCGTGTGTAACAACATATAATTAATAAAATGTTAACATTTTATTTTTAAAATCATATAAAATAAATATATTATTTGTATATTTTACTCTTATATATATATATATATATATATCACATGCATATAATGAAATAAAATAATTTTAATTTTATATAGTTGTTTTGTCGCACACACATAAATATTCGAATTAATAAAATTATAATATAATTTAAATATTTTACTGTAATAAAAAAATTAAGGAATATGTTATAACTTTGAATTAAAATAAATTGAAAACAATAAGGGGAGATAGATGACAATGTGAAATCTCGTGGAAGAAAAGAAGGTTTTAGCTTAGTATTGGATTTTGAAGGCACTACATGGCTTGTTGGATTGCCCTAGAACTGAAAGCACTGAGGGAAATATTGATGATAATGTGAAGCATGTCCCTACATTCCAAAGAGATGATTTTGTTGGTGATTTAAGTAAACAACATTCAAACATCAAGCAAGCCCAAGATGATTCCTGAAAACTAGATAGAGTCTTAGAATACTGGATATGGAGCTACAAGTTGATGAAGTAATATTATGCATAAGCCTTCAAAGTATAAGTGTGATAAAATTTCTTAACATGACATTTTTCACTGTCATAATCAATTATAATACATCAGAAATGGAAAAACAATTTTCTTTTTGTCATAATCAATTATATTGGTAACATAATCGATTATGGCAGTTCAAATTTGAAAAATATATCCGTTTTGAAGAATAAATGTTTTTTAATACATTTTGATTTTTCTCTACGAAAGTATTAATGACCAATGACTATTTTCTGATGTTATTTTCCTATTTAAATGAGTTTTGATGAAAAATCAAATATACACAATTAAAGAATTCGAAAATACAATTTACATTCAATCAATTTTGAGAAAAGAATTTTGAGCAAGGCAACAAATCACTTTTAGGTTTTATGAGAAAACTTTTTCATATTGTCTTCTGCATTTTCATTGTTAATCACACTTGTTCTTGGAGGTTAACATTCTACAGGTTTCTACAATTTGTTGTCTCCATTACCTAGGTGTGACTGCTCTTATTTTATTATGTTCCCCCTTTTTAGGGTTTAGAAAGTTAATGTTAAATTCCCTGTTTAGAGTTTAGGTGGTTGTCGTTAAATTCCCTGTTTAGGGTTTAAGTGGTTACTATTAAATCCGTTTTTAGGGTTTAAGGAGGTGTTTTCATCCTTTTAATTTGTTCGGGGAGGTGTTCATCCTTAGTGGGATTCTAAGGAAGTGTTTTCATCCATTTGATTTGTTCGGGGAGGTGTTCATCCCTAGTGTGATTCTAGGGAGGTGTTCATCCTTTGTGTGTTGGTTGCAAATGAGGTGTTTTTTATCCTTTGATTTGTTCATAGGAGGTGTTCATCCCTAGTGGGATTCTAGGGAGGTGTTCATCCTCAGTAGATTTCTAAGGAGGTGATTGTCTTTTTAATTAGTTTACTCTTTACTAATTCCTCTACTGAGTTGATCGTAATTTATAAACTGAATTTGAAATATAGTGAATTGGGGGGTCACTCTTGTGATTAAAGTTGACTAGGAACTAGATGTAGGGTTGACTATACCCGAACCAATATAAATTACTGTGTTCTTATCTCTTCCTTATACCTCTGTGATAACATCTACTTATTTCTTTCCCTTTATCTCTCTGATTATATCGCTTCCGCTATATCTGTATTTTATCAGATAATTAAAATTGAATTAACAAATTATTTGACATCTTAAATAAATAAATTTTTAATTTGGCATCTATTTTAATTTGTGCATCTATTCACCCACCTCTAGATGTCATTTGTCTAACAAGTGGTATCAGAGCTTGATTAGATAAGATATTTCTAAACGATCTATCAATATGTCTATGCAGAATCAAGTTTACAGGGAAGGAGCCTCAATAAACAGGTCACCACTATTTGAAGGAGAAGACTATCAATTTTGGAAGGCAAGAATGGAAATATTTTTACAAACACTAGATTACGGTGTTTGGGATGCTGTACTCAACGGTCCCTACATTCCGATGAGAACAACGGAGTCTGGAGCTGTTCCAAAGACTTTTTACCAATGGACGCCGAATGAAAACAAGCGTGCCCAATATGATGTAAGAGCCTGAAACGCTATTGTTTCTACCTTAACTTGTAATGAATTTTTCAGGGTCTCACAATGCAAGACGGCAAAAGAAATATGGGACACTCTTGAAATGACACATGAAGGAACAAATGAATTAAAACGAGCATGTAAGAACACATTCATCTAGGAGTATGAATTATTTCAAATGCAACAGAATGAGAGCATCACGAATTTCCAGGCACGCTTCACACATATAGTAAATCACTTGAAAGCATTAGGAAAGAGTTTTGACAATGAGGAGTTGAACACAGAGATCTTGAAATCCTTAAACAGGAATTGCCAACCAAAGGTCACTGCTATTATAGAATTAAAGGATCTCACAAAATGAATATTGCTACTCTATTTGGAAAGCTGCGAGAGCATGAGATGAAATTACAAAGGTTAAAGAACGATAAACAGAACCAAGCCAAGACGATAACTCTAAATGCAGTAAAAACTTCACAAGATGAAAGCAAAAATGAAGGTAAGTTTTCGGATTCCGATATATCTCTTTTAGCTAAACAGTTTTCTCGTTTTATGAAAAACAGGAAAAAGAGACAACAAAGAAAAGAGAAAACCAATAGGTACGAGTGTTATAGATGTGGAAAGCTTGATCATATCAAACCAGACTGTCCAGAACTTAAGAAAGAGAAGAAAGATATGAAAGAGAAGAAGAAAGAGAAGAGCAATATCTATAAGAGAAAACACAAAACTTATAATAATTCTTCTACAACACAGAGAGTTATTCCGAAAGTAGTGATGGAGAAGAAGAAGCAAGTCTTTGCTTGATGACAAAGAGTGATGATGAAGCCTCATCACAAGAAACCTCATCACAAGTAAGTAGCACAAAATCCTCAAATGCATATGATGAGTTGCTTGAAGCCTATCAGAAAATGTTTGAACATCTTGAAAGACTAGCTAAGAAACATAATGCACTTAAACAAAAAGTTTCATGCATTAGAAAATACTGTTAGTGTTCTTGAAAAAGAAAATGAGTGCTTAAAGAAAGATGTTGATAAATTTAAAACTTTGGCTAAAGATAAAAAAGTTGCTAAACCTTGTGAAAATTATAATCATTTGGAAAATGAGATTTTCAAGTTAGAGAAAATAATGAGCAAGTTTTCAAAATCTTCTGATAATCTTGATTCTATATTAGGTTATCAAAGAGGGGATTCTAGCAAAGCTGGACTTGGTTACAAACCCAAAGAAAGTCTAGAACCTCATAAAATTATTTTTGTGAAAGAATCAAGGAAAATAGATGTGAAACCAATTTCAAAAACTTTAAGAAACTCATTTAGTCCTTTTCAAAGAAAACCAACATGTTTTTATTGCATGAAATTAGGTCATACATCAAATAGATGTTACATAAAGCATTTTGGTATATCTAATGACAAATATGAATGGGTGCCTAAAGGGTCAAAGCATTTACACATGTCTAGATGATAAAATTCTCACAAAATAATTTTCTAATGTGATAATCGATTATGTTAACTTCTGGAGTATGATTTCTTGTTGTCATAATTGATTATGTTATTTTTGTATGTGCTGTGATAATCAATTATGTTGTCTTCTAGAGTGAAATTCCTTGCTGTCATAATCGATTATGTTGATATTGAAGGTAATGTGATAATCGATTATGACAGAAAACTTTTGAAAGTTTGAAAAAAAATTATATCATGGTTCTATTCTTTTTATCCTTAGTCTTTTGGTAAAGACTTGTGATTATACTAACCTTTTTAAGGACCCAAAAATAATTAAAGGGTACCTAGATTTGTATGTTGATGTTGCAAGTAATTATCAAGGATAAGAAATCAATGCAGGTTATTGGAGCTAAAAGGAGCAAAGTTGGATAAACAGGAATATATCACAAAGATAAGTTTATTCTTGTCTCTCATGCCTCTACATTGAATATCTGCACTTATCTGCCACACAAATTTGATTGTTAACCAACTTAAAAATTTGAAAGTTTGAATTCAAAATTTGAAGTTTGAAATTTGAGTGAATTTTAAATTTGGAATTTGTTGGAATTTGAATTTAAAATTTAAAATTTGTTGCAATTTGAATTTAAAATTTGAAAATTGGAATATGAGTGAATTTGAATTTGAATTTGAATTTGAAATTTGCCTTAATAGGAAGACTGCAATTGGGGAAAACTACTGTATTTCATCCCATTATCTCTGTAATCATTTCATTCCTCTATCTTTCTCTCTCTTCATTTGCCTTGGGTATTCTAGATATTGCCTCCTTAATATGATGTTCTTCTCTATAACACTTTGCGATGCATTATCTTCTCTGCCTTGATTTATGTACTAATCTGTGCAAATTTGTACTCAATTTCTATTGCAATATTTTTCATAATTATCAATGAAACAGAGAGAGATTTTGATGATATTAATCTGTGTGAAATAGGGGGAGATTTTTTTTCTCTTGAAATATTTTTTTATGATTATCAATGAAGCAGGGGGAGATTTTTTTATGAATTAAAATCAGTGTGAAATTCATTCCTAACTCTGAATTAAACAGGGGGAGTTTTGCTCAGATAATTTAGGGGGAGCTTTGTTATTAACATATCTAAGGGGAGTTTAAATATACTGTGCTAATGTGGGCTAATATGTGCTACATTATACTGTGCAAATCTGTGCTAATCTTAAGCTGACTATATAAATTCAAACATTTTAATTCATTTTAGGTGTTTCCTTGATTATCATCAAAAAGGGAGAGATTGAAAGCAATAAGGGGGAGGTTGATGACAATGTGAAACCTCATGTAAGAAAAGAATGTTCTAGCTTAGTCTTGGATTTTAAAGGCATTACATGGCTTGTTGGATTGCCATAGAACTAAAAGCATTGAGGGGAAGATTGATGTCAATGTGGAACATGTCCCTACATTCCCAAGAGATGATGTTGATGATGATTCAAGTCAACAACATTCAAACATCAAGCAAGCCCAAGATGATTCCTAAAGACTAGATAGAGTCTTAGAATACTGGATATGGAAGTACAAGTTGATGAAGTAATATTATGCATAAGCCTCCAAAGCACAAGTGTGACAAAATTTTGTAACATGACACTTTTCACTGTCATAATCAATTATGATGCATTAGAAATGAAAAAACGATTTTCTCTTTGTCATAATCAATTATACTGGTAACATAATCGATTATGACAGTTCAAATTTGAAAAATATATTCGTTTTGAAGAATAAATGTTTTTTAATACATCCTGATTTTTCTCTACGAAAGTATTAATAACCAACGACTATTTTTTGATGCTATTTTCCTATTTAAATGAGTTTTGATGAAAAATTAAATATACATAATTAAAGAATTCGAAAATACAATTCACATTCAATCATTTTTTAGAAAAGAATTTTGAGCAAGGCAACAGAGCACTTTTAGGTTTTCTGAGAAAACTTTTTCATATTATTTTCTACACTTTCATTGTTAATCACACTTGTTTTGGAGGTTGACATTCTACAATTTGTTGTCTCCATTACTCAGGTGTGACTATTCTTATTTTATTACCTTTCCCTTTTAAGGTTTAGAAAGTTGATGTTAAATTTTCTGTTTAGGGTTTAGGTAGTTGTCGTTAAATTCCTTGTTTAGGGTTTAAGTGATTGCTCTTAAATCCCCTTTTTAGGGTTAAGGAGGTGTTTTCATCCCTTTGATTTGTTCGGAGAAGTGTTCATCCTTAGTGAGATTCGAAGGAGGTGTTTTCATCCATTTAATTTGTTTGGGGAGGTGTTCATCCCTAGTGTAATTCTAGGGATGTGTTCATCCTTAATGAGTTTCTAAGGAGGTGATTGTCTTTTTAATTAGTTTATCCTTTACTGGTTCCTCTGCTGAGTTGATTGTAATTTGTAAACTGAATTTGAAAGATAGTGAATTGGGGGGTCCCTCTTGTGATTAGAGTTGACTGAGAACTGGATGTAGAGTTGACTATACCCGAACCAGTATAAATTATTGTGTGCTTATCTTTTCCTTATACCTCTGTGATAACATCTACTTATTTCTTTCCCTTTATCTTTCGCTTTCACTATATCCGTATTTTATCTTATAATTAAAATTGAATTAACAAATTATTTGACATCTTAAATAAATAAATTTTTAATTCACTCCCTCTAAATGTCATTTGTCTAACATAAATGTCTTAAAATAGTCTAAATAAATATTTAATTAATCATAATTACATGAAATTAAATATAAAAACGATAGTTAAATATTAATATTTATATTACAAATTACTTTAATTAGAATATGCTATAGCTATTAATAAAAATATATTATTAACTTGGACTTTGTGTTGCATGCAACTCGGATAATTCTTGGTTTAAATTCTCTACGAGTGAAAAGAAATATTAAATTATAATCTTAAAATAAAATAAAATAAAATATTTATCATAAAAAAAATAGAGGGCTTACTTTTTTTTAAAGTGTACAAAATCCAAAACAAATGTTATTACTAATGCAAAATGGTTTTTTATATCTATTTTGGCCTTTTTACGTTAGATATAGGTCTGAGTTTAATGCAGGAGACATAAATTTACATTGGTTACAATGACTAACGTAAAATTACGTCAGTTGTATCGTGGACCAATATTCATTTACGTCGAATAAAACACGAAGCATACGTAAAAGGGTTTCAAAAATTAAAAAAATGGGATGAAACTTACGTTGGACCATGCTACAACAAACGTAAATTTATGTCGGATGTGGTGGGTCTAACGTAAATTTACGTCGATCTAGTTTTCAACAAACATAAATTTATGTCGACTAAGGCTAGGTCTGACGTAAATTTACATCTATTAAAGCCTGGTATGACATAAATTTTGTATTTTTTTTAAATATTAAGTTTATTTTATCTTACAATCAAAACATGCAAACATATTTTAATGACAAACCGTCTAGAAGTTTAAGTTTCTTGAGATAGTAATTAAAGAGTATAATAATACATTATAATACAAACTATAAAAGTTAAACTAGTACAAAAACTAAGATACCTAAATTCTAAACTACATAATACAATATAATATAATACAAAAATAGCCTACAAACTAAGTACTATAATTGTTGAATGAAAAACCCTATTCATTGCTCTCTAATTTGTGTAATATCATGTTTTGGTAGTGGAGATAGTTCTTGAAATACTTGAAACATTAATTTGACTAGGGATGCTGCTAGCCCGCCATAATATGGCGGGCGGGTTGGTGCTTTCAGCCCACCGAGTCCGCTTTGGCCCGCCCGCCATGCCCGTCGGCCAACCCGCAAGACTGAGGCAGCCGACTGCGACCTGCCTAATTAATAAAAAAATATATTTTTTATTGTAATAAAGTTAATTATAAAGATAATATATAAAGTTAAAAAGTTTAAAAAGAGAATTAAAAAAGTTTCACTTTTACAAAAAATATTCTCCTTACTTAAACACAATGTTTTCTCTCCTGTTTTCCTTGTTCATCCTAAGCACTGATTATTTTTATCTTTATGACTTGAATTAAAGGTGTAAGAATTACTCAACCAAGAATAATGTGAAGTTTTATCAAATAAAAAAAATAGGTATTTGAATTTTTCAATATAAAAAATATAAATTTTATAAGTTTTAACGTTATATATATATATATATATATATATATATATTTGTTATTATTTATTATTATGTAAATTTTATTATTGTTTTAAATTATAATTTCTTAAAACAATGTATTGATTTATATTATTAAATTGAATTATTAACAAACAAATAATAATCTTATTCTTAAATTTATTGAAATTTTTTATTTTAAAAAATAAAATATTTTTTTCTAAATTATGATGGGTCGACCGCTAACCCGCCCTTCGCGGGGCGGACCAAGGTCTACAGACCCATCATGACTATAACGAGCTAGCCCGCCCGCCCGCTTTGCTTTTGGCAGGCCAAAGGCGAGACGGGCCAAAACGGGACGGGCTGGCCGTTTTGCCATCCCTAAATTTGACTCCTATTAACATGCAATACGCATAAAGTTAAATCAACTTAATAAATGTGGAAAGCAATTACCTCCGTCCAAGAATAAGTTATACTCGCATAAACTATATCTCTTCATCCAATACATGATGTAACAACCATATTCAAAGGAGTTTATTTGTTTATTATACTGAAATGAGAAACAAAACATAATGTTATTTTCAAAATTTAAATAGAAACAATAATTATGGTGTTTATTTATATAAATAAGTTTATAACCTTAGGATAAATGAAATGCAAATTATTTTTTGGTCTTCCACTTAGAACATTAGTTCCAGACATGATTCTAATTGACACAAAGTCAAATATTATTCAATATATATTTTCACTTTAAAAACATAATTAATGAAAAAAAATATAAAGTTACCCTTATAACAACTATTTCATTTATTGACTCAGCTTTTTGTGTAATGAACAAAACCACACCACAATGTAATTCTTGGGCACGATTACAATTAACTGTCAATTGGACCTACATTATGACATAAACATTAGTTATAAAATTAACATGATGACAAAAATACAAATTAAAATATTAACCCTTCAATGTATGGAGACAAATATATATGTCTTTATGAGTCACTCATCCATGTTTGCATATATTGTTGGATTTTGACCTTTGTATTTCCAGATTTTTGGATGAATTGAGGCTCAATAAATTCATATACTTCAGATTTTTCTTGCTCCATACTCAATTTGTCAATGTACCTAATATAATGAATTACAAGTTAAATATAATTATTATAATCTTAGAAATAGAAATGAACCACAATTGTATAATGAGAATTTTTAACATGCAATTTCCACCAACAGTTTCTAATGCGTCGGGCAAGGAAATGAATAGTAAAATAATGAAATTGTCAATTTCAAACACTGTGGTCTCCCACTGTATCTGACACGGTCTCTTCCTCAACCATGATAATATGGTTAACAACATAGATATGAGATCATCCTCATATTCTGTGATGTCCTCATTAATAACAAGTTGTTTCTTATGTTTATCATGATGAATAAACTTCTAAACAACTGATAACAATTAATTAATATTCATATAATTATAAGAATAGAAAAGAAGAGAAACATTGGTCCGTGTTGAGATTGATATCATCAAATGTCTTGGTCAAGTCAAGAATGTGTCGCTTGCTTGCCCCACTAGTTGAATCTCTTCATTAGGAAAAGATACTGGAGCATCAATGTCATGAACTTCATCAATTCCTACATGTGTCCTGCTTGTAGATGGACACCATGGATGGTGAGGCCACCCTCAAAAACTCGACCAACAATCACCAGATATAGGCAGTCATTTTCAACATATAACTGACACTGGTGCGGTGCATCAATATGAGTATATTCCCCTGAAGGATCTGCAGTAGCAGGACAACTCCCTTTAATATTAACTCGAACAACATCATCTTGAATTGTTTGAGGTGTTCCTTGAGTTTGTTGCAGAGAGCGGACAAGGGATTCAAGTTTCTCACCAAACTCTTGCTATAAGGATTGTCGTATTTGATATAACTTTTCTTCAAATTGCATCTCCATTTTATGCAAGGTCTCCTAGCTGTAAGAGTCAGCAGTGGTCCTTCATGATGGTGGACCAAAGTAATCACGAAGGCCACAAGATCCACCAGTATCACATACATGTCCTGGGTGCTCTGGTTTTCCTATGGTCGTCATCAATATGTCTGCTCAACCATGGAGAATAAATGATCCTTGGGTGGTCTGCTCAACTAAATCATCCTGCAACACGTTAACAATAACGAAGTCACACACTAACTTACATAGGAATCAATTCAAATTAACATTATAACTTACAATTTTCTTAACAATAATTTGTGTATATTCAAAAGCATTTGTCTATCAGATCTTGTATAAGTTGCCTTCCACATCTCATAGCGCGGGGGGGTGGGGGGGTGGGTGGAGATGCAAGGTCAACAAACTCAACTCTTGCTGACTCTGCTTTGGCTTTCATACGACATTGCTCTAATAATGCATATCCTCCTAGTGACAATAGATGAGGTGCATCATTCAACCTCTGATATTGTTGGATAGCTAGTCTTTTATCCCGCAATGTAAATAAGAAAATTAGAGTAGTACATTATGTGTTATTAAGGTAATAATTACTAAGAACTAACTTATCAAGAGGGATTCAATCGGTTGGCACGAAATTGGAACCAATCCTCCTCATTAATTTGATACTTTGGACAAAGAGATTCCTCTTGAAACTTTCCAAATACATACTCACGTGTCAAGAAAGTCTTAAAATCCCTCCATCTAATGACAATGGAGGATAAAATTTTCTTCCTCATCACTTCAATGTTAGGAATTTCAAAATTTTGTTGTCAAATGACCAATAAATGTTAAATTTAATTATTGATATATAAAGTGTACAACAAATATAGAAATACCTGAATATCTTGCCACATGAGGTTCTTCTCGATCTCCTCTACATCATCCTAAGATAGAATAGTAATTGAAACATGGTGTCAAGCTAGTAGTCCCAAATAACTCTTAAACTTAAAAACATCTGGTCTAGACGCCTTACCAAAATGTGAATCAACGTCAACTTGAGTTTTCTCTCTAGCAAACCGACCTACTATCAACCCCTTCAACCGGGTGACAGATCTACCTCCACCTCCACTCTTGCCATTGCCATGACTAAATGTGGAATCCGACATATCCTAAAAAACAAAACAATATGATGAATAAATATCAACAAAACAAATATAACAATATGAATTCAACATATTTAATAAATTTAAACAAAAAGAAGATGACAATACGAAGATAAACACTTATTATATTGATATGTTTTCCCATATCTCTTCATCATAATCACTTCGAATTGCATGTATGTCATCCACTTCATTGTCAACTAGGTCATCAAATGTTCTACTTGAAAGTGAAGGTGTCTCATGTATATCTAGAGACTCGTCTTCGTGAATTTCGTGCATGCTTCTTCCTTCAAGGATAATTGATCATCTCTCATTACATGGATCCTTGATATAAAATATTTGCCTCGCTTGATATGTCATAATAAAAGGTTCATCCTTATACCAACCTTACTCAAATCCACCAAAGTAAATCCTAGGTCATCTCTCTGCACACCCATATTATCTTCAACCCATTTACACTTGAACACAGGCACCCTAAAAGTAACACAATCAATTTTCCATATCTCTTGTATGACCCCAAAATAACTCATAGATACTGTAATGATATTTTTGTCTTTAGAACTAGAAAAGTGCATAGACTTAGCCTGAATTGTGACCCACTATTTTGTACTCTGCTTTTATCATCTTCTATTTTTTAGTAGAAATAATAGTTGTTAATGTCATATCCATCAAATGTAATGACATCACTGTTAGGCCCACGAGCAAGTCTCAAAAGTGTATCTGAAACATTAACCTCAACATATACCCTTTTTTTAGACCAAGAAAGGAAACTCTTGTTATGTTTATTCAATACCCATTTTTCATTCATTCGCGAATATGTTGCCTTTATTTCACTTATGTGTTCAATATGTAAGGAATTACTTCATTAGTGTTGTTCAATATGTACAAATGTGCCTGGTCAACTTCTTTCCGAATGACAAATAATATTTTAAACCTAGGTATTGTTAGTATCTTCTTGTACTATAAACCCATTGGACATAATATCTTATTTGTCTCATAGTTATGAATAGGTAATGTGTTATCTTTGGGAAACATCTCCTTCAACAACTCCAATAATTCGGTGAAACTTTTATCAGTCCATCCATTTTTTGCTTTTAACTAAACAATCATAAAGTTGTTGATCATCTTGTAATAAAATCAAATTTCAAATAATCATAGATGTATTTTCTTAAAATTTTCTTCATCAATATCACATCATATCCTCTAGATTATCATATATCCCTTCTTCAAATTGTATGTTATTGACATATTTTGGATGTCTAATATTTCTCCATGTCATGTCCATATTGTATAGCCGTTAATAATACTATAAACAAACAAGTGATCACATATATCTTCAAGTTCATGGCGAATTTGATTTAAACAACTAACGCATGGATAATAATATGTCCCTTTGATAGATTTCTATTTTCACGAACAAAGTTAAAAAATTACTCAACTCCCTTTTCGTACTCTTCACTAATACAACGTGCATTCATCCAACTTCGATCCATATCTACCTATGTTATAAATTTTCGTCACTCCTAGATATTCAAAATTCATATTTTAAAAAATATATATACAAACAACAAAAAACATGATTGAGACATAGATGCAGTGTATAAACCGGAAATGCACTCAAACAAATAAACAGATAATCACAAACTACAATGATTCAATTTCAATAACAATTCAGTAGAGACATTCATGCAATAACGTGTTTGGGATCCCTAAAAATAATCATGGATTCAATTTGAACATATAAGAGGAGACATAGAACACTAACCTCAAATATACAAAAAAACGTTTTAAAACTCGAATCCAATAAGAGAGAAACGTCAACCAGCACAAATGTGACACAATGTTGGTGTTTTCGTCACTCATAGTGGTCGAAGTATACCCTGACCAGTGTTGAAAGGGTCGTTGTCGTCGTTGTCCTCAAAAACCCTTATTGTGCGAGACGAAGAAGTGACCCTTGGTGAGAATTAAAAGCGACTTTTATGTCAGACCTCTAAAGGACCAACATAAAAGTCACGATCATTATTTACAAAAATGTCACCACTTCTTTTTAAATAGAGTATTTTTGGGTCTAACAACAAATATGTGACGTCAAATGTCCATTATGCAGTGTACATCAATTCTACCCATTTTTTTAAGAGTAGATGAAATGATAAAAAAATAATTTTTTTATTTTAAAAATTGTTTTTGAAAAACAAATTGAAAAATAAACTTATTTAATAATTTTATTTTTTTAAATTATTTTAGACTAAAAAGAATTATATATATATATAATCACAAAAATCTTCAAAAGTTATAAAACCATTTTGATAAATTTATAAGAATAAAATAAATTATTTAAGATAATTATTAATAAAAATATTGATATTCATTAATAAAATAAAAAATATTTATTATTAATTTTTAAAACTAAAATAAATAAAAATTAAAAAACAATAATTTTAAAAAAATATTTTAACAAAACAATTATAAACAGAAATTGTTTTTAAAATCGTAAACAAACAAACCCTTAAAAAAACACTTAAAAGATATCATCAAGACATTTTAAGCGACGTATTTAATAATTATAACTTAACAGAAGTAAATCATTAAATGCATATTTATATCATTTTTTTCACGTTAAAAGGAGAAGATGGAAAAACCTAAACAAAATAATAAAAGAAATCAAGTGACGTAGTTTATTTTAAAAAAACAAATATAAGAAAGTCACTTTCCTCAATACATAAATAAGAAGAAAAAAACATAAAAGCACACTAGAAAGTCACTTTATTTATTTATTTACTTATTTTATACTTAAAACTATTAATCATTGTATATTTAGCTAGTTACTAAATTTAGTGCTTAATATTTATATTCATCTTGTAAAAAGTCAGAGTTAAGTATAAAATGAACCATTTGTTATTTAAAAAAAAAACACTTAATATGTGCATAAGTTAAAAATGACTTATTTATTTAAAGAATATTTATTTGTTGTAAAAATGTTAAAGAAACTTAAGGAAAAATACCATGATATATATTTGGAGAAATTATTCAAATATTAACTTGTTTTGTAATCAAGAATAACCACAAATAATAGTTTTATCAAATAATAATAAAACTTAATTACTTTCTTAAAAATTTAACCCAAACAAATCTGTGTAAGAAAATTTGTGTTATTCTATATTTTGTTTATATTTAACCCTTATTACTAACTTGGGATTGGGATTATAGTATTTACAAAACATTAGGTTAATATTTTCCATCACCTGCTTGATAGTCAAATCTTGTCTAAAAATTGTAAACAAAACCATCATTGGTTAATAAAAATGTTTTAAAAAAAGTCTATTAAAAATCCAATTCAATCTTATTATATATTCCCTATTGTCTAATGGAAAATCATTTAAAATCGTAGCGATAAAATTAAAATAGTTTATTTTAATATATAATTCGTATAAATGATGTCAACTCAATTTTGCAAAACTAGTTCGATAAGATTATGATTATACTCATTTTTATATTATAGTATTATTATATCTCTAGTTGATATAAGATTTTTCAACTTACCATACCTCTTACATCAAGAAAATTCTTTTTTCATTGCATCCCCTCTTATCGTAAATAAATTTTTTCATTACACTCTTTCATATCATATTGAGGATGAGTGGTCAAATATTAGTTTGATAATCAATAGTTTAGTCCACTACTATTAACAATTAAAGTCTCAACATCTTTAGAGTTGGTTGATGAGAAACCTAACTCATTCTTACAAAACTGACTCAGTAAAAATTATATTCACTTATATATTATTATGTTATCATATTTGTTATTACATAATTTCTTCGTAATAATTATAAAGATAGGATGATTTTGACTCAATAGTTAACTAAAAGAAATTAATAGATTATATTAGGTAAAAAACATATTGTAACACAAATTAAATTAGTTCAAATTTTTTCTCAAATGGTTTTAGATGAACTAACCTATCTTATAAAATAATAATTATATTTTAAAAATAAAATAATATTATTTTATTAAATATATAAAGATGTTTTATAATTTTCCTATAAAATAATTATATCTAAAATTTAAATTTTATTATTATGATTTAAGTTTTAAAAATACTTATATTTTTTATAATTTTACTTTTTAAAATGGGACAAAATAATTTATTAAAATACTATAAAGTCAAAAACCTAAAAAATAGGTTTAGTTTATAACAAAAATTGACCAACACAAATTTATTTAACAATTTATTAAATAACTTATTTTAATATCTTTATATAGTTAAAAATTATCAAAATAATTTAATAAAAAGTTACATATTAGACTTTACAAATAGTAAGATTCAAATTTCATTTAACTATATTAAGTAATTGTATGTTAGTTTTTTAGTTCTATTAATTTTTACGTTATTTTTATTCTCGAATTAAATTTGTTAAATACTTTTGAGAAATTTGACGTATTTTTATTTGAATTTCTAAAAATTATAAAAATATAATTTAGATTTTTAAATTAAATGTTATGTTAGTTTTTTAGTTCTATTAATTTTTACTTTATTTTTATTCTCGAATTAAATTTGTTAACTACTTTTGAGAAATTTGACGTATTTTTATTTGAATTTATAAAAATTATAAAAAAATAATTTAGATTTTTAAATTAAATATTTCATATATACAAATTGAAAGTCTGAAAATAAGAAATCTAATAAAACAATAATTAGCTATAAAAGATATCTCAATGAAAGTTATGGTTAAAAGAATAGGCAGAAATTGAATAAGAAAAAAAAACTATTGTAATATGAGAAATAAACACTTATTCTTTCTTCAAGCATGAGTTTCTCTTTTAAAAAATTAAAGAGAAAGTGTCTCAAGAAATTTTAATCAATTGAAAATTGTTTTAATATGTTAATTTGTTCTTCAATAAGTTTTTAACCGATATATTTTTTTATTTAATATGTTAATTTTACTTAATCAGTCAAAGAACTTTATTGTTTGTAGTTTTAATCGATTAAGGAAGGTTTTACTCTGTTAAAATGTTCTTGACTGAGTTTTAGAAAACTTTGATTCACAATTTAATTGATACATGACCAATGGTATCTATTAAAACTTCTTTGAAAAATTTCTAGAAGTTATTTTAATATATTAGATCATGTTTTTATCAGTTAAAACGTCTTTGAAAATTGACATAATATTTTTAATCGATTAAATGACATTTTTGATCAGTTAAATCAACTTAAACTTGTTGTGCTAGAAGCTAATTCTAGTTATTTCAATCGATTAAATGACAAATTAATCGATTAATCTTTTTAGTACTCTTCAAAAATTTCTTATATAAACATATTCTCACTCTCATTTTAAATATACTTTTGAGAAATCAATCTAACAATCTTTTCATAATCATTCTAAGAGAAAATCGCTCTTTACTACTTTAAAATATTTAAGAAAACTATTCTTAAGGCTTATTGTTCTTTTTTCTTGAAGAAACATGTATTGTGATTGGATCTTTGCTTTAGTATATTTGTTTAATTGTTTTGTTTCTTCATGAGTTGTAATCTTTCACTTTGTTCCTTGTATTCTTGGTGTTTGGAAGATTGGATATTGGTGGGACAACCAGAATTGTGGTTGTTGGGTTATAGGATCAAGAACTGGTTTCTGGTTCTTGGGGTAGATTATGTATCTACTAGTTTCTACTTGTAATCAAACTCAACTAGAATTGATTGAGAACTTGATGTAGTCATGTAGTTTGGTTGAACCAGTATAAATTTTGTTGTTCTTGCTTTCTTTCCCTATCATACTATTGCGTTTGTGTTTGCTATTCTTTGTTTTAAAGAAAAGATTTTTTTATTTAATCTTAAAAATTGTTAATATGTAAAAGTTGCAAAAATCTTTCAAAGATTAAGTTACCCCCTATTGATCTTAGCCTATATTTCTAACATTATGTGCATAGAAACGTAATATCATGAGAAATATCATGAAATATTTGTATTTGTATATTATATTTGTAATGTAAATGAGGTGATAAACAAAAGACAATACATTTTAGTGACAATTATATATGAACCATCATTGAAAAATGTGTAATGATATTTTAACAATTATTTTTAACTTTTTAGCTGATATTGATTTATAATTGTTGTCATATGATAATTTTAATTATAATCGTTATCATATGTAATATACAAATATAGTTATAAAATGAATCATCATCATATATCTCATTATATCTTTTACTATGATAACTTTGTTCTTTTCTCCTCCATGGTCCATTTTCTCATTCTTCTCTCTTTTCTTCTTCTTTCCTTCCCCATTGCTAATTTGTCTCTTCTCACCTTTCCACTGTGATTTGACTCTCATCCTTCAATTATCCCTCTTTTTTTCTTTTGCAAAACATCCTTCTCCGTCGCAAATTCTTTCAACGTGCTTGATGACGTCTAAAGGGAGAATGATAGTAGAAAGTGAGATTCTAAGGAGAAGCCAGTTCAAATATTATGTTGAAGAACCTTCTTCTAGACAAGTAAATGGTGAAGAAGAAGTTACAAAATATTTAGCTAGAGATGTACTATATACGAAAGGTTTTGGCTGACATCAACATTGTGCTTGAAGATAAAAAAGGAGAGAGTATTGAAACCTTTTAATTTTTTTGCGATAAAGCAAGATCTACTATGATGAAACAAATTTGCAATGAAGAACATATCATGACAATTATATTTATGACCATCCTCATACTAGTAACTACAACGAGTCAAACATAATCATCAATTTCATAATTTTTAATAATGATTGTAAAATTGTCATTATATGTCTTTTTTTTAACTAACTTTAAATCACTTATTTGTATTGTAATAGTGGTATATGAATTCAGATTTTTATCAATAACTTACTCTGGTTTCACTACAAGAAAAAACACATTTAGCGATCGATTTAATTTTAGCGACCAATTTAATTCAGTCGCAATTAGCAACCGATTTAGCGACCGCTTTAGCGATCGCTTTAATTCGGTCGCAATTAGCGATCGAGTTAATTCTGGTCGCAATTTAGCAACCGATTTAGCCACCGAAATATGATTTGGTTTCACTTTTTTATTTAGAGACCGAAATAGCGACCAATAGTTTGCGTCACAAAATTTCGGTCGCTAAATCGATGGCTATTCCATACTAAAATAAAAAAATCATTTAGCGATCGATTTAGTGATCGAATTACAAATTGAAATAGTGACCAAATTGAAATCGATCGCTAATGAGAAAATAGCGACCGAACCGAAATCGATCGCTAATGAATATTATTTTTTTATTATATTTAATATACTTTAATTGTTTTAGTATATTTTTTACAATTTATTTTTAAAAGTAATTTATTTTTGAAAAATAATTTAATTTTTAAAATATACTTTAAAAATAAACTTTGGTCTCAATATTAACAAAATGAAGATTAACTTTAATTTTAAATTACTAAAATAAAAATATTATTAAAAATAAATGAAATTTATTAAAAATTTAAATTGTAATAAATTAAGACTAGAGTGATATTAACTATTCAATACATTATTTAAGAAAAGTTTAATAACAAATATTCTTTAATTTATTTTTCAATTGAAAATTTCAATTTTAATTAAATTATATTTTAAAAATTTATATTAAAAAATTAAACACATCAAATTATCACATTTTAATTCCTAATTAACTTAATTAAAAAATTACAATTTTAATCAAATTATTACAATTTTATTTTATAATACTTTATTTTTAATCTAATTTTTAAATTTATTGCTTTATTATTATTAATTACTTAACCATGGTTGTTGTCATATAATTGATATACCCAAAAAAAATTATATCAATATACATTAGATAATAAATATATTATTTAATTAAATTATTAATAAAAATATATTTATCTTTAGTTAAAATATTTTTTAGTTTAAGTATACTAATTAATATTTTTCATTTTTAACATAATTAATAACAAAGACTAAAAATAGACTACTAGAAAAGTTAAAAATTTAAAATTAATCTATTTTATAAATACTAAAAATAAACTATATTTAAATAAATTAAAAATATATTTAAATTTATATTCAACATACCTCCAATTTTGCTCAATAAATTTATAGATCACATTTGGAAACTTCATCACTTAAATAACTTCAAAATTATTAACTTTTTTTTCAAAGCCAAGTTTTTCTTGTCAGTTTAAAAAAAATAGTTAATATAAATTAAGGTTGTACCTTTTTAAAATTTCAACTTTTTTATATATTGGATTTTTATTAAAAAATTTCTAAAATTGCATAAGAAAATAGAGATTTAATTATATTTTTAATAAATTTAAGATAATACTAGTTTTTATTTTTATTTTTAAATATTTATTTTAATTTTTTAAAACAGAGAAACTATAATTTTAGTTTTTAAATACTAAATTTAAAGAATTAAATTTATTATTATTTAATATTTTAATTTTAGTATTAAAAATTTAAATTATATTTTATTAAATTAAAATAATTACAATATATTTTACTTTGAGAATTAAAAATATAATTAAACTAAAACTGAAAATATTAAATACATTTTTGAACACTTTTTTATAATATTTTTATCATTATTATATTTTTGGATTAATTGTTTTTTTCCTAATTTTTTATAAAGTCAATTTTAATATTTAAAAGTATTTAACATTTTGAATTCTGAAACTTTTTCTCTATTAGCAAATTTTAAAAAATAATATACTACAAGAATATTATACATAATTATTTCATTCAAATTTTTAATAATATGATAAGTCATCAAATTCGTATATAAAACAAATTTAATGATGGATTAAAATAGAAAAGATTTATAAGAGACTATTTATTTTTATTTATGATGGATCAAAAGTGGAAATACATTTAAATTTATAATTTTATTTATGAAACACATTTAAATTTATAATTAACAAAAATAATGAAAATTTTAATATAATATGATACTTTTAGTAATGTATTTTTTTATAAATTTAAACTTACTTTTTTTAGTTTAGTTTTTAAATTTTATGTATTATTATTGTTAATTGATATACTAGAATAAATTTATATAAATATAGTCTTTATCTTCAAAATTCACTTCTTCAAATATTATCTTTATATATTTTTCTACTGTTTCTTTATAGTTAAGAAGGTCAACATTTATGCACACACTTAAATATAATATAAAGTAAAGAGTATTTATTTATTCTATTTTATTTCCAATCTATAATTTGAGTTTTTTTTAAATATATTTTATATTTTTAAAATTAATAATTTTAATGTAGTTATCTAAGTTTTTTATGTGATGATTTTAATTAATTGATATTATCGAACCATTTAATTTGATTTATTATAGTAAAAATCATAAAAATAAACATTAACATAATATTAATTATTTTAAATTATAAGAAAATAAATAATAAAAATAGAAAATAAAGTATTCTATAAAAGAAGACTAATTATTATAAAGATAAAATAGAATATGGGAGGAAATGAGGATGATAATATAGTAAAAATGATAGAGTTTAAAAATAATGTAGAATGTGAGAAGTTTAAAAAGAAAAAAAAGTTAAAAATGGATATATATATATATATATATATATATATATATATATATATATATATATAAGTAATTGGATTAAATTTATTATCCCCTCATATATTATTATACATTATAAGCATTATTTTAGTTTAATTAAAAATTAGAATACAAATATACTATACTATACTAATATACCATTATATTATAATATTTATAATTTATTTTCATTGTGTATAAATTTATATTTTAATTTTTTTTAAATATATAAATATATAAAAATATAAATGTATAATGATATAAATGTATAAAGATATAAATGTATAAATATATAAAAAATATATAAAGATATAAATATATAATATATAAAGATATAAATACATAAAGATATAAATATATAAAGATATAAATATATAAAAATATAAATTTATAAATATGTAAAGATATAAATATATATCTTTAATATTTTGTACATGTAAAAATAATTTATATATATATATATATATATATATATATATATTTTTTTAAACCTTTTTCTAATATTTGATTTTAAAAATATAATATTATTTTAAAATTTAATATTTAAATTTTTAATTTTTTTTATTAAATATATAAATATATAAATAAATATATAAATATATAAATATGTAAATATATAAATATATAAATATATAAATATATAAATATATAAATATATAAATATATAAATATATAAATATATAAATATATAAATATATAAATATATAAATATATAAATATATAAATATATAAATATATAAACATGTAAATATATATATACATAAATATATAAATATATAAATATATAAATATGTAAATATGTATATACATAAATATATAAATATGTAAATATATAAATATATAAATATATAATATGTAAATATATAAATATGTAAATACATAAATATATAAATATATAAATATGTATTATATCAATATATCAATATTTAAATATATATTAAAATATATAAATATATTTGTATATATAGATTTTATAAATATATAAAGATATAAATATACATATATATATATATATATATATATATATATAAAAGATATAAAAATACAAAGATATAAATACATGCAAAGATATGAAGATATAAATATAAGTAAAGATGTAAAGATATAAATATATAAATGTATAAAGATATAAATGTATAAAGATATAAATAAATATATAAATATATAAATATGTCAATATATAAATATATCAATATATAAATATATAAATATATAAATATATAAATATATCAATATATAAATATATCAATATATAAATATATAAATATATAAATATATAAATATATAAATATATAAATATATACATATAAATATATAAATATATGAATATTAAAATATATATTTAAATATATAAATATATTTGTATTTATAGATTTTATATTTATATATTTATAAAAGTAATTGGATTAAATTTATTATCCCCTCATATATTATTATACATTATTAGCGTAATTTTAAATTAATTAAAAATTAGAATACAAATATTCTATACTATACTAATATACCATTATATTATTTTTCATTGTGTATAAATTACATTGTGTATAAATTATAAAACTAATAATTTGTATACTATACTATACTAATATATAATTTGTATACTATACTAATATATAATCTGTATACTATACTAATAATATAATATACTATACTATAATATTATTTGTATACAAAACTAATATCTTTATATCTTTATATATAAATATATAAAGATATAAAGATATAAATATATAAATATATAAATATGTAAAGATATAAATATACGTAGAAATATAAAGATATAAATATATAAAGATATAAATATATGTAAAGATATAAAAATATAAAAATATAAAAATATAAATATGGAAAGATATAAATATATATCTTTAATATTTTGTACATGTAAATATATAAAGATATAAATATATAATGATATAAATATATAAAGATATAAAGATATAAATATATAAATATATAAAGATATAAATATATATCTTTAATATTTTGTACAAATAAATATAATTTATATATATTTTTAAACTTTTTTCTAATATTTATTTTTAAAAATATAATATTACTTTAAAATTTAATATTTAAATTTTTAATTTTTTCTTAAATATATAATTATATAAATGTATAAAGATATAAATATATAAATATATAAATTTATCAATATATTAATATATTAATATATAAATATATAAATATATAAATATATAAATATATAAATATATAAATATATAAATATATAAATATATAAATATATAAATATATAAATATATAAATATATAAATATATAAATATATAAATATATAAATATATAAATATATAAATATAACTATATAACTATATAAAAATATAAAAATATAAAAATATAAATCTATAAATGTATAAATATATAAATGTATAAATATATAAATGTATAAATATATAAATGTATAAATATATAAATGTATAAATATATAAATGTATAAATATATAAATGTATAAATATATAAATGTATAAATATATAAATGTATAAATATATAAATATTTAAATATATAAATATTTAAATATATATTAAAATATGTAAATATATTTGTATTTATAGATTTTATATTTATATATATTTATACATATATACATTTATTTGTATATAAATATAATTTATTTGTAAGTTATTATTGAAAAATTCTAGTAGCTTAGTGGTTGGAGTTTCAACCTCCAATTCTAAGGTTGAATCTTGACAATGACACTAATCTAGTAATAAATCAAACTTCTAAAAAATATAATATAAAAGGAGGTAGTAGGGGAGTTTCTAGATAAATAAAAATAATTAATTTTGTCATTGATTTAACGACCGATCTAAATCGGTAGTTATTTTTTTAACTTTGTCATCGATTTAGCAACTAATTTAATATATTAATTTCGGTCGCTAATTGATTAATAACCGATTTTTTGACATTAGCGACTGATTTTTTTGTCGCTAAAATGATTCTTTCTAGTGGTTTGTATGATATGTTCTATTTGAATTGTCAAGGTGTCATTGTATGCATACAAAGGATGTTTTACGTAGTCTTTTGATATATATATATATATATATATATATATATATATATATATATATATATATATATATATATATATATATTTATATTCTTTTGAATTATTTAGTCTCTTGATATAAATATTAAAAATATTCATGTCTCATCCTTTAATTTTATGTTTGAATGTAACTGTTGTGCCATGTTAAATATAACTAAATGGATGTAAATATTAAAAATATTCATGTCTCATCTTTTAAATTTATATTTCAATGTAATTGTTGTGACATGTTAAATGTAATTAAATAGGCGATGGGTGTAATCTTTGGGTTAAGTTACGGTTTCCTTATCAGATATCATTATTAATTTGATATCTCAAAGTAATTTTTGTATAATAAGAAAAATCAATATTAAATTATAAATTAATATATTATAAAAATAAATAAAAATTAATTTTTAATTTTTATTTTTGTTTGAGTTTATGTTGTGAAAATGAAATATGGGATAAAGTTATATTCACATTTAATTTTCTTCTTTTATTTTATTTTTCACAATTTTGTATCTTGTAATATTTTAAGATTTGGGGATTAAAAAAATAGAAGTGACATATGACTGTGTTTAATAACAGGTTAAATGTGACCACAATAGGAAGATTTACTCAATATTATATTTAGTTATTAGAAGTAAAGTTTTGTCAAAATTTTTAATCATACATAAAAGGCATGATTGTGAGATTCAATATAGATAACAATAATAAAAAAACAAATTAAAAAAATATATTTACTAAGTTAAAAAGAACTAAAGTTGAAATGAACATACACACTTGTCTCAAACTATCCTATTGTTTTTATACTTTTGATGAATATGTTGCCTTTCTGGGAGCAAATGTGACATGAGCATCCATAGTAGTTAATATTTGAGGTATTGACATGCCACCAGATATAACAATTTCTGCATCACAATAAAAAAGAAGAAGAAGAAGATGTTTAATGATCAATTAAAGAAGAAGAAAACCATGTATTATTTGGTGAAGAACATTCATACCTATCCCTTCTCGAACAGATAAATTAGGCCTTAGAATGTCATTTGGGCTAATGAGATAGATATCTCCAATATACAAGTGATTCGTGGGAATGTAAACACAAAATAGTTCTTCATCATCTCTATTCCTTAGAATAACTGAAGAAGTGATGAATCCAAGTGCATACTCACCAACACGAGGATGTCTTATAATAGCAACTTCCTTAAAAGCATTTGAGCTTTGATCTGTGTGAATTAAGTGAAAAATTTAAAGCTTTACTAAAACACATGAAAGGAGTGACACAATTAGGTGAATATGTTAAAAAATGTACCAGGTGATATTGCTGCACTTATTTGTTTTGATGCAACATATATATAACTTACAAAAGGCATTTTCTTAATGAACCATTCACCAAGGGTGAGAACTGAAACTCCTAACCATGATGACATGAAAATTCCAACCAAGAATATGAAAGTGATGGAGGTAATAAATCCAAGACCTGTCAATGGCCAAAATTAGCCATGATAAGATATCTTGTCAATGGTGTAAATGGGGGAAAATATATAACTGGGATGATTGAACTTGCAACTAAATCTTTACATGCCAATGGAACACACATATTTCATGATAATGATTTTGAAAAATATATATTTTGTTATTATTTAATTAAATCATTCCTTGGTTTTTACAAGAGATATGGTGATATTTTGACTTGTCCTTCTTTCTTGTTAGAGATTTTTTAAATGGTTAGTTAAACATTTAGGCATTTTTAATATGGTATTAATATATTTTAGAGAAAGTTAAGTCTATCATTCTACTCATAATTTGATAGGGTTGAAACACCCTTTATATTTATCCATTTCTAATATTTGTTTTCAACTAAAAAAAAAAAACAATCTTCTTAAGAAATTAATATTTATAGAAAATCATATAATTCACACCCTTTGAAATATATCTAGCATCCACCTTTATATATGCAAGTTTTGAAGATAATAATCCTAAATAAACTTATACACAAATTCCTTAATGTTTAGTTTCATGTTAAAATTATAATTAAAGTCATTCAAGAGAAGTTCATGTTTATTAATAACAAGGTAAGATATTATAAAACCTTACCAAAAATATTGATTCCTAGATGATTATATATTGGGGAGAAGAAACCATCAACAAACCGAATAAATCCCCAAGTGACATAGAATGTTATTGCGATAGGAAGAAGGATGACACTGCACATTATATTATAATCCTGGTGAGAAACTTATAAGTAATGGTCTAGAGATAAAAATGACAATAAAATCACAACTTTGTAACATTATTAGAGAAATTACATTAATTTCTTTCACTTTTTTTAACACACTTGTAACTCCTTTAATTTATATAAAAAAAAACCATTTATTGTGAAATAATCTAAAAATAACCCTTTAAAATTTTGGTATTCTTGTTCATCTATATATAAGCTAACACCAATCATTTTCTAAGAAATAAAAATAACTGCTTAGTGAAAGGATAAATGAGAAAAAAATGGAGAAATGACAAAGATTTCATTAGTAATACAAATAGAAACTTAAAAATGAAAAGTGCATGTATAACTTTACTTCTATCATTTATGATTTTGTCTTCTTAAGAATAGTGGGTTGCATAATCATGAAAGAAGCATTATTGTTCATAGAGTTATGTCCATTATTTTGCATGATTTGAGCATGTAAAAAAATGTGTCTCTAAATAACGTGGTTTTTTATTAAAATCTAGAGGAGATTGAATGTTATTTGAGAAACAAGTGCAATTTCTCTGTGACATTATAACAGTAATGGTAATGTTTAACAAAATTGTGAAATTTGATTATTCAAGTTTTATTCAATACATAAAAAAGATCAAACTAGTAACATGGGCCAATGTTTCCACCCATTTAACAACCATTAGAGGATAGGTTAAGTTTAACACTACTAAGTTACCTTTTCTACGCATGACGTAACCACACAAATACCAATACAAAAAAAACATAAAAGTTAATCACATAAGTTATTTTGTTAATGTAACATAATTCATATCACATGATGCAACAAAGAAAAAAAAAACCACTAAAATAAACAAAATATATACATACCATCCTGACATAAACTTCTTTGATGCCCAACTGCGAATCACTTTCAAAAAAGCCTGCAAAAATGTTGACTTTGTGACATTAAGAAAACGAGATTGAATTATTTTAACATAGAAGGATTGAAAGAAAATGATAGAAAAAATATAAAGAAAACCTCCTGCCCAGAGTGATTTTGGGTGGAACTAACGTTTGCAGAAGAAGAGGTGGATGATTTTGATGTATTTTCTGATATGCCGGACACAGGAATCAAGAGCTCTAGATCTCTTGATGCCATCTTTCTCTTTTCTTTTTCTCTTAGGGTTCACTCCAGAACTTAGGGATGATCACAACCTCATAACAAAATGCTAAACTCAACCAACAAATTCCATTTAGTCTTGCGTTGAAATTGTCATATAAACTTTGGTGCGTTTTAGATTTTATTTGTTAATCACATGATATCAATATTCATAAAAAAAATTGGTCACATTTTTGTTTTCCCTAAGGAAGAATAAATATGAAATAATTTTTTTTTTGGAAACAAGAAAATATGTATTATATTATGTGTATAGATTTTTAAGTTTCTTACATGATATTATATTTGTACTAAAAATGTTATATGATATGATATCATGAATATTGTAATATTTTTCTACAAATTCTCTTATTCTCTTATAGAAAACACTAAGTAAAAAAAAATGCATTTAATATTTTAAAAATATAAAACATATTCTATGCTTACTATACAAAAAAGTAAGAAGAATAATAATAAAAGGTTTTTATTAATAAAAATTAAATATATTTTTCTAATTTATGATACTCTCGATAATTTGTGATACTTCACGAATAAAATATATATGGAGACTATATTAGGAGTGGAGTTTTTACGTCTTTCTACTCAATAAAGGAAAACTACTACATCTAAAAAAAACATATTTAAGATTTAATTAAAATTAGATTAACAGTATTTATTATTATTATTATTATTATTATTATTATTATTATTATTATTATAACTACATAAATAACACTACTTAAGATTTAAAAAAATAAATTAATATAAAGAATATAGATATATATATATATATATACTTATTATTTAATTTTTATTTTGATTCAGTAATTAACAAAAATAAAATATCACAATAAACATCAAACCTCATCCAAAATTTATTATAAAAGTAATTTTTTCAATCAATAGTAAACATGTTAGGTTTGATTGTTAGTTAGCTAGCACGTCTAAAAATAAGTGAGATAGATTGATAGTTTTAACTCGTCAGTTCATTTTGATATATTCCATCCAACTCGTCAACTCGAATCAAGGATGAGATGAGTTAGCTTATTGACTCAATTTAAAATATATTTATATATTAAAATAATTATGAATAAAAATATTATATTTTTATATCATGATATTAAAATAAGTAAATATACTATAATATTATCATTTAAATTATAATATCAACCAATTTAGTTTAAATTATTGATTATAATTAGTTATTTTAACACACAAATATAATAATTTTTTTCAATTTATCTAATAAAAATATTAATTAATAAATAAAAACTTAAAATTTATTCATGTAATTGAAGATGTATTAAAAAAAATTTACATGAAAAATATTGACGAGATGGACTTTATAGCTCATTAGCCTACCTTTGGTGGAGCGAATTAGGATCTATGTATGTCTCATTTTATTTTTGACGGAAATGGAACAAATTGATCTGTCTTGTCATCCCTAATAATTAAAATATATATATATATATATATATATATATATATATATATATATATATATATATATATATATATATATATATATATATATATATATATATATATATAACACCTACTCCCATGAGTCATAACTTATTTTTCATTTTCAAAGTTTATTATATTATAATATACTTATTAAAATAAATTATTATATTAGATCACTATATTAAAAAAATTAATAATAATTTTAATAAAAAATTTATTAAAAAAATTGGATCTCTTTTCTATATTATGTATATTAATTATAAATTACATAATTATTTCAAATTAGTGAATAATTACATAATTTTGTTTAATATAAAAGAATATTATTTGATAGAGTAAAATTACAATTCTCATAAAAGATATCTTGTTACTTTACACTCATTGTATTGTAAGGAAAATCCGGTGTGAATTTAATTTGTGAATTAAGACATAATTTCATGGTTATTCTAGAAAAAATGTCACTACAACATAAAAGACATGTAATAACGATTTCACATGCTTTATAATAGCAGTTAAAAACACTATTAAATGAGGCGCTAATAAAAGAATGATGTTTAGATAGTGATTAACTAATCGCTATCATAAATAAGATATAATAGCGGTTAACGTGGAACCGCTATGCAAAGTTGTATTTATAATAACGGTTAGAATAATGAACCGCTCTTAAAAATGACACATATAATAGCGGTTAAAACGACAACTGCTATCTAAAATATACTTTTAACAACGGTTAGTTTTAGAACCGCTCTCTTTTAATATGTTTAAATAGCGGTTCGGGAACCGTTATCTAAAGTCCCAATTAAAAAAAAATTATTTAAATTTTAAAATCCAAATTTTTTTCCTGATAATTTGTACCTGATAGACCATAATTTCAGGGTATATATCAAATTAATCCAACAAAATCCAGCCATCACACAATATATATTAACGAGAATCATAAGTTATTAATATTAATTTCAGGGTATATAGTTATATATTTATATATTGGATGTGAGGGCGCGCTCGAGGGTGAAAGTGAGATTGACTCTCGCTTGAGCAAAAATACGTTAAAGCTCACGGAAATTCACTCACTCAAGTGAAAATATCTCACTTGAGCGAAAATTTGTATTTTTCGCTTGAGCGAATGACGCGTTTCCCAAATTTATTTTATATCATTATATAAATAAATTATAAAGATTATATTTTATCATTAAATTACAAACCCATATAAAGAGACCCGTTTGTAAATTTGGCATCAAATTTTGAAAATCCACTCGACACATACTTTCACCTTCGAGTGTGCCCTCACATCCAATATATAAATATATAACTATATAAATATATCAAAATATATAAATATATTTGTATTTATATATTTTATATTTATATATTTACACGGATATATATTTACTTGTAAGTTATTATCATAAAATTCTAGTAGTTTAGTGGTTGAAGCATCAACCTTCAACTCTAAGGTACTGAGTTTGAATCATGATTCAAACTTCTAAAAAATATAATAAATAATAAAAGTATAATATAAAAGAGAGGGGAGACCTCTAAATAGAGGGGTTATAAATATTGATATGAAAAATCAAACTTTCAAACACTAAATTTGTTACGTCGCATCAGTCTCTTAGTCCACAACTTGAATTTGGTAAAATTAACCTCATTCAACCATGCACCAAGAGACAATGATTATTGGGACAATTTAATCAACTACCTAGATAATTATTGGCCAAGAAAAACTTTTTTCCCAAACTGTCCAAATTAGGACAATTTGAGTTTCAAAATAATGATCCTAAATCATTATTTAGAGACTCAAATGGGAAACTAAAGGTTCACTCAAGTTCATATATAATAATACCATTTAACAAGCATATAAAATTACTAAAACTATCAGCAAAAACATCATACATAATCTCTAATACAAAATATTTTAGGGTCACACTAAACCATATATATATATATATATCCTAGCCAACCTATATTCTATTTCAAAACACAATTTCAGGATCACAATGTAGGTAAAAATAAACAATTCTTACCAAACTAAGATATTAATCAATTAAAATACTAATTTAAATTGTAATTTCTAATTCACACTCACCCTAAAATTTAACTAAATGTATCAGAATCAAAACAGGGGTGCAAATTGTATCCAATATCACATTAATTCAAATAATTATACTATAATAAATCAAATAAAAGCCTAAAAAATATATAATGCACTAACCTATTGTAGACCTCCCAATAAGTGCGTCCTACAACAACAATGGCGAATGGAGACTGGAACGCGAACTTGGCGACACACAAATATGCTTCAATGGAGTTGTAATATCCAACTGAGTAGTGAGAGCAAGAGAATGAGAGAGATTGAAGGCACATAGGGAAATGGAGAGAACCTAGAGCAAGTGGAGAGCACAAAGTGAGCAAGAAGGAGAGAATGTACCTTTAGTTTAATGGAAGGCGCAGAGAGCGAGAAGGAGAGCAGATAGCGGCAAAAACCGTAAAAATAGAGAACGCGAGGTTGAAGAAAAAGGGGTTAAAGGTTTTTAAAAATATGACTTTAGATAACGGTTCGCCAAATAACCGCTATCTAAACTACACTTATTATAGCGGTTCCACGAAGTAACCACTATCTAAAGTTATGATAGCGATTCCACGTGTCAACCACTCTTTAAAGGTATGACATTAGATAGCGGTTATCACACAACCACTATTATAAATTACTTTAGAAAGCAGTTTTTTCTGAACTACTATTAAAACATACTTTAGAAAGCGTTTTACTCCTAACCGCTATCTAATATGTATTTTTAAAAGCGGTTTTTGTTAATTGCTATCTAAAGTGCCATCATGAAAGCCTCTTTCTGTTGTAGTGTGTCTTGGATAAGGTTTCTAGACTTCTTTTGTTATTCAATATTTGTTACATGTCACTTATGGTGGCTGTCTATGTATAAACTCTTTTTGAAGTCCCATATTCCTTGGTATTATGGGGTATGTGGAAATTATTAATTCTTCTTGGTAGGTTATGGATTGAGCATTGTCCACTACTTGGTTCCTTTGTAGTTCTTGTTGTATTTTTCAGTTACATGGTGATTGTGGGTCTTGAAACTATGTGATGGATCAAGTTAATAATAATGGTTGCTTACGTGATTGAGACAAGCTGTTGCTCATATGTAATATAACACTACACAACTCCTCAACCTCGAGTCGAGGACACTAAGACTTGATAATCTAAGAGTTAACACAGATAGGTCAGTCACATGACCGAGATGTGGTATCAGTTAAATGGTTGTTATGTGACATAATAGCACATAACCTCTCAGCCTCGATTCAAAGACATTGAGGCTTGATAGTGTAAAAGTCAACTCACATAGGTCAGTCACATGATCTTATGAAAGATGGTCTTAAATCAATGGTGATAATTATGATAAGTGGTTATATTATATGAAAGATGAGCTTAAATCAAGGACATAAATTGACGTATGGGATCTTGTGGAATTGCCAAGAGGATGCAAGAATGTCGGGTGTAAATGGGTCTTTAAGACTAAACATGACTCTCACGATAATATCAAACATTAACTTGTTGCCAAATGTTTTACTTAGAAAGATGGCATTGGCTATAAGGAAACATTTTTGCCTGTTTCTAAGACGATTTCTTTTAGAATTTTATGACATTAGTAGCTCATTATGATCTTGAGTTGCATCAAATAGATGTTAAAACCGCCTTTCTGAATGAGGATTTAGAGAAGGATGTTTATATGGACCAAGTGGGGTTCATTGAAGAAGGAGGTGAACACATGGTGTGTAAACTTAATAAATCAATATATGGACTTAAACAAACTTCTCAAAAATGGTGTCTTAAGTTCAATGATATTATTTTGTCCTTTGGATTTAAGGAAAACAATGTTGATCAATGTATATATCTGAAGGTCACTGGCAACAAGTTTATATTTATGATTATGTATGTTGATGATATCTTGCTTGCGACTAATGATTTTGGTCTATTAAGTGAGACTAAGAAGTTTCCATGATGGAAAATATTCTTTATACATTTGTTGTTGGGAGTTTGATGTATGCGCAAACATGTACGAGGCTAGATATTAACTTTATAGTTGGTATGCTGAGTAGATATTAGAGTAATCCTGGATTGAATCATTGGAAAGTACAAAGAAAGTCTTAAGATACTTAGAAGGAACAAAGAATTTACATGTTTACTTATAGGAAACACTACAAGAAAAATTAAATTTTCCGACGAACAAAATCAGTCGATAACCAAGAAAATCAGTCGGTAAATACATATTACTAATAGATTATAGACGGGCAGAAATCCGTCGGAAATTCTTTTGTCAGTAAATATTACCAACGGATTTGAAAAGTCCATCGGTAATTACTGACGGATATATCCATCGATAAAATAGGTATTTTATTATTTAAAAAAAAAATTCAATTATTATTCGATTAAGAAAATTTATTTATTTATTAATACCTTTTATTCATTTATTATTTATGACATTATTATTCGATTAAGAGAATTGTGACTGGTAGGATTTAAACCCAATACCTTAGAATTAGAGATTGATACTCCAACCACTAAACTACTAGGATTTTTTGATAATAATTTACAAATAAATTATATTTATATACAAATAAATGTATATCCGTGTAAATATATAAATATAAAATATATAAATACAAATATATTTATATATTTTGATATATTTATATGATAGATGTGAGGGCGCGCTCGAAGGTGAAAGTGTGTGTCGAGTGAGTTTTCAAAATTTTGATGTCAAATTTGTGAGTGAGTCTCTTTATATGGGTTTGTAATTTAATAATAGAATATAATCTTTATAATTTATTTATATAATAATATAAAATAATTTTTTTATTTTTTTTATTCTTTTTATCTTTTTTTCTTCTTCTATTATTTAATTAAAATTCTTATATTAAAATAATTTTTTCAATATTAAAAATACTTAAATATTTATTTTTAAAATTATTTTTTAAAATTATTTAATTTAACAAATTATTATAAATTAATCTAATTATAATTAAATTAAATTATTAAATAAAAAAATATTTAATTTTTTAATTAGGTGAATAATTAATTTATAAGAATATATTTAAAATTAAGTAATTATTATATAATTTTAAATATTTAATTTTTTTTAATTTAATGTTGATTTTTAAAAATATACTTTAAATCCGATCGGTAATATCCGTCGATAACTAATTATTAATTTACCAACGGATATATCCGTCGATAACTAATTGTTCATTTAAAATCATTAATTTACTGACGGATATACCCGTCAGTAATTAATTGTTCATTTACCGATGGATATATTCGTCGGTAAATAATTGTTTATTTACTGACTGATTTACCAATGGATATATTTGTCGGTAATTAATTGTTCATTTACCGACGGATATATTCGTCAGTAAGACCAAATTCCACAATTACTTTAAATCCGTCGGTAATTGTCATTGGTAATTTCCATCGGTAATCACTCATTTTCTGACGGTTACATATCCGTTGGTAAATATCCGTCGGTAATTAATAACTTTCTTGTAGTGAAATCTGATCACCTTGAGGTGATTAGATATACAGGTTCGGATTTTGCCAAATGTATAAATACATGAAAGTCTACATTTGATTATGTGTATCGTTTAGCTGGAGGAGCGATTTCATGGAAAAGTGCAAAGTCGTCCTTCAGTGTTGCATCCATCATGGAGTCAACACAGACAAGTCAGTCACATGACCGAGATGTGGTATCAGTTAAATGGTCGTTATGTGACATAATAGGACATAGCCTCGGGTCAAAGACGTTGAGGCTTGATAGTGTAAAAGTCAACTTGGATAGGTCAGTCACATGATTGTATGAAATGTGAGCTTAAATCAATGGTGATAATTCTGATAAGTGGATAGATACTATGAAAGATGAGTTTAAATCAATGACACAGAATGACATATGAGATCTTGTGGAATTGGTAAAAGGATGCAAGAATGTCGGGTGTAAATGGGTCTTTAAGACTAAGCGTGACTCTCACGGCAATATCGAACGTAACAAGGCTCGACTTGTTGCCAAATGTTTTGTTATATAGGCTGAGATCAAGAGGGGGGGGGGGGTGAATTGATCTTTGAAAGATTTTCGCAATTTACAGAATACAAATTATCTATTTCAAAGACTTTGAATTCTGATCACTTCTTGAATCAAGAAAAATAAGCAATTCAATGTAAGACACAAGAGAGTAAAGGTTTAGAGAAAGACAACCATGATTTATACTGGTTCACCCAAACCCCAGGGCTACATCCAGTTCTCAGCTAAATTCCAACTGAGTTCCACTAGATTGAATGTATTACATATTACAATTTCGAATCACACAACACCTAATGTACCACAAGAACCAAATTCCAGTTCTTGCACCTAAACCTTCAATAAGAACTAAATTCCAGCCAGTTCTTGAACCAACCTACAACTAAATTCCAGCTACAGAACCAGTGCCTAATACTTCCAAACACCCACAATACAGTAAAAAATCGAAAAGAAACAAAGAAAAGAAACTAGAACAATCAAACCCGATTTATGCAGCTCCTGCAATATGAGTTTCTTCAAAAAAAAAAAGAAAAAATGCCTCAAGAAAGAACTTTGTAAAACTACACAAAACTTGTGCGATTCTTTCTTAAAAATCTCTCTTATGATTGCTTGATTGATTGCTAAAAAGATGATTTTAAAAGACTGAAACAATCTTGTTTATATAAAGTCTTTTTCCTACTAACTGATTTAATTAATCGGTTAAATCGTCTTTTAATCGATTATTAAATCTTGATTAATCGATTAAATATTCTTTTAATCAGTTAAAATGTGCTTAATCATTTTTCATATTTATTTTAACTGATGCGACGACATTTTAATTGATGAAAATAGTTAAACAAAAATTCTCTAAATTATTTTAATAAATTAATTCGCGTTTTAATCAATTATAATTTTGCCAAACTTTTTCTCAAAACTTCATAAGTGATTTTAACTGATAACAACAAGTTTTAATCGATTAAAACACTTGACAAAAATTCTCTTAAGTTGTTTTAATCGATTAATTCGATGTTACATCAATTAAAATTCTGGTAGAACATTTTTCAAAATATCTCAAGTGATTTTAATCGATTATTTCGAAGTTACATCGAGTAAAATACTGACAAAACACTTTTTAAAACATTTCAAATGATTTTAATAGATTAATTTGAAGTTACATCAATTGAAATACTGATAGAACACTTTCCAAAATATTTGAAGTGATTTTAATCGATTAATTCGAAGTTATATCAATTAAAATACTAACAGAAGGTTTTCAAATACACTTTTAGTGAAAATAATCGATTAATACGAGTGTGTATCGATTAAAACAGTTCTAGTGAATGTTTTAAATGGTTTTAATCGATTATTTCGAAAACATATCAATTAAAATTTTGTTATGAATGTTCCTAGCCCATTTTAATTGATTAACCTTAGATAATATCAGTTAAAACTATTTCTTAAGAACAATTTAATCGATTATATTGATTTTTAATAAAATTAAAGCATTTTTAGAGGCATTTTCAAATTCTTTTAAATGATCAAACCTCATGCAGCAGAGAGATATGAATGAATACCTATTAATATTGATGATGACTCACTAAATACTCTATCCTTAAACCCAAGTAGCCTTTGACTTTATCAAATTCACAAGATCTTTATTCTATCATAAAGTTCAATAAGGTTTTCATCACTTTCATGTTTTACTCAGAAAGATGGCATTGACTATATGGAAACATTTTTGCCTATTTCTAAGAAAGATTCTTTTAGAGTTTTATGACATTAGTAGCTCATTATGATCTTGAGTTGCATCAAATGGATGGTAAAACTGCCTTTCTGAATGGGGATTAGAGGATGATGTTTATATTGACCAATTGGTGGGGTTCATTGAAGAAGGAAGGGAACACATGGTATGTAAACTTAAGAAATCAATATATGGACTTAAACAAGCTTCTCGAAAATGGTCTCTTAAGTACAATGATACTATTTTGTCCTTGGATTTAAGGAAAACATTGTTGATTAGTGTATATATCTAAAGTGTTAAACTTACAAGGATATGAAGCTTGAAGATTTTGATGATGATTCAAGAACAAAGGACTTAAACATTTGAAGACTTAGAATCATGTGTATTTACTTGTAATAACTTTGTTTTATGTTTTTGAGTCTGTATAATTAGAGTACAAGATAGCCAACACATAGTCCATCATCTGAAAACTCATTTTTATCAAATCCACTCTGTGATAATCGATTATCACTTAGAATAATCAATTATCCTGGACTAAAAAATTGTTTTTCTGAAAACCTTGCTGTGATAATCGATTATCACTCAGGATAATCGATTATCCCAGCTAGATAATCGATTATTCACATAGATAATCGATTATCCTGGTCCTGTTTTACTCCTCTGCAAAAATGGCTCTGTAATAATCGATTATCACTGAAGATAATCGATTATCTACGTCTTTTATGAGTTTTGAAATTCAAATCTGGACCAATTTACGAAAACCCCATTCCCAATTCTTATGTTTTCGAAAATTATTATTTCCCAGAACCTATTCTCTTTACTTAAGGTTCTCTAAGGCTCTCTGCAAAATAACAAACCTTTTTCATACAAAATTTAAGAGTTGTGACTGCTAGAGAACTTTCTGTAGGGAAGAAAAATGGGCTTTTGAAAACCAGTGTGGGCTAGAAGCGATAAGAATCACTGAGTGGATTTCTTGGTGGATAGTGTGTTGTGCCGTCTCTAGGAAAAACTGTTGTTCATCCTTTGTGGATTCAAAGGAGGTGTTCATCTCTTGTGTGACTCAAGAGAGGTGTTTTCTAATCCTTATCTTTTCAATTTGTAATCTGTTGTAACTTGTGATTATGGTGACAGCGTTAATCCTCTTTTAGAGTGATTAACAACTAGATGTAGGGTCTTTTGATCCGAACTAGTATAAATCATCTGTGTAATCTTCTTTCCGCTATCTCTTTACATTACAAGCATTTTAATCGGTGAAATTTGGGAACAATTTCAAAACCCTAATTTTTTTTAAGAAACCAATTCACCCCCCCTCTTGGTTTTTGTCCCTAAACGCGAACATTCCGCTGTGCGATTCTAACAAGTGGTATCAGAGCTTGCTTTGATAGTCATTCAAATTTCAAAAATGGTCGGACAAAACCAAACCTTTGCCGATGGTGCTTCTATCAATAGACCCCCACTTTTTGCGAGACAAAATTATCCCTTTTGGAAAGTTATAATGCAATTGTAAATGGTCCTTTTATTCCTAAAATTACTATAAATGATGTAGAATAACCTAAACCATTTTCTAGATGGACGACTGAAGAAAATAGGAAAGCCCAATATGATGTTAGGGCTAGGAATATAATTTCGTCTGCTTTAACCCTTGATGAGTTTTACAAGATATCTGTTTGCAAGAGTGCTCAAGAAATGTGGGAAATGTTAAGAGTAACACATGAAGGTACTGATGATGTAAAAAGAGCACGGAAGAACTCATTGATTCAAGAGTATGAGATGTTCCGAATGCAACAAGGAGAAACGATCTTTGACGTTCAAAAATGTTTCACACATATTGTGAACCATCTCACTGGACTTGGTAAAATTTTTGATACTGATGAATTAAACGTGAAAATTCTTAAATCTTTGGATCAAAAATGGCAACCAAAGGTGACGACCATCACGAAGTCACAAAATTTGCTACCATGACTATGGCGTCTCTCTTTGGAAAGTTGAGAGAGCATGAACCTCAACTTGGAAGGCTAAACGATGAAGAAGACCAACATCAAAAGAAAAACCTTGCATTCAAAATCGAAATTTCAAAAAGTAAAAACAAGAAGGAGGAAGAAGATTCTAAAAATGAAGAAGATGAAAACTTGAGTCTCATGATCAAGAAATTTACAAAGTTTACGAAAGCCAAAGGGAAGCAACCTTTCAAAGGTAAGGGAAAGGTAAAAGAAAGTTCTTATTTAAATTTTAAATGTTATGGTTGTGGTGAAATAGGACATGTAAAATCCGATTGTCCAAACAAGAAAAGTGATGATCATAAAGGCAAGAAATTCTTCAAAAAGAAAGCCTGTTCTTTTTCGATTGGGATGATAGTGACTCAAGTTCGGAGTCAAGTGACTCAGAAGTTGAAGCAAATATTTGCTTGATGGCAAACGACAACATATCTTCTAACTATGAGGTAAGTGATTTCGATTGTTCTTCAAGTGATGATGAAAATGATTATGGTACCTTGCATAATGTATATCAAAATTTGTTTAATGCTTTTAAGGACTTAAAATCTAAATATAAAACCTTGAAAAAGTGCTTGAATAAATCATAAAAGAAGTGGAATCCTTGAAAACGAAAATTGCATGTTTAGAGGAAAAATGAAATAAACAAATAGCATGTGCATCATGTAAAGAATATGAATATGATATTGACATACTTAGCCACTTACTTGATAAAGCTAAGAAAGAATTAAGTGATTGTTATAAGGATGAAGTTATTGTACAAACTAGAGAAAATTGTAATGTTCCAATGAAAAAACCTAAAAGTAAAAGAACCTGAAGAGTATGGATTGAAAAAGGATCTAAACCTTCTCAAAATAAATTTGTATCATTTTCAAGAATTACATCAAATGCTTGCTTCTATTGTATGAAACAAGGACATACATAATAGGTGTAGAATTAAGCATTTTGGTGTTCCAAAGGGAAAATATGTTTGGGTTCCTAAAGTTAAATGATTTGATTGTCTCTAACCCCAAGGACCCAAAAGTTATGGGGACCTAAGATTATTATGTTCTTGTTTTGTAGGAAACTTCCAAATCCAAAAAATCTATGTGGTATCTTGACAGTGGGTGTTCAAGACATATGACTGGAGACAAAAAGAAATTTGTGAGTTTCAAAGCAAAGGAACAAGGATATTTAACCTATGGGGACAACAACAAAGGAAAAATACTTGGAACTGGAAATATTGGTGGTACAAATACTTTGGAGATAAAGGATGTGCTCCTTGTTGATGGGCTAAAACACAATCTCCTAAGTATAAGTCAACTTTGTGATAAAGGATTTAAGGTAATTTTTGAAAGTAAGTTTTGCACCATTCATTTAAAGGATTCTGAAAATATAGCATTAAAAGGTATTAGGCATAATAATATTTATTTGATTGACTTGGATTGTGTATCTAATACTAATATAACATGCTTAGTTGCTAAGGAAGAAAATCCATGGTTATGACATAAGAGAGCGACTCATATAAACATGCATCAATTAAACAAACTAATATCAAATGACTTAGTTGTTAGTTTGCCTAAGTTAAAATTTGAAAAAGATAGGTTATGTGATGCATGTCAAAAAGGTAAACAAGTGAAATCATATTTTAAATCTAAGAATGTTATTACCACATCAAAACCTTTAAAACTTTTACACTTAGATTTATTTGGTCCATCTAGGATAAAAAGCTTTGGTGGAAATTACTATGTTCTTGTAATTATTGATGATTTTTCTATATTTACTTGGACATTTTTCTTAACATTAAAAAGTGAAGCTTTTACGGTCTTTAGGAAGTTTTCCAAGCAAATTCAAAATGAGAAAGACTTAAGAATCAAAGTGTTAAGGAGTGACCATGGTGGAGAATTTCAAAACGAATCCTTTGAAAATTACTGTGAAGAAAATGGAATTTTACATAATTTTTCTGCACCTAGAACTCCCCAACAAAATGGTGTAGTAGAAAGGAAGAATAGGTCACTAGAGGAACTTGCTAGAACAATGTTAAATGAATCAAATGTTCCTAAATATTTTTGGGCTGATGCTGTAAATATTACATGTTATGTATTGAATAAGATGCTTATTAGGCCAATCATAAAGTTAACTCCTTATGAATTGTTAAATGGAAAAAAGCCTAATGTTTCTCATTTAAAAATATTTGGATGTAAATGCTTTGTTTTAAATAATGGAAAAGATAACTTAGGAAAATTTGACTCAAAAGCCGATGAGGCTATTTTCTTAGGTTATTCACTGACTAGCAAAACATATAGAGTATTCAATAGAAGAACTTTGAATATTGAAGAATCTGTACATGTTACCTTTGATGAAATTGTAGACCTTGAGGGAAATCTTCTTGAGTCAAATAAAGAATATGCAGGTGATGATGAGTACATAAGAGAAACTCTAGAAAAAATGTACTTAAATGAGAATGAGCCATCTCAACCAACTGAATTGGCAAAAGAATGACAACCACCAAGAGGACTTTCAATGGACAATATAATTGGTGATATTTCAAAAGGGGTAAGAACTAGAAATATGAAAAATTTTTGTATGTCTGTAGCTTTTGTTTCACAGGTTGAACCTAAGAATGTTGAGGAAGCTCTCAAAGATGACCAATGGTGCATTGCAATGCAAGAAGAACTAAATCAATTTGAAAGAAACCAAGTCTGGGAATTAATTCCAAGAGAAGAATCTCATCAAGTTATTGGAACGAAATGAGTATTTAGAAACAAACTTGATGAAGATGAAATATAACAAAGAACAAAGTCAGACTTGTTGCCAAAGGTTACTGTCAAGAGGAAGGTATTGATTATGATGAAACCTATGCCCCTGTTGCCAGGTTAGAGGCTATACGCCTACTTCTCACTTATGCCTCATTGATGAAATTTAAAATATATCTAATGGATGTTAAAAGTCCATTTTTAAATGGTTTGATCAAAGAAGAAGTATATGTGGAACAACTCCCTAGATTTGAAGATTTTAAATATCCTAATCACATTTTTAAACTAAAGAAAGCTTTATATGGTTTGAAACAAGCTCCTAGGTCTTGGTATGAAAGATTAAGTAGTTTTCTAATTTCAAATGATTTTTCTAGTGGAAAAATTGATTCCACCCTGTTTATTAAGAAAGTAAAAGAACATATTCTGTTAGTTCAAGTATATGTTGATGATATTATTTTTGGATCAACTGATAATTCCTTGTGTGAAGGATTTGCTAAGATAATGTAGGGAGAATTTGAAATGTCAATGATGGGAGAATTAACTTTCTTTCTTGGACTTCAAATTAAGCAACTTAAAGATGACACCTTTGTGTCTCAAACCAAATACTACAAAGAGATTCTCAAGAAATTTGAGATGGATACTACAAAAGCTGCACATACACCAATGGGAACTTCCTGCTATTTGGATAAGAATGATTCAGGTTTGGAAATTAATCAATTAATGTATAAAGGTATGATAGGATCCCTATTATATTTAACTGCAAGTAGACCTGATATCATGCAATCTGTATGTGTGTGTGCTAGATTTCAAGCATGTCCAAAAGAATCTCATTTAACTGCAGTAAAAAGGGTATTAAAATATTTAAAAGGAACTACAGGATTTGGTTTATGGTATTCATCTGAAGCTTCTCCTAGCTTATTAGGTTATTCTGATGCTGATTATGGAGGTTGTAAAGTAGATAGAAAAAGCACTAGTGGTACTTGTCATCTATTAGGATCGTCTTTAGTTTCATGGCATTCGAAGAAACAAGCTTGTGTTGCTTTATCCACAACTGAGGCTGAATATATTGCAGCTGGAAATTGGTGTGCTCAAATTTTATGGATGAAACAACAACTAGAAGATTATAATATTTTCTAAGTGACATTCCCTTAATGTGTGATAATACAAGTGCAATAAATCTCACAAAGAATCCTGTTATGCATTCTAGAACCAAACACATTGAGATTAGGCATCATTTCTTAAGAGATCACATATCTAAAGGAAATTGTAAAGTTGAGTATATAGATACAAAGCATCAGTTAGCAGACACATTTACTAAACCTCTTCCAAAGGATAGATTCTATGAACTTAGGAGAGACCTAGGAATATTAGAAATAGTCTAAACTTTGCTTAACTGAAAAATCTTTGCATTTTGTACTGGAATAATCGATTATATAGGGGAATAATTGATTATCCTTTGTCTAATACATGATAAAATTGTCAATCTCTCTGAAATAATCGATTATCTTGGGTAATAATCGATTATTGAAGCTTAAATGAGTGGTTCATGAAAAATCTTTCTGTAATAATCGATTATTTGGGGTAATAATCGATTATCTATAATTCAATGCCCAAATTCAACCATTTCTCTCTAGGATAATCGATTATCTCAGGTGATAATCAATTATCTCAGGTGATAATCGATTATCTATGCATATTATGAAGAAATAATTGATTATCAAGGGTTGATAATCAATTATCCTACATCGTTGGAGACAAACTAGCCGTTGGCAATGACTCTTTTTGCTTTAATTCTTGTGAAACTAGCTGTTTATAGCCGTTGAAGGTATTTCCTATATATAGGAGGACTCAAAATCGAATCCAAACACTTCCAAGCTTCTCTTCAAGAGTTTTGCATCAATTCTAAAGCTTGTTCTTGTTTGTTTTGTCTCCCTCAAAGCTTTTGTTTCTCTCCAAACCTTCATATCTTTCACTTTTCCTGTCTTTAATTCACTCTAAATGGCTTCATCTTCCCGGAGAAAAATCCCAACAAGGAGAAGATCTACTCCTGCATCTCATCCCCGCCCTAATTCTCTTGAAGGATGGATCTCTGGTGATGAAGGAAGACAAAAACATCTGAATTTCTGGAAAGAAAGGGGTATTATTACTCCTAAGTTTCTTATTGGAGATCATTTTGTTGATAGGGGCTTCAATTTCCCAAATCTCCTTGAACAACAAGGATTTTTGCCCTTCATTGAAATGCAGGGTACCTATTATTCTGACTTAGTCAGGGTATTCTATTCTCAATTCAAATATAGAGATAATGTTGTCACTTCCAGAGTAAAAGGGGTCACCATCATTCTTGATGATGACATTTGGGAGAATGTTGCTCATTTTCCTATTAGAGATGATGTTATCAACGCTCTTGCTGATCTGGAAGAATTCAACAGAATTTTGGCTTATCTTTTGTTCCTCCGCAATCCTGCCATGGAGATTGGCAAACAACTTTTGGCTGGTCCTTTAAAGAAGGAGGAACGTCTGCTCTTACATCTCATTGTATGAATTTTATGCCCTCGAGCCACAAATCACGCTCAATGCTCTTCTGCTGATCTTCGCATTACATATGCGATCATGAATAATAAGCTTATTGATTGGTCCAGCCTTATCACTTTGACGATGTTAAAAGCCAAGCGTCATCCTACCTTTTGGATTCCCTATGCACTTCTCATATCCCGCATCTTAGAATATAAGGGAGTGAATCTTGAAGGTGAACAATGGCTTCAGACGTTAAATTCTAACAGAATGCTTGACAACACGCTTACTCAACTGCAGATGGTAAATGTAAATGGAGTTTACATTCATAAAGATGATGCCTCATATGGTTGAAGTTGCTCAAGATTCTGATGATGAGGATATGGCTGCTGCTGATATTCCTGCTACTGATGTTCCTGCTGCTGGAACATTTTTTGCTGCTCACTCTGCATCACGTCCTTCCATTGAAGACATGTTGTTCGGTGTGAATCAGAAAATGCTAGAGTTATTTTCTATATCTGAAGAACGACATTAAGAAATCATAAGACGAATTTCAGATGTGGACGATCATGTGTTAAATTTAGAAGATAGATTTGATGCACAATTTAATACTGATGAGAGTGAAGAATTCTAATTTCTTTAAAATTCTTGTTTGTTCTATTATCTTGTTTGTACTATATTGACTTGTTGAATAAATTCTATATTTGCATTGATTGAGGGGGAGTTGTTTATTTTTTTTTTCTGATGCACGCATTGAGGGGGAGCATTCATTTCTTTTGATTATGATCAAAATAGGGAGAGAAAATATTTAAAGCCTGATATGTTTAATAATTTTAATTTTGCTCGGTATTTTACTAGTTTTGTTAGTTGTGACAGTAAAAATAGGTTACTGCAAAGAGCTTTAAGACAAATTTTAATCATCATTAAAAAGGGGAAAATTATTGACTATACAAGGATATGATGCTTGAAGATTTTGATGATGATTCTAGAACAAAGGACTTAAAGACTTGAAGACTTATAATCATCTGTATTTACTTGTAATAACTCTATTTTGTCTTTTTGAGTCTGTAAAATTAGAGTCCAAGATAGCCAACACATAGTCCATCCTCTAAAAGTTCATTTTTATCAAAACCAATCTGTGATAATTGATTATCACTCAGAATAATCGATTATCCTGCATTGAAATCTATTTTCTGAAAACCTTGGTGGAATAATCGACTATCTGAGTTGATAATCGATTATCCCAGCTGAAATAATCGATTATCTACCAAGATAATCGATTATCCTAGTCCAGTTTACTCCTTTGCGAAAATGGTTTTGTGATAATCGATTATCACTTAAGATAATTGATTATCTATGTCTGTTATGAATTTTGAATTTGTACCAATTTTCTAAACACCTATTTCCAATTCTTCTATTTTTGAAATCTTCTATTCCCCATACCCTAATCTCTCTACTTAAGGTTCTCTAAGGCTCTATGCAAAATAACAAATATTTTTCATACAAAGTTAAGAGCTGTGATTGCTAGAAAATGTTGTGTAGGGAAGAAAAATGGGCTTTTGAAAACCTAGTATGGGTTAGAAGTGATAAGAATCACTGAGTGGGTTTCTTGGTGGATTGTGTATTGTGTCATCTCTAGGAAAAGTTGTTGTTCATCCTTTGTGGATTCAAAGGAGGTGATCATCTCTTGTGTGACTCAAGAGAGGTGTTTTCTAATATTTATCGTTGTATTTGTAATCTGTTTGAACTATGATTATAGTGATAGCGTTAATCCTTTTTTAGAGTGATTAGCAACTGGATGTAGGGTCTTTTGATCCAAACCAGTATAAAACACTTGTGTAATCTTCTTATCCTTTCCCTCTTTACTTTACAAGTATTATAATCGGTGAAATTTGGGGAAAATTTTAAAACCCTAATTTTTATAAGAAACTAATTCACCTCTTTCTTGGTTTTGTCCGCAACCGCAAACATTACGTTGTGTGCAAGTTCTAAGAATAGCATCATACAAACCCTTAGCCTCAAGTTGAAGACGTTGAAACTTGATAGGGTAAGAGTTTACACGAACAAGTAAGTTACATGACTGAGACATGATATCGGTCAAATGATCATTATATGATATAACACCACTCAGTGCCTCATGCTCGAGTCGAGAATGTAGAGTCTTGATAATGAGTATAATGAGTTGACACGGTGAAATGATTGATTTAAGATAACACGGTCAGATGATAAAATCGAGAGCTTGGTAACGCAAGTGTTATCAAGCTAATATTTTTCCTTCTTCACTTCCATGACTATAACACTATTTTTGACTTCCTTTTTTGCTCCAATTGCTGCATTAGGTATGTCATTTTGTCATGATTCTCTAGCCCTATGTAGGATCACATAGGATTGTCACAAACCATATAAGGTGAAGAAAAGTGGGTGTACAAACTGAGCCATTACTGGTAGATCACATAGGAATGTTACGACCACATAGAGTCATGAAAATCTTCGGTGTAAGAATGGAGTTGTTATTGGCGAATCACATAGAATCATCATGGATCTGTAACAAGCAAGAATGAGAGTGCAGAAAAGGCGGGTAGGGTTGTTGTGCATGGTGGCCACGTGGCAAGCAAGGAGAGGAGCATGGATGTGCGCAGAGGAAAGCGTGAGAGAAAGAAGAGCGTTATATTGCGTGACTTCATTCAATGAGGAGTTATGCATGGTATGGAATATTCTCTCTCTGATTACTTCTCTCTGACATTTAATTCTCCCCTTCTCTGGACCTATCTCATTTCCCACCTCTTCCATTTCAGGAATGGCTATCGCTGCGTGATTTGTTAAACCCATCAAATTTACTGTAGCTACTGTAGTGGCAATTTAGTTTGTTGATTAAGATATTTTCGTTGTAATATTCAGAAAATAATATTACGTAATTAGAAATGCTTCTGATCTTCATCATTAATTTTGCACTGTTACATTGGTGCTTTCATTGACTTCCATGGCAGAGAACACTCGTTTGAAGGATTTGCAAGCAGAAGTACGCACAACAGTGGACAATCTCAATAGGTTAGCGGCGACAGTGGAAAAACTTTAAACCACCATGGAAACCAAAAACAAAGCTCACGAAACTACGATGGATGAGATTAAATGCACCCTGCAACAATCGTTGATCAATTCCACTCAGACTCATGGAAGCTCTTCGAACTCACACACAAAATTAGGTGTAGGAGCATCTTCGCTCTCGATGAATTATCCGATAAAAGATATTTCCCTCGGTTTTCCTCATTATGATGGAGCGACCCCTGTTATGGAATGGATTTTCAAGGCAGACAAATTTTTTGCTTATCACCACACTCCAGATGTTGATCGAGTTGAAATTGCATCAATGCATTTTGAAAAAGACGTGGTTCCTTGGTTCCAAATGTTACACAAGATGGAAGCAGTTAGCTCATGGTCAGCCTTAACCCTTGCGTTAGAATCTCATTCTGGACCATCACCGTTTGACTGTCCAATGGCAGAGCTCTTTAAACTGCAACAATCTGGTACCGTTTCAGATTATTATATGAAATTTGTATCCCTCGCTAACAGATCTGAAGGTTTAAAAGAGGAGGCTATTTTAAATTGCTTTATTAGTGGCTTACATAGTGATATCAAACGTGATGTGTCACCGCCTCCCAAAACGAGGGGCGGTCGGAGCGACGCGATGGTTTTTTCGACCCTCTTTGATTTTCGCATTTTTTATTGGTGGTTACAACGCCTTTAGGTTGTCCGATAACCGGGCTAACCTAGGGGCAAGGTTTTCAAAAGTATCCCTGGGTTGTCCGATAACCGGGCTAGCCCAGGGAGTTATTTAATTTGGGTTCTATGGAGTCGCCACCGATATTTTTACCATAAACATCGGAAAAGGGGTTTTAAAAAAGGCATTGGTTTTCGAAAACCAACTTTGGTCATTAGAACCAGAGTTGGGTAAGGGAGTTAGTTACGTGTAAAGGAAGTGTTAGTTCCTTTACGACGCCCCTTTCGGGTTCCCTATGATAGGCCAGCTACTTTGAATAAATAATTAAACTGGAAAAATGCGCTTTTACCCTTTTATTATGCAGAATTTAAGTTTACGACTACATGGCCCTAGCTTCTATTGCGTAATTTAAATGGCAGTAATAAAAATAGAGAGGGAGAATATGCACCTCCAAAGCAAGCTTTTATACTTTAAAAGAGAGGGTGCGTTTTGGCAACCCTTCACTCTACAACTCTCAGAAACTCCGGAAATGCCTCGGAGGGATTCTAAAGAAGATTTAGAACGCTCGGTTTTATGCCTAGAGACACTCGGAAACTCCGGAAATGCCTCGGAGGGATTCTTAGAGAGAAAGTCTAGAGAGAAGGGAGAGCTATGTTGATTCTGTGTGGAAATGAGGGGGGGAGGACCCCTATTTATAGTTTTTCGCGCCTGATAGGTCGAGACCGCCGTCTCCTCTGCAGGGTCGAGACCGCCATCTGGAAAATCCAGACCGCCGTCTCGTTCATGGCAGAGGGTCGAGACCGCCGTCTGGATAATCCAGACCGCCGTCTCGACTGGGCAGGAATCGAGACCGCCGTCTGGGAAACCCAAACTGCCGTCTCAACTTTTGCAGGAATCGAGACCGCCATCTGGGAAACCCAGACCGCCGTCTCGACTTTGCAGGTGACGAGACCGCCGTCTGGACAATCGAGACGGCGGTCTCGTCCTGGCGTTGAGACGAGACGGCGGTCTGGTCCTTCCAGATGGCGGTCTCGTCCCTTCAGGGTGAGAAACTTTATTTTTCGGGCCAAAAAACCTTCCATCCTAGTACGGGGGCCTAATAGTCTCTCCTAGTGGCTTGTTAGGCTTCGGCGGTCTTCAAATAGGAAGCGGGAATCGAGACCGCCATGCGGGAAACCCCGAGGCCGCCGTCTCGACTTTGCGATGACGAAGACAGCCGTGCGGACAATCGAGGCCGGCGGGTCGTCCTGGCGTTGAGGACGGACGGCGGTCTGGTCCTTCAGTCCGGCGGTCTCGTCCACCAGTGAAACTTTATTTTTCGGGCCAAAACCTTCCATCCTGAGTACGGGGCCTAATAGTCTCTCCTAGTGGCTTGTTAGGCTTGAT